>CM060970.1:68750284-68760284 GCA_030765045.1 Tenodera sinensis | reverse complement strand
AGACGAGCAATTCTTGTATATATCTGTATATGTTCCGCGTATCTCGCAAGCGGCTCTAACCATTTGGATCAAATTTTCTATTCAGATAAGGTTTTGCTTTCTAAGTTGTACATATAAACACAGTTCTTTATTCCCTCTTCTAGAAATTAGTCACACGATTTTCTGTAGGTTTGAAATATAATGCTACGTATTACATTTAAACCGTTTTCTCGACTCACTTTTAGGTAATACACTTACATGTCTTTCTCTACTCACTCATCTATAAACAGTTTTCATGAGGGAACAAATCAATTTAGCACAAAAAATGTTATTCCCTCTTCTACAAATAAGTCATACAATTTTCTGTAGGTTTAACATAGAAATGCTACATATTTCATTCACATTGCTTACTCTTACCTTTAGGTAACACACTCACATCTCTTTCCCTAGTCGCTCTTCTACGAGCAATTCGTATCTATAGGTGGATGTGAACATCCGTGTGTGTGCGTGTGCATGTGTGCGTGCGTGTGTGTGTGTGTGCGCGTGTGTGTGTGTGTGTAAAGGTTAGTCTCGAAAAGCGCTTGACGGATCATCGGAAAATTCTGTACGTATGTGTAGCTTTTATACTATCCATTTTACTATACAATATCTTACTTTCATATGATTTTTCTCTATTCACTTTTCTTTTACGTAACACATATATCCTTCTCTATACGCTTTTGACATACAATTCATACAATTTTCTATGGTTGAAATATAAATGCAACATGTTATTATCTAAATAACTTTTCCGATAAAAAGCAATTTTACAACAACAATAATAATACTACTACTAATAATAATAATAATAGTAATAATAATAATAGTAATAATAGTAATAATAATAATAGTAATAATAATAATAGTAATAATAATAGTAATAATAATAGTAATAATAATAATAATAATAATAATAATAGTAATAATAATAATAATAATAATAATAATAATAATAATAATAATAATAATAATAATAATAATAATAATAATAATAATAATAATAGTAATTTAAGATGCGAGTTTTATACTTTTCATACGATCATCTTAATTGACAAGTTTCATACGACTATTTATACTCTACCACGTGTCTAACTTGAAAACAGTTGTGAAATATGCTTAGTATTCCACGCGTATCTGAGCCAATAATGCATCGTCCTTGCCTTACGCAGTTAAACAGCTGACAGCGTTGCGACATATGCGCAGACACGAGATTATTTATTTTGTTCTGATCTCAGAAAAGGGAGCCCATAAGGTCGATGGTATCATACTTTGCAACAATTCTTGGAAGTGCACCAGTAATACATTTTTTGAAAGTGAAGTTATGCATTTTGATTTTCTCTAATCCATGAATTGTGCATATAATTTTTCACATGTTTTTCTTGTTTTTTGTGGCAGTAAGTAATTAGTATATTGTGTGCCCTGCAGAAATTTCCGGCGATGTAAATTGCATATCACTGTTACTCGTGTCCGAAATTTTTATTTGTTCTAAATTCGCGCTAGTTCTTCAATTGAACATGCGAGAAAATCGATAGTTGCGCTTTCAACTGTTGGTGCCCGGTAGCGTTGCGAGAGTGCGCAGACGCGGAAGTAATGTTTGTTACCTGCGGATCTTCTGATTGATGGAAAACTGCACTTTAATGAGGTCCATTAAAGTCCAACTACATGACGTGCATATAGGCATGATCGTGCATAAAACTAGTTATTTACATTCTAAAGGATAAGGACCTGGAATAAAAACCAGCGCAGGCAGCTTATTAAAAAGTATTTGATTTCATGAAATTTATGTAAATAAAACACAATCAAATGTACAAAGTATATGTGCAAGTAATCTCAGCAATAAAACGCCAGCTGAGGCTGATGCTGGACCATTCCTTTTTAAGCATTATGAAGTCTTGTTAGACTTCCTCTAAAGAGAGTAATAACCCCAGCTGGTGTAATTGCGAACATACGCAATGAATGGTACTGTCAGACGCTAAAAGCAAAGTTGCCAATTTCGGCAGCAAAACAACACTAAGAATTATAACAAAACCTTGCACTTTGGCCGGAAACACTAATCCACACTGGGGAGCAGGGCTTCATTCCAAGTCAGATTGTGCAGAAAGCACGCTGCAATAAACTCGAATACAATCTGGAAAGTTGCCAAGAAGACGTGTTGACGTTTTTCAAATGGAACGGATCGGTGACAGTCTTTTTAGCGAAAGTGAGGTAATACAAAACAATACAACAAAAGCTTTGTGCCGTTGTTTGAGGTAAAAAGGGACAGCAGAGAAGGCAAAGGCCTTGGACAATCACTGTGCGGAAGTTTTGATATGATGCAATGGGACTAAGCGTGTGATAAATGACGGAGCACGCGTTCTAACACTTCACACGAACATTTACAATACAAGGTATTTCAAAAAGTATGAACCCACTTCCCAGGTTTAAATGATATTTCGTTTATTTTGCATTCAAACCGCCTGAGTTCTGTAGCGGTTCTGGTCTCATTGCCTCGGCTAGCTAGAGAGGGAAAAAGCTCATGGGCACTTCCCAAGAATTCAATATGGCCGACATTACACCAAAAGCAGTACAGTCACCTACGTAATAAAAATATTCTAACCTCAAATATCACAGGGTTAAAATAACATGCTTTCAAGCGATAATAATGCATGAACATCGTTACCACACAACGCATGATGAACCCACTCACCTTGTTCTGCAATAACACTTTTGGATAAAATCACTTCCGAACGCTAAATATCGTAATATTGCACTACTGTGTAGCGAACACAAACATAACAACAGTAACTATAACTGCATATAATGCTCTAAAACAATTCAAGACAAAACCACACATTATGCTAGGCCTACCAGAGCATGTAGGTACAGTGAGTGAGTTATTAGGGTTTAAGAGCCCGTCGACCCTTTGGTACACAGGAATTAACAGCTGGTTACTTAAATTACAACCCAATGTGTCAATTTTTACTGCAGAAAGATATATTTTAAGCAATTTCTCCTTTGTAAAGTCAATGAAATCAAGTCATGAAATATTTTGCTTTCAACAACCTCCTTCACAGATTTCAAAAGGCAAACAGCTGCAACGACACTGTGTTAGGGAAAGAAAGCTCTCTGTAACATTATCATTACATTCCAATTTAATACTCGTTCTTCCAATGAATCAATATTGAAAATGGATCGTCTATTTAAAAAAATTCTACCTAACCTTGTTTGAACCGTAACTAAGCGTCGCAAGTGACAAACGATATATGCTTATTCGTCGTTTTAGAGCTAGAGGTTTATGTGTATATGCAATCCGAAATAGTTATGTGGTATTTCAAATATATATAATTTCGGAGGGACCTGTGTCTACCCTACACAAATGTAACATTTCACTAACACTGAATTATAAATAGAAATATACTATAGATATAATAACCTCTCTCTCTCTCTCTCTCTCACACACACACACACAAACATAAATATATAAAGGAAAACGAAATATCGGAGGACGCTGTTACTGCCACTGGCAGGCAGCATTCATCTATCACTACAGAATGCGCAGGTGCATCTATGTGGTACTGCAGCAATGAGGTTTTGACCTCAAGACTTCCGGTGGGGGTTTTTAGTGAGTAGGCTGCCCGGGTTCTAAGCCCGGGTAGGAGTCTTACACTCGCATGCTTGCTTGCGGTTAGGGCGTAAGAAGCCTTTGTCCTACCACAAAAAAGAGGACCTAGGAAACGATGGATAAATCAATGAATTAAACATCTGGAGCACGCAACGAGCGTCAGGAAAGGTGGAAAAAGAAGAATATATATTGTAAAAGAGTATATATTGCATAGTTCACCCGAAAGTCGGCTTTCCAGTTCCTTACAAAGCAACCGCTTTGTTTATGTGTCAAGCTACCGCAAAGCTAGAATCAAAGAAGCCCAAGTGGAAACGCAAAAAAGGCCCAACTATTATGTAGTGTGTGTGTGTGTGTGTGTGTGTGTGTGTGTGTGTGTGCGCGCGCGCGCACGTTTGTGCGTACGTTATGTAATCTGAAGTGTATACCATATCGAACGTGGTAAAGTTATCAAATTTGGGGGTCTGACATTTAATTATTACCTGAGTTCCAATCTCAGCTAGGAGAGTTATCTGAATAAGGGAATATTTTCCCCTATCAGAAGTAGAATGTGGGGTAAGTCTTAGCTTTATGGACCAGAGCTCATTTGAGCCTCATTCCACTAATTTCCGTGAACGCCATAAACCATAAATGAAAAGTGAATTCAATATCAAACTTCGCATTTTGCGACTCTCCATCTCAAGCTATCCTTTACTTGAAAATGTTTTGTTTTTTACTTTCTTCAAAATAATCATGTATATCCTGACTAAAATATCATAATTTAAAACATTATCATGACAAATGAAATGTATATTTTTAATTTGCTGTGAATACTCCTTTAAATCTCCTTTATTGAGATTGAATTTTGTATAACTACGGTACAGAGAAAACCACACTGTACCGAAATGTAGTTTTCGTTGAAGTATCCAATTTATGTAAAATATTTTTTGTGGGAATAATCATTTCCTAGATATTCCTTGTCATTGGTTTGAATTGTTAAATATTTGAACATTTTACGAGTGATAAGTTGCTACGTTTTTTCTCGTGGTCATGCATAGATCATGAAATTTCAAAGCAGTCACATAGCGATCCACTTTTAAAAAATCTAATTATCACTACAGGCCTGGGGAACAGTATTCCGAAGGTGTGAACAGAGGAGTCCCACCACTCCTTACTTCCAATAGCTACTAGCGCACTAATTGATGTACTTTTAGACATGGTGAGTGACCACCAGATCTGCGCGAACTGTGGGGTAGATTTCTGTTTCCTACTTGAAATAAATAACAGACTGGTGATAATGCGAGCGGGCACTGTACTTAATCAGGCACATCCCGCGATGTTTACCACACAGAAATCTGAGAGATACTAATCAAACTACTGCGCAATTTCCAGCAATGCGCCACGTCTACAATATACCCTTATACTTACACACATTAGGCAGAACTGGTTTTCCCTATCGGTTTTTCACTTTGGTAATCACGAAGGGATGGAAGGAGGGGAATGATTGATATCTTGGTAGTACAGTTCTCCTGGCATGGCTACCTACAATGAATGTGTAACTGTGTAATGAAAGTTTATCTCGATTAACAAGAATAGATAAAAGAATAAGCTTTTGTATGAATAGTTTGTATATATCAGGTTGTAGGCAAACCTCCGTGGTGACTCACCATTCGTAATATCTCCTCCCAAACAGGAGCAAGGTTTGTCGCATTTGGAAATAATACTATGCATATAGCAACCGAGCTGAATTGCGATTGAAAATTAATGTCATGGCATCACTCCTTTGTATAGTACATTTTTATTGAGTTGCGGGAGTATGAAAAATGTCCCCACTTTTGAAACAAAAAACCAGAACCAAAACATCAATTAAACAACGCTTGGTAGCGAATTCAAAAAACAAAAACAGATGAATGATGCGAGTGCTATATGATGGTAGTTACATGAATTATGTGTTGCTGTAATTTCCCTGTTATTTAAAATGCGGCAGCATTAGCTATCCAGATTTTAAAAAGAACTGTAATCACGCTCAGAGAATATTCACCCTCGCACTAAACAGAACAGGATTTTCGAGATTTGAAATTACAAGCTCCATTACTGCGTCCCCTTCATCTGTTTCACTGTAGTCTAAACTTTAACACGTTTTATGTTGATGTCAAGGGACCGTGGCACAATAATTGGAAAATCGAAGCTAATTTCTTTCTACTATATGCAACGTGTTGATCAATAACGAAGCAGGTTGACGTTACCATTGGGGGGACTTAACTTCTTATTCCCTTTGCGACACTTTGTACAGTTCTGGTCATTCATTGCAGTATAACAGAAATGGCGTGGATTCTTTTACTTTCTCCACTACCTGCATAACAGGTAGAGAACAGGCAGAGAATGTACTGCATCCCACCTAAACATTCAATGCTGAGATTTCACCGGAAATACACGTTTTGAGACTGCTGAATGATCAGAAAAGGAGTACGGGTGTTCAGCATCTTCCAAGGATGCGACACGAGTATTTTCAAGAAAAGCCGCCAGTCCAAACCACGCTTTACGTGGAAAACTTTGATTTTCTAAAAAGTATCTCAACAATATTTATTAAAATATCATGTGTTTAAAATATTTTCATGATAAAGAGAAACGCATATCTTGAACTTTCTGGAAATAGCCTCTGAAGTCCTCTTCATTCTAGATAACTTTTGTATAAACAAAACCTTATCATACAAAAATTGTAGATCTCGTTAACGCACAGAATTAGTTGTGTAAAATACATTTGTAGAGTTCGCAGTAGATATTTCTCGTTATTGTGCTTAAAAACGATAGCTCCATGTCAGTAGATTCACAAGCATGTAAAAGAACTCCTGTGGAACGAAATTCCGGCACACCGTTGGCGCTGATGTGATCTTGGCAATTGACAACATCGTTAAACAACAAAATAAATAAAAAGTGGATCGAGGAATACACTTTTTAAGGTTAGTTTATTGAGGAATAAGTATAGAAATCTTGTGAATATAACGCAGACCTGGTATAAAAGCGAAAATTAGCCTTTTGGTATCCACTACTGCCATATAAACTACTGTCTGATTCGTCATTCGTGGGAACCTAAATACTGGTTTCAGTCTAGTAAAAACATTTTAATACATTGATAATATGTTTATGTACTTACTGGGTGTCAAAAAAAAAACCAGACAAACTTGGTATGTTGTGCGGGTTGGCAAACTACTCGTGTTTCAAATAGGAACCCCTGTCCGGAATGCCGCCCTTCAGTAGTGAAAGTCCCAGGTTCAAATACTGCCACCTGAAGGTACTTTTTATGTTTAGTCACTTTAAGGAGAACTGATAGTTTGGCATTGAAATGTCGTTTCACTTAATTAGTTTAATTATGCGAATTTCAAGAAAACACATTGTTGCTTGTTATAATGTGCCTTAATGAATATATTATATTTGAAACTAGTTTTTAGGTAATGCTAATTTATATAAATAAGTTCTCAAAACAACATAATACATATAATGTATTATTTACAGAATAATGTAATTACAATGGTGATGATTTACATTTACTTATCTTTTGTAAAATGCAATATGTTAAAGTATTTACAAGTTACTCAAGCAGATGACGATTGTACAGCTACAGAGTCCATTTGTGAGATAATGATAATCATGATGATGGAGATGATGATGGTGGTGGTGGTGATGATATCACGTTCGATGCCGTGATACATAATTCCGATCTCAGATATTAATGATCCAGAGGGCTGCAAACCACAAACTTTTGGTTTCCACCACAGATTAAGTTTAGTGTGCGCAAAAGACAAGTTGGATAATCTCTGTCTTAAAGTAAGAAAGAAAGAACGAAGAAAGAAAAAACGGAAACAGAGATCAAAGATGCTTTTAGCACGGTAAGAGCACGAAAACCTAAGAAGAAATCCGTTCCTTGACAGCAAAGCATCTTAAGGCAAACAGAACGATGTGTAGGTATACGCCGGACAATTCAATGAACTGTAAAAAATCTCTAAAGCCTGTCAGCCCCAGCAAACGTAGTGCTATTTCCTATGAGGAGACCATAAGTCTGTAACTCAATGCACGGAATTCTAAAAAACTTCAAAGAAGTCCTTTAGTTGCATAATATTACAACACTTTTTTGTTTAAGTTAAACGAATATAATAGTGTAAACCAGTTTTAAAGTTTCTTAACAACGTCTTGCTTTATAATTAATATTACAGAGCAAATGAATCGATTCCTGAGGAGCTCCAGAAATATATCTTTGATGGATGATTGGTGAAGTGTGCTGCATGTGTGTTGGTGTTAGCAAGTAAACTGTTTTGCTATATCAGGACGTCTTTGGACAAACATACCTGTAGTATATGTTCCATTGTCGCAACATTATGCACTTATGCACTGAAAACTTTCATAATATGCACATAATTGTGCTGATAAAAATATTAACATAATATATTAGCAGAAAATAAACATTTAAGGCAGTATTGTGCATTACCTCCATGAGTAAAAACATTGTGGAAACCATGTATATTATTTAACTCGTTATATTTATATTTAATATTGAAACGTTACACAAAAACAGGGCCTTCACCATATACCTTCATAATTGAAGTGAATGATCTGAAGTTTCAACTGGAGAAGGATTACAACCTGCTGGAATATTTTCGGAATTAAATTTCTAAAAGCATCAACTTGAATATGTTGCATTACGCACCTTTATGTAAATTAATAATAGGCTTCATTTTGGTGAATGTTAAGAGATATTAAACAATACAATTAAGGTAAATTTAACTATAAACACCACATTTAAACTCAGTTCCGAAAACTCCTTAACAGGCACTTCACATCGTGAGACAAGGTTACGACCAGATAATGTAGAAATTCAACGAATAGACATGAGCTATTGATTGAATTGGGTGTGAGCTGCCATCGGAGTTACTAAGATTCAAGCTTGGCTCAGTGACATGTTATTCAAAAATATCGTATTTGTAAATAAAATGAGAAAACATAATTAATGCAATAAAATATACTTATAAAATATACTAATAAAACGAGCAAATATAAAAACAGCTGAAATGCTATGCTTATTGACCAAACAGGCAAAATACTGTGACGCCGGGCGCGGCGCAAAACAAAGAACTGTCGGGACTAAGCTACATCATACCACATTCCAGGTCGGCGAGCAAAGGCACCCAAGGTCAGACTACCTTGCGCGACTCTTTGTGTATACGTGACGATTGTATACAACAATCGAGCGGCAGAACTAAAAGGGGCTTTCTCCAGAGCCTTCGAGAAAGATTTGGCTACGTCATCGCCGGCGTTTTTGAAGAAGTTCGCGAAAGGTCCATATGACATCATCCCCACTATATAAAGAGGCGAGGAAGCAGGAGAGAGAAAGAGTTACAGACATGAGTCAGAGTAATAGTGAGTGCGAGACAGCTGTGTGTGTGGTACGTCGTCGTCGAAGCAAAGAAGATTTAACGAGCGTCGAGTGATTGTGTCGTCGGAGATAGTGTATGAAAGACAGTAAAAGGACTGAGTCAAGGTTATGAGAGGAAACAGTTGTGAGTTGTAATATAACGAAAGATTAAAAATTGTGTTAAGGAGGTCTGTGTATTTGTGCAAAATTTTTGAAGGAGACTCAAGTGATAGATAAGTAACTGATGTTGTAACAGTGGTGTCAGGAGTGGGATTCGTTGAATTGTCAATTTGTGACAATACCTATGCGTTGTATGCAATAGAAAATATTGTTTAAACTTAGTTTAATCCCGGGACATGAAGTACTTACGATAGTAAGTCACCAGTTGTCTCTGATGTGGGACTACCTTTGTGGTTTCCGGGAGAAATACGAATTGGTTGGAGAATTCGATGTCATTCTGGCAGGTTATTACAGTAGCTTAATGGTTAGAGCATCCGCCTGGTAAGCGGAGGCTCTGTAGTTCATATCCCAGCTGTGGCATTCAATTTTTGAGATCCAATTTAGCTCTCAAACATTGTTTAAATTATTGGAAATTTAGTAATTAATTCACACCAAATAAGCAGAGAAAAATATGCATTTACATCAAAATCCTGTCTCTAATGACAACTTAATGATGTATAGGTTATTTCTCTAGGGAGTGCTTGGACTGCTTGTTCAAGATCTAATAACCTAGCTATATTCACAGTCTCTAAGTAGAACATCCTTGATGAACAAGAGTAATGTCAAGACTAGATACTGGCTACTGTTCATTTTAATCAAAATTCAAGTTGTCCGATGCCCAGAGTGAATATGACAAGTCGGAACTAATGGCGTGTTTTCCTTTGCTTTAACCAAGGTAGGTTACAGCAAAATTTAACAAATCGTGCTGTTACCTCTGCCTTCAGCCGAATCGATGCGACTCCGAAAGTTTGTCGGACTCTCGCGGGAATGCAAGTACT
>CM060970.1:68440284-68747784 GCA_030765045.1 Tenodera sinensis | reverse complement strand
TATGTAAACAATTTGCTGACTGTTTCGTATATTCAGTTGTTCTCAATTCTATGAGAGTATTAAATATAGAAATGAGTTTGTCAGAAAGTAAACATGAAGAATGCTTTATAGTTAGAATAAAGGACCTGTGGAAAGATATCCCTTGGCTTTTTTCATTATTTTAGTATTTAAACTCTTAAACAGTGAAATTACAACTAAGCCCCTTTCACAATAAAAACTAAGCATTGATATAATGATGTAGTACTTGGACTAAAGCTTAATATATATAGAAATGCGACCTTAATTTGTAGTCAATTACAAGAGAGCGTTAAACAGCTGAACTAGCATGGCGGCCTGCGAAGCGACCACCAAAAAAAGAAATTATGCACATGTATCACAATCAGCAAGAGCAATGTATACGGTTAAAGAACGTTTATCTCTCAAAAAAGACCACAATTTGTTTATCTGTGAGTTTTATACATATTCCAGTGACTCCTAGCTCATGATATTTGAAATATTTTAGCGAACCAACACACGGTGACGGAAAATCTGATGGGAGATGTCAGAAATATCATGTAACGAGAATCACTGTTTTACTATTTCACATGTTTAAATAGAAATAAACATAAACCTTGGATTTTACAAGCTTGTAAGTTCACATTTAATTCAATGTTTATTTTTATGTTTACGTGATTCGTTATGAATGGTTCCACTATTAAAGGCCGGAGGTGTGTGCGTTTTTTCATAAGTATACTGCACATGGACTTTACTGTTATCGCTCGCGCATGTAAACAACTGCAGGTAGGTACTGCCTGAGCATGAAAACCGCCTCAATGCAGCACAACCTACAAGCATCATATGAACACTAAAGAACACTATCACTCCACGTCTACAGCTCACTGTGAGAAGAAACAAAACAGTCGCGTTATAGTACACTTTGACCCTGCGTCTGCATATACCTGCAAGGCAATGCTTCACTAGTTTGCAGAATACTACGTTATGTTGTTTTCGACTCCTGGTTCTAGTGACAGTTGTTTGCATATTTGATGGCCGTGCTATACTTCTGACGTCATTCATACTCTGCGTCCAGCTATCCTGTATCGCATGTGAGCGCACATCCCTCCGGCCTTTATTCATTACAATACATATATCGATTAGTTTTTAAGTTTGCTGTATTCTTACACTTAATTTTCATTTTGAATGGGATCTAACACCCTGCTGATTCGAAAGTAAAAAATAAAGTACTAACTTAAGATAAGGAAAGACAAGGTAAAGTGGACAAACAGGGACTTCTGTACCACGGTCATGCGGGCCTTGTATCGGGGGACACTCCGGCAGAAGGGGTGATGCAAGAGGAGAGGGCGGCCGATCCAGAAAGCCTGACATACCATTTCCAGATTGAGACTTCCCGGTGGCAGCTAGTACAGCCGACAGCAGCCCCCGCTAGAGATATACATATTTTCCGTGGGACCTGAGGCCGGAGATCTTCGATCCATCTGGAACGAAGATTAACAGAGAGCAAATTACTTGCCATGCACCGCCCAAGACATCTGTCAACGGGGGTGAACCCTGAAACAACCAAGTGGATGAGATGTGAATGAAATGAAGGGAGAGATGTAATGAATCTTAACAATATTCACCTAACGACCCGGGGAAACCCCGAGAAAACTCATAGGTCAGGAAAGTCGGCCACGGGAATCACCATACGGTGACCTGCTTTAACTGGAATACGTTATCTTTGACTGACGTGTGTTCAATTGCGACCTGCGGGTATTTGAGCCAGGTCGCGAACGGGAAAAACAAAACCAAGATCGGGTAAGTTTTAGTTCGTGTGTTATTTACAACCTGCACACCAGGAGAGAAGCGAATATTGAAAATAGACATTTTCAGGAAAGATATATGAGAGGCGTCTCTGAAACAAACGAGCGTGCCAAAAATGATGCAGATGCGGTTCAGTGGCCAAGCTAGATTTGTGTCGTGACCTAACACTACAGGTTTGATGCTCGCCAATTTGTTATCTCATGTTCATCCCAGCATTAATTGTGGTTTCCTGTGTTCTCCGCTCTCCAGTTTTGTGAAATATTCCTGCAACCGAGGTCTCGCTTCTCAACATATGTTGTGCTCAAAGTTAAAGACACTTTATTGTGTTAGCGATGGTCCTGTGCGTTAAACTTCCATAACATATAATCAAATTAAACTTTAATTCATTTACCAAAGTCGTTAACATGAAAGAGCGTGGGTAACTTTAAGAAGGGCCGTGATACTTTGATTGCGGCAACCACAAAATACACATTGGTGTAATGCCTTACAGAGGCTTTTGGAACGGTAGCGGTGGAACAGGCAGAACAAATTTATATTATAAAATATATATTATATTATAATTACAATAATTATGGAAGTAGAGTAAGGTGGGGCGATTTTGACCCAATATCTTTTTAAATTTCTCATGTATTTGCGAGGATATCAGAAGTAATTAAATCGACTCTGAAAATACATTTATTTTCTGAAATGAGGGATCGTTAAAGTACATACGCATAATCGCCCCACTATAAGAACCCAACTTGATGTAAACACATGACGTCATTAACTAGCCCGCGATAAGTGGAAACTCAAGCACAACATAGCATATCCTCTTCTGCAGCAGAAGATTCTGCCCCGGCTCTAGTCTTGCTCCTTTCATCTTTTCCTCGGTCGCTCTGGTTTTCTCTGTCTCTGCAATTTGTAAGTATATGCAAGCTTTGGAATAACATAACGTGTATGTATCTTAAATATGCGCGATTATCTGTAGGTTTTTAACAAGCAAATGACAGCCATACTTCGAAAGATTTGAGTAATATGAAATAATAAAAATATAAACAGTAAGAGTAGGCCCCAAATTTGATGGCCTAATGAATATTAAAAATTCCTTAAAATGATGACTTTTTACCCTTAAACTATATTTAAGATGACCTAAAAGAACAAAAAATTACTTCAAATTACCTTCATTTGTTTGTCTCCTTGCACATTTCAACTATGCTTTATCACTGAATACCGAAATACAGTTATAAATAGCTTTTGTAAGTTTACAAATTTGAAGGACTATATGTTGTCAACTAATATGGACTTATACACAGACTTATACAACATCAACAGAAGATACTGGGGCAAACTTAAAGCAGCAAATATTGCCGGTTTCCAGCTCCTCTTCATCGAGGGAATACTTCTTACCTAACTTCATCGGCATTCTTGCACATTACATCGCATTCAGTGTTCTTGATAAACCCATTTTCCATTTTAGCAAAGGCAAGTTTGCCCACTTTACCTTCCAAACGACTTAGACTACTTGTAATCGAGAACAAGTCAGTCTTACAGTAGACGTGAGTCATTAAATTGGAAAAATTCAAATGTTTAATAGTAGAGCTACATTCCAGTAGTTTTCCATGAATTTTTAGATTTTGACGTTCTGAAACTTGATTCTACTAATATAAGAGTAATGCAATCAAATTCGCGAAAATTGACAAAAGTTGGATTTGTTCTTAAAAATGACTTATAACTTATAAAATATATCAGATAAAAATGTCTAATAAATCTGAAAAAAAAAAAAAATTCGGTTAAGATGGTTCTATTGCATTCAAAATGTTGTGAGCTACATAGCATCATCAGGAAAAACATGCAAGGTCATCAAAATCCGGACCCCAGTAATAATAAAGAAAGTTGTAGCTTCCGTTTGTGTGTGGTGTCGTTCGCATTCCTATGATGATGAGCAGTCAACGAAGAGATCATGGTAGCTTCCATAAGTACTGTTAGCTTGGTGCGTGGCAATAAAGGTGTAATAGTGAAGTAAGCCGTTAAAAGTGGCAATAAATGAATGAGTTGAATATGTTAAACTAATGCAGGGAAATCTAAGTAACGCTATGAGCAACATTGTTAAAGCATGACATACACAAAATTTAATTGCGGATGATAGCTGACCATTGAATGATCAGGTTATTCTCTTTCCTCTTGCAGAAATAAATTTTGGGGTGCAAATTATATTTATATCACCAGCTTTAAAGCTTGATTTCACAGTGTGTTTAACTATACAACACCGCAAGGCGTGGTAAGCTTCTGATTGGATGCTGTCTTGACCAGCTCCTCCTGTGATCCGCCATTATATTTTGTGCCTGCCATAACTGCAGATTATACCGGCGATTATACAAATTAAGTGTTGCGTGTGCTCGTAAAGAACTTAAGGAAGTGGGAGCATTGGGAACGCCAAGGAAGGAAAGAATAATATGAAGCCAGAATTATAAAAACTGATAAATGTTGTCATATGTGCTATTCGCAGAAAAGTGCATGAGTTTTTCTTTAATGACGAACCACCAACATAAAAAAGTTGTAAGTTCTATCACCAGTAGGCCGCAGGGGTGTGCGCTCGTATGCGATACAGGTTATCTGGACACAGAGAAGGAATGACGTCAGAAGTACAGCACGGTCATCAAATGTACAAACAATTGCAACTAGAAGCAAGAGTCGAAAACAACGTAACGTAGTACTCTGCGAAGTAGTGAAGCATTGCTTTGCAAGTGTATGCAGACTCAAGGTCAAGGTGTAGTATAAGACTGTTTTGTTTCTTCTGGCGGTGATCAGCAGGCGTGGAGTGAACTATATGAAAATCTTCATATCCAACAATTTTGCAGTGATGCCCAAAACTGTTAAACAACTAAAAAAATCGCGTTTGGGAATGTCCAAGAGCGTAAGTATAATAACTTAAGTATAATAGAAGACTTAGCTAATTCAATTAATACGATACCTCTTGTGGCAGGTATCGAAAAGATAAAAAGTAAATTCCACAAAATTTCTGAACAAAAATATTGGTTATCCAGCTATGTGTGAAATTTTGAAAATGAGTGAGAAGGAAAACACGCCAGGTGACAGAGTGGAATTTTTTACATTTGCACCTCTGAAATCTGTGACGTAGAAAGAAGTTTTTCACTGTTTAAAAACTGCTTCAGTGATAGGCGTCAATATTTTACATTTAATAATTTACGAATGCACATTGTAACCCATTGTATTATAGTTAATAAATATAAAATTCTTCCCTTAACAGCGCGTGAATCAGAGTGCATCGCACATTCTTAAATTTGTGAATAGTAAGTAACTTTCAGTCCGGAAACAGTTTTAATATACAACGGCAAATATTCGGAAAATGACAAATCCTGCAGAAGAGTTACTCTAATACAAACAAGCTTTACAATTTTCCGTAGAACATTATATGTAGTGATTATTGTGTTTTCTCAGTTACATAGAATAAAATAGGAGGAAGACTGCTTTGGATGTTTGAAGAAAATTCAATATACAGAAATATTTGTCATACCTATAACGCAAACATATGGTTTTCTAATGAGTTATTAGCGACATTGTTTTTCTTGTAAATAAATGTAAAAATATTGCATATAAAGGGTATTCCCTGCTTTTTAAGGAAGTGTGATTTAATTACAAGTGAGACATTTATCTGAGCCTTCATTTATTTTATTTTGTTCTCTCTGTCTGTCTCTCTCTCTCTCATTAACATTTAAGGTAATCAATTTTGGATTTTTCAGTGCCTGAAGAAAAGAAAGAAAGCCCTCAGGAACATAGGTGTCAGATATTTGAAGTTTATTTTAAAACTAGTTCCAGTAAGAAGCGTCCCCATTTTTTAGAAAAAATATGTTAAAATTGAAAATCAAGCATTTTCCTCAGGTTGACCTCGAACTTGTAGCCACCAGGTTAAAAGAAATCTAAGCTTTGTTTGTGTGTGTTAGGAAATATGCTGAGATTGTGAACAAACTTTGTGTAGGCGGCCGAAGCAAGTGTTTATCTACATTGGGGTGGGGGTAGGTGAAACACGACTAGCGCAGAGGGAGGGAGAAGGAAGTATACCAAACATTGCGTCTAACAGGGGTACTTAGCATGTACTCGTGTTATATCATAAATAATGGTTTATGTTATTTGTTGTACTTTACCTTCACTTTAGTAGGATGTAATACCTGAGAGAGAGTGTTCGCGAGAAGAGGCATAAGATGAAAAATCTGATGTGTTACACTCAAATTACTTTCTCTACTCTTGTACTAACCATTCTTCTTCGTGTTAGTTGAGATAAACATTTGTTCAAATTAGCTTATTGCGTATTTCCGTGTATGTGCAAGGGCAATATGGGAACACAGTAGGTTTTGAGAGACAGTCAACTCTTTTTAAGCTTTCCCGTTCTCTTTGCACGCTTAACATATAAAAAATGAACACCGATGTTCCATTTCACGAAACTTTCAAGTTTTCCGAAACTGACACAAATAACAAGAAATAACTCCGAAATGCTTCACTCTACAAACAAACAAACAAACAAAAAAAGTCAGACATAAATTGCGTATTTTAGCAAGATCCACATTTTTTGTATAATACGATTTTGTCTATCTCTTACGGTTTACGAGTTATTCAAAAGTCATCCAGAGTAAACCAGAGTAAATAGGACTACATAGGATATAGTCAGAAAATTCAAGATATACACTTCATTTGTCATAAAAACATCTTAAATATATGGCATTTTAATCAAAATCGTTAGAGCCATTTTCAAGAAAATCAAAGTTTTCGAAAAAATTTCCAAGTAAAGGGTAGTTTAGGGTGGTGCTATTTTCTTCAAAATCTTCGTGTCGCATCCTTCAAAGACATTAAACTTAAAATACCAACTTTTGTTTTTAATCGGCTTCTTGTTCTTGAGTTATGGTGTTCACAGACTGACACACACACAACACACACACGCACACACACACACACACGCACACACGCACACACACAGACCTTTCTCTAAAAATGCTCTTTTATGGATTTAGGGGGTCTCAAAACATATTTCCGATGAAATTTCGACATCGAATTTTTGGGTGGAATACAGTACTTCCTTCTACTTACCAGTAGAGAAAGTAAAGCTTGTGCTAGAGCATGAGGAACCAGTTGTAATACCCACCTGAGTGTACTATGGAAGCCTCTTTACATGATACACGCCTGCAACGAAACTTTAGTTGAAACGGAGATTAAAGAGGATTGTTACGGATATGACGTGAATGTGCCAAAGAATGTGGTGACGAAAGATAAGCGGTGGTTAAAGAAAATGCGTCTCGACTTTAAGAAAGCTCTAGCAGCCAACTTCAAGGAGGAAAAATTATAATTTTTAACATGCAGAGAGAACAAACAATATTACGGCTTACTTGTTCTGCATTTTTCAACGTTTTCATTTCATTTGTTTTATTTTTTGTAAGTTAGATCGCTTTTCCACCTTTTACTTTATCTACTAAGGAAGTTTTGTATTCCACCCAAAAGTTCGATGTCGAAATTTCACCAGAAAAATATGTTTTGAGAAACCCGGAATAAAAAAAAAATACATTTTTAGAAAAAGGTGTGTGTGTGTGTGTGTGTGTGTGTGTGCGCGCGCGTGTGTGCGTGTGTGTGTGTGTGTGTGTGTGTGTGTGTGTGTGTGTGTGTGTGTCTATGGAAGCATAACTCAAAAACGAAGAGTCGGTTAAAAACCAAAGTTGGTATTTAAGTTTAATATCTTTCAAGGATGCGACACGAAGATTTTGATGAAAATAGCCCCACCCTAAACTACCCTTTACAAGGAAAAGTTTTCGAAAATTTTGATTTTCTTGAAAATAGCTCTAACGATTTTGATTAAAACGCCATATATTTATGACATTTTTATGACAAATAAAATGTATGTTTTGAATTTTATGACTATAGTCTATGTAGTCCTGTTTATTCTGGATGACTTTTGAGTAACTCGTAAGCCGTAAGAGATAGATAAAATTATACTCCACAAAAAAATGTAGATCTAGCTAAAACACACAATTAATGTGTAAATACTTTTTTTGTAGAGGGAACCATTTCGGAGATATTCCTTGTTATTTGTTTCAGTTTCGGAAAACTTAAAACTTTCTTGAAATGGAACATCGTTGTTCATTTTTTATGCGTGAAGCGCGCAAACAGAACGAGATTTCAAAGCTTTAAAAGATTTGACTATCACTCAAAACGTACTGTATTCCAATATTCCCCTTGCACATACAAGGAAATAAGCAATAAGATAATTTCTGTAAACGTTTATCTCAACTAACACGAAGAGGTATAGGAATAACAGTTTTTAACCATGGTTAGTACAAGAGTAGGGAAAGTCATGTGAGTGCAACACATAAGGTGTTTGTGTATGTGGTTATACAATTATTTTACATGCATTTATTTCAGCCATTTGATATAATACGTGAAATTGCGATGAAAATTGTTTCGATGAGGGAGAAAAACAGGAATTATCGCGTTTCTGCTGAAGTTCCTCACCAAAGCCCTAGAACGTCACAAATTTACTTCCACGTCAGTTCAGATCACATGACAATGGTATGTGTGTGATAAAAAATAGCTCTAAAAATATATAAAATAATTTTGTAAACACCACACATGAACAAGTTGAAAAATTGATGCATTTTATATAGCGATACAATATAAGTCATTTAGTTTTTCTATATATTAAAATGAACGTTAACTCTCCGTCAATTTGGCTGCTAGAATGTTTTAACGTGCAGTTGAATACTTTCTTGGGTAACTGAATTTGTGTAGTCTCGCCTTCTGAAGATAAGGGAAGACCGCGGAAAAATCTTACTTGGCGCAGCTGGACCACAAATAACAGCCAACCACGCAACGTTGAGCGTTCTGTCGTAAAAAAGGTGAAATATCGAAGTGCGACGTGGTATAAAGTATTTTTCTGCAGTTTATATTTTAAATTACTGTGAAATATTAGGCTATTTTCAATTTGAAAACACGTATATTGTGAAACAAAAGCCTTTTCTACTTCTGATATTTTCCCTCTTGAAGTACCATCAACCACACTTAGCGTACTCGACATTTTTCATCTTCGAACCTCAATGAATCCACAGTAGTGTTAATATTGAGCCCGAGTTTGAACTAGTGCTCTGCTTCCCAAAACAATTAAGCAACTTGTTGCCTCGAAACACGATTTGTTTGCAACAGCGGTGATTTACAGCAGACGAAAATAAAAGCGTTAAGGACTCACACGGGACTATCTTTATTGTCTTCCATTTTCATATCAAAATAAGACAAGTTCAGTAGCCATACTGGTTCTTCCAGTTCCGTAGGATGTTTCAAGGACGTTTCTTCCTTACAAGGTAGGTTTCTTTTATGTCTCATTTGAAAAGAATTACAGTAGGGCATGTTAAATGTTTAAATGCTACGTCTAGTAGCTGACATTTAAATTCAATTAGTTGTTTCTGCTTTAAAATATGGCATTGTGTGCTGTTCTCGACTTTACAATAACAGTGGTTGTAAAGAGATACACCTGCGTTTTATTATGATAATGCTGTAATAGTTACGTATAATACAAGGTTAAAAGATGAGTTTTATTTTTATGAGTGGGAATGTTTGCGGAACGAGTCTACAAGCCATGTATAGGAATCCTACGAGCAAAACAGTCGTTTTAGAACGTCTTGTCATATGCCATATTTAAGATGGTTATGAATATTACAATATAAGGTATCCAGTTTAAAACTGTATGAAAATTGTAGTATACGTTCCGGAATGCATAATGGTGAGCTTAGTCTATTATTATTTGGCCTTCGTTGTTGTTTGACAGCATAACAAATTTTCACTGTAATTACTTATTACCTTCCACCACTGAAGATATATGTTGCATGCAATGATGTACTGTTTCTTTAAATTCTTTGATAATCCTCTCTAAAACTAAACCTCAACACAACAGCCCATTAAGGACCAAGCTTTGTCGCCCGGTGTCAGCGTCCCCTACCTCTGCCCGCTACAGGCGTCATGAGTGGGGTGCAGCACTTGAGGGTGGAACATGGTCAGTGCCCGAGTCCTTCCGGCCAGTTAGTCGACCTTCACGATCTAGGCTGCTGTAAAACTTCTGGTTCTGCCGAATCCGTTCCCTAGTCTTCAAATAATCCGACATTAATCGTTGTAAGGCCTCAGCTTAATATGCATATAACTTCCACCGCAAGAAATAAATGTGATAACAGTGGAGTGTTATAAGAATTTTATTCCACTGATTGTGAATGTTGTAATCTTTAACTTCTAGGTGAGTGGCTGGTGTTAAAAGATCCACAAATCGCTTGTAAAAGTAGAAACTGCCCGAAAATAGATGTTTTATTTCCATCTCTCCGTGAATCTCAGTACTTAGGAATTAAAAATCCTAAAAATATTAATATAAAATATTTTTAATCTAAGGAATTGTAACGCAATAAATTCATTATGCTAATTTCGGAACTTATACTTAGAAGGCTGTTGTTACAGCCGATATTTCTAAATCTACTTTCTTTTATTCTCTAGGAAACTATGAACATTGTTTGTTATTCCTTCTAATCTTTATATAAGGCAAAGAAAAGAAGTCTTGCTTAACTGTCAAGTTGTATCACATGTATTTATCTAACTAAAATAATTTCCAACTTCTGCTCTAAGCGACATCCATCGTTACGGCTACTTCTTCCCAATTAAAATGGCGCCCAACATGGGGCTTCTCAATTCCATTCTTCTCTTCAAATGGCACTTCAACATGCGATGCCTTCTTATTCACTCCTACTTCTACTTCAGTACTCAGAGGACGCCCTCTACCCATAACCTATGCCTTTGGCCGAGGTCGTTAAGACTTGCATTCATGAATGGGTGGTCCATGGTTCAAATCCCGCCAGGACCGCTCTCCCTGACCAAGATGTTTTCGATGTTTTCCTAGACCCACAAATGGTAAATGGGGGCTATCATAAACTTCGTCCTGGCACGTTTCCTTCCCAATTATTTCATTTATTATATCATCAGCGTCCATTATCTGAAGTTGTTGTTTATTAATGTCCTTCAACGTAGTGTCATATCGGACGGTGAATGAATGAAATCGGTGAAATTATGCTTAAATGAGCCCGAGGTCCATGGAGCTTTAAGTTAGCTGACCTTCATCTTCTCAGGATAAGGGAAAACCTCGAAAAAAACCTTATCCGGATAACTCGTCCTAAGCGAGATTCAAGGCAGACACGCTACCCCCACGCTACAGAGGCGGGCATTATCTGTAGGCTGTACTTAGTAAGAACGGGTATTAAACATAAAAATATAACATTCGGCAACAGGCTCTTGATATGACAAAATGATCTGATGTGTTGCATTCAGAAAAAAATTCTCTACTCGCTCCTCTGCCAATCATTCTTACAAAAATCTACTTCTTATTAATCCAGATAAACTTTAAATTCACATTTACACATTGTATTGTAGGATGACCTCAATATTTTTAAAGGCTGTTCGCTATGTGATTTCTTTGAAGTTCCATACTCTTTAATTGACCGCGAATGAAGATAAATAACGACATAGCACTTCAAAAACAGGAAAAGCATTTCAAAATTCCAATCATTAGTTATGCATACGATAATGATCAATATCATCAAAAAAGTTGTTCGAAGTAAATTCTGTGCCTTTAACGAGATTTACATTTTTGCGTAGAAACTCTTTTATAGTTTAACAGCTATATAAAATAGACAAACCAGTAAGAACTAAGAAAACTCCACATGCTATTTGCAGAAAATTCAATATGTACATTCTATTTGTCACAAAAATATCTTAAATATATGGTATTTTAACCAAAATATTTACACCCATTTTGCAGAAAATAAAAAAAAAAAAAAAAATAGCGAAAACTAGTTTGTATTGGAGAATTGTCACGAAAATCTTTGAGCCTTATCCTTGGAACATGTTGAACTCAAACAGTTTGTATTCATCCGAAATTTTACTTTTGAATTATATTGTTCACATATGCTCTCAGAGAGAGAGAGAGGGGGGGGGGGGGAGGGGAGAGAGCTTTCAGAGTAGCCGATAATACTTCAGTTATTTTTCCAAAATAATCTGATGTGTTGCACTCACATGACTTTCTCTACTCTTGTACTAACCATTCTTACAAACTCTTATTCCTATATCTTCTTCGTATTAGTTGAGATAAACATTTGCACAAATTATCTTATTGCTTATTTCCTTGTAGGTGCAAGGGGAATATTAGAATACAGTATGCTTTGAGCGATAGTCAAATCATTTAAAGCTTTGACATTCCGTTCTCTTTGCACAATTAAACATGCAAAACAAATTAACACCGATGTTCCATTTCACGAAACTTTTAAGTTTTCCGAAACTCACACGCAACAAGGAATATCTCCGAAATAGTTCACCCTACAAGAAAATTTATTTAGATTATAAATCGTGTATTTTAGCAAGATCTACATTTTTTGTATAGTATGATTTGGTCTATCTCTAACGGTTTACCAGTTATGCAAAAGTCGTCCAGAGTAAATACGACTACAGGGGCTATAGCCAGAAAATTCAAGATATACATTTAATTTGTCATAAAAATATCTCAAACATATTACATTTTAATCAAAATCGTTAGAGCCATTTTCAAGAAAATACAAATTTTCGAAAAATTTTTCATATAAAGGGTAGTTTAGGGTGGGGATATTTTCTTCAAAATCTTCGTGTAGCATCCTTGAAAGACATTAAACTTAAATACTAACTTTGGTTTTTAACGCACTTATCGTTATTGAGTTATGCTGTCCACAGACACACAGACGCACACGCACCTTTTTCTAAAAATGCTTTTTTTTATTCAGGGGGTCTCAAAACATATATTTCCGGTGAAATCTCGACATCGAATTTTTGGGTGGAATACAATACTTCCCCTACTTACCAGTAGAGAAAGTAAAAAGAATCGTTTAGAATTGTATGCATATATTATTGATTTTGTTCAAGAGAATTATACCTTTGCAAAGTTTGTTACTAGGTTCAGAGTTACAGGAATGAGTAGTGTAGCAAGTTTCCTACAACAGTTAGTAGGGAAGTGTTATCGGCTGAAGGAGGGAAGTCGTACAGCTGTTTGTGGCTAGCTCACGTATGTGACATGTACTCGTACTAGGGTCACTGGGAGAGATCTCTTGTCATGCATGATGTGAGAATTTTATCTTGGGCACGTCAAGGAGACGTGACGCAGCGCATCTGAAGACCATTCCCATGTGGGATCCAACCGGTCCAACCTTTTACAGAACAAGCCGCACTAATACTTTCAGGAAGAGGGATCTGAAAATCTGAGATTCCCTCACTCGCCACCATTCACATAGCAATTCTACAGGCAGTTCACATTATACCAGCATAGAACGAAACACACAAAACTATCTTTAGCAGTACCTCAAATGCTGATAACTTTTCGGTGCTTTGAGTTATCTAATGACACCAAGCATGAGTTTGAAAGCTCAATTACATAATCCCCAAAAAATCTGATGTGTTGCACTCGCATGACTCTATTCTTGTACTATTCTTACGAGGGCCTATTCCTCTATCTACTTCACGTTAATCGAGATAAACATTCGCAGAAATTATCTTAGTGCTAATTTTCTTGTAGGTGCAGGGAATACCTACAGTAGGCTTTAACGAGAGTCAAATCTTGACAGCTTTGCATGGCCAAGAGATAAAAAAATTAATGACTTCATTTTAGAGAAAAATATAAGTATTGGAAAATTCAGATAAACAACAAGGAAGATATCTCCAAGAAGGTTCATTTCGCAAAAGGTAATGTGTTTGACATAAATTGTGTTTCAATGATATCTACATTTTTGTATCGTTAGATGTCTATCTCTTATGGTTAACCAGTTATGCATTAGTATCAGAATGAAGAAGACCACTGAGAACACTTCCTGAAAATTCAAGACATACTTTCATTTGTCATGAAAATATTTTAAACATGGATATTATAATCAAAATCTCTAAAGCCATTTTTTATAAAATCGAACTTTTCGAAAAATGTTCAGAGTAAAGGATAGTGTGGAGTTGGGAGGTTTTCTTGAAAATCTTCGTAGGCATCCTTGGAAAATATTGAACCTAAGTATTGTATTTAAACTTTTCGTTTTTGAGTTATGCTGTTCATGGACAAGGGTTTTTATTCAGGAGACTTCTGTGTGTATTTCCACAGAAATCTCGATACCGAGATTTCTCTACCACGCATATACCTAGTGGTAGAGAAGGTAAAAATTATAAGCAAGAGGGAGATTCGGTCATAATAATTTTAGTTTAACCATTGGTGGCACCAGTTTCTTTTTTACTTTCTCTACTACGTATACTAAAGGAAGTATTGTATTTCATCCAAAAATTCGATGTCGAGATTTCACCGGGAATATATGTTTTGAGACCCTCTGAATCACCCCCCCCCAAAAAAAAACCACTTTTAGAAAAAGGTTCGTTCGCGCGCGCGCGCGCGCGCGCGTGTGTGTGTGTGTGTGTGCGTGCGTGTCAGTCTGTGGACAACATAACTCAACAACGAAGGGTCGGTTTTAAAAACCAAAGTTTGTATGTAAGTTTGTCATTCAAGGATGCGACACGAAGATTTTGAAGAAAATAGTCCCACCCTAAACTACCCTCTACATAGAAAATGTTTATTTTCTTAAAATGGCTCTAACGATTTTTATTAAAATGCCATATGTTTGAGATATTTTTTATGACATGAAATGTATATCTTGAATTTTCTGGCTATATCCCATGATATATTTACTCTGGATGACTTTTGCATAACTGGTAAACCAAATTTTACTATAGAAAAAAATGTAGATCTTGCTACAACACAAAATTTATGTCTCAATAAATTTTTTGTGGAGTGAGCCATTTCGGAGATATTCTTCGTTATTTGTGTACGTTTTGGAGAACTTATACTTCTGTCAAATGGAAGATCGCTATTCATTTTTATGTGTTAACCGTGCAAACAGAACCGAGTTTGAAAGCTTTAAAAAGATTTGACTATCGCTCAAAATCTACTGTATTCCCATATACCCGTTGCATGTGCAAGAAAACGAGCTATAAGGTAATTTCTGCAAATGTTTACCTCATCTAACAGGAAGAAAATAGAAGAATAAGAGTTTGTAAGAATGGTTAGTACAAGAGTAGAGAAAGTCATGTGAGTGCAGCACATCAGATTTTTTTCCGAAGGGATACACTAATTTTATTAGCTTTTGTTCCAAGCAGAGTCGCATAAATAAGATATAACTGAAAAATATGTGGTGTAATGAAGTAAGAGTGTGATACAATCAAATCGAAACATAAGTGTTATAAATTATAATGCATTCATATTTTTTCTTCCTCAAAGACTACGAAAAACTGAAAAATAATTCCATGCCACCCTTTCTCTTCTTTTTGTTATTATGCGACGTTAGGTCTTGTGCCGCTTACTTTATATTTTGAGCATCAGACCACCAAACTTTGTTAGTTTATTTGTACCAACCGTTAATAGTGAAAAGGAAAATGCACGAGCATATGCGTCCTAAATTCCTAGTCGAATCGAAGTAGGAATTATAGGAATAAAAGTAAAATATGGGAGAAACACACTATCATTTATTAGTTTGTGAGCACCATAGTGGAATTCTGTTGATTAAGTTTGATGAAAAATGTTGAAAACGTGTAAGCATGCTTTGACTTTAGCTCAAAATATGCTAACAACACATTTTCATTATGATTAGTTGTGCGCTTCTTGCCTTGCCTCATTGAAGAAACTGTTATAAGCTATTTGGTATGTTTTCTTGACTTTCTTGACTTTTGGTAGAAATTCTAATACTAACCCGCTCCACTGTTTGCATAATTTCGGATGTTTCTTTTCTTTTTACTTTCTCTACTGGTAAGTAGGGCAAGTATTGTATTCCACCCAAAAATTCGATGTCTAGATTTCACCGTTTTGAGGCCCCCTGAATAAAAAAAAAAGCATTTTTAGAAAAAGGTCCATGTGTGTGTGTCAGTCTGTCAGCCTGTGTGTCAGTCTGTCAGTCTGTGTGTCAGTCTGTGGACAGCATAACTCAAAAACGAAAAGTCGGTTAAAAACCAAAGTTGGTATTTAAGTTTAATGTCTTTCAAGGATGTGACACGAAGATTTTGAAGAAAATAGCCCCACCCTAAACTACCTTTTACATGGAAAATATTTCGAAAATTTTGATTTTCTTGAAAATGGCTCTAGCAATTTTTATTAAAATGTCATATGTTTGAGATATTTTTATGACAAATGAAATGTATATCTTGAATTTTCTGGCTATAGCCCCTGTAGTCGTATTTACTCTGGACGACTTTTGCATAACTGGTAAACCGTTAGAGATAGACCAAATCATACCATACAAAACATGTAGATCTTGCTAAAATACACAATTTATATCTCAATAAATTTTCTTGCAGGGTGAACCATTTCGGAGATATTCCTTGTTATGTGTGTGACTTTCGGAAGAACTTTCGTGAAATGGATCATCGTTGTTCACTTTTTTTTATATGTTACGTGTGCAAAGAGAACGGAATCTCAAAGCTTTAAAAGATTTGACTATCGCACAAAGCCTACTGTATTTCAACATTCCCCTTGCACCTACAAGGAAATAAGCAATAAGATAATTTGTACAAATGTTTATTTTAACTAACACAAGAAGATACAGGAATAAGAGTTTGTAAGAATGGTTAGTACAAAAGTAGAGAAAGTCATGTGCGTGCAACACATCAGATTTTTTCATTTAGGTTTACGTCCTGAAGGACCGCTTAGATGAATGGAATGTGTGCTCGGAGTCCATAGAACTTAGTGCTATCAACATTCATCTTTCCGGATAAGGGAAAACCCCGGGAAAAACCTTAACCAGGATAATTCACCCCAACCGAGATTCGAACAAGGAGCCTCTTGAATATGAGGCAGACATATTATCCCATACTTAGACGTGGCCTGGTTTTTCAGATTCAAAATTAGTGGAATCAAATTATCTGCCATTATACCAACAGTACAAGTCCCTTGATTAATAATCTTAAAATCTCCAGGAATGCAAAGTTGGTAACTCCGCAGTGTTACATCTGTATACTTCTCAGTCATCTCAGTTACCTCTCCTTTTAATTAACATCATCTACCTTTAAAGGGCTTTGGGGGAAACTTCGGCATTGAACTTCTGATTTCCAGTACTTCCTTTAGAGATCCCTACAAAATATTCAATCTCGAGCATATCTTGCAGATTGTGCTTCGAAACTTATAGTTTGCTAGCAGTCATAAAACACTGAATTCAATTCCACCGCTACCACTGTGGAGTCATCCATTCTTAGACAGTGAACATGGTTAAAGGACTTATGTTTTACATAAATTAATCGCTCTGAAGAAACACTGCTGTTAAAAAAGTTGAGATCTCAGCCTGCTTTTGTATTTAACTCTGGATCGATGCCAGAAGGCATATAAAAGTGCCGGAAGAATCAAATGAGTAAATAAACATGACTGTGCAGCAAATGATGTGTCTATATTATTTTTGTTCTGTCGACATGTACCTACGTGCCAACGATAAGCGCTTTGATATCAGCGCCTTTAAATATGCGTGTGGCTGAGGTAACACAAAGGCCTTGTGAGGTCGTGATAAGGATTCATAAAACTGAAGGCACTGATTCTAATATGCAACAGCGAAAACTGTTCAAGGTCCAAGTGACATAAAGACCACATAAACTGTCATTGTTTCGTGGTATTTCCGATATATCCGTTGCTAATTGAATTTTCAAATATTTTACCATAAATGTCGAGCTAAGTTATCGTTCTTCTGCTGGTCGTAATTTCACGAAAATTTAAAAAATAACATTGTGACCGCTTCACTATCGTTTCATACTCCTATATTGCTTTTGTACCTACAAAGAGGCATGCAATGAAAACACACAAACGTTTTATTTCGATTAAGATGAAGTAGACGTTGCACTCGCATGACTTTCCCTACTTTTGTACAAACTATTCTTGCAAACATCTATTTCTCTAAATACTTCATGTTAATCAAGGTAAATCGTTGAAGAAATTATCTTTTGCTAATTTTCTTGTAGGTGCAAAGGGAATATGAAAATACAGCAGGCTTTAGACGATAATAAAATCTTTTAAAGCTGGCCGCTATATAATGGCTTTGAAATTTTGTATGGCCAAGAGAAATAAAAGTTAATAACGACCTCCCATTTGGGAAAAGTATTACAAAATTTAGAGAACTAACAAGGAATATTTCTAAAATGGTTCACTAAAAAAATAAACAAGTAAATTTATGTGACGCGTGTTTTAACAAGATCTACATTTTTGTGTTGTAAGATTTTGTCTACCTCTTACAGTTTATAAATCTTCGTGCCTATTCTTGAAAGATACTGAACTTAAATATCAAGTTTGGTATTTAACAGACTTTTCGTTTTTGAGTTATGCTGTTCATACACACACGTAGGGGTCCTAAAACATGTATTTCCTGTGAAGTTTGATATATAATTTTTGACTGGAATGCAATTTTCCCCCTATTTACTGTATTTAGTAGAGAAAGTAATAAGGTTTTGTAAAAATAGTTATATCTATAAAAATTACGATGTGTGTATTCTTATGACTTTCTCGCCTCACTTTCCACACAATATTCTTAAAAAGCTTATTCTTCTGTGTGCTTCTTGTGAATAGAGATAAACCTTAATTACACATTTATACCCATGTACGTATAAGGACACAGTATGCCAAAGTAATACTGAGATTTTTAAGAAGCGGATCGCTGTGCAATAGCTTTGAAAGTCCATGCTCTTTGCGTGTCAACGAATAGGGACTTACTACTCTAATAAGTATAAGGATTTGAAAATTCAAATCAATAATAACGAATATATCGAAAATGGATAATGAACTAAGAGTGTTTATCTGGCATGAATTGTGTTCAACAAGTGCAACATTTTTTTTTTTTTTTTTATTAAGATTTTGTCTATTTCTTACGGTTTCACCAATTATACCTATGTGATTCAGGGTTAATAGAAAATTGAAGAAAAGATTTTATTTGTGATAAAAATATCTTAAACATAGGGTATTTTAATCAAAATTGTTAGAACCATTTTCAGAACATTAAAATACTGACAATTTTTCAATATAAAGAGTATTTTGAGCTGTATTTTCTTAAAAATCTGCGTGGTGTGTCCTTGGAAGACGCTGAAATTGAATACTAAGTTTTTTTGCTTGACTTTTCGTTCTTGGGTGGTATTTGCAGACACACATATATCAAACGTTTTAAAAGTTCTTTTTCATTTATTCAGGTACTCTTAAAACATGCATTTCCGATGAAATGTGTGGAATGCTACTTCCCTTATGTGCTTTAGATAAGCAGTAGCGAAAGTAATTTGTTGACAGAGAATCTCAGGTGGATTAACACGACAGATTTTTTGAACTCGGTATTGTTTTCGACCCAAATTGCTCTTATTTCTTATATTATACTCCCAATAAATACATATACAACCACTATTTAATAAATGGAGTGTGGCGCGAAGAATAATTTGACTTTTTTGTTTCAACTTATCAAAGCTGAGCACATTGCTTTTGCAATACAATCATACGAGGTTCATTGCATGAATGACCTACACTGACACGAACCTGATTGTGATTTTATTTATGCAATACTGCACTCAATGCTCGATGCATGTGGGCAGAGATAAACAGAAAACTGTGCCAGGGTAAACCGCAAGAGATCACTCTCCTAGCTATGTGGCCTTGAACCGAGATTGGGAACATGGAAGAACCCAATGAGATCAAGTTCTCTAAAGGAAAGGGAGCTAGTCGCTGGTGCATAACAGGACAAATGCCAACTCCTTCAGGCACCGATCGACTTTTCACCCACTTGCGTCATTCGTTCTTCAAAACAGCCTATCTTTTAAGATCGAGCTATTTGTGACTGTAGTTATATAAGCTTCGCACATCATCATCATCATCATCATCATCATCATCATCATCATCATCTGTTATTACCATCATCATGATCATTATTATTATTATTATTATTATTATTATTATTATTATTATTATTATTATTATCATCGTCCCAAATTTATGGAAAGAAGGACTTATACCACTTATTCATAAGAAAGGCAAAGAGGATGATTGTAATAATTATAGAGTTATTGCAGTCCTTAACACAGTAGATTTTATGGGAAATGTTAAAATATTTTTGGAAGAAGAATATAAAAGAAAAGAGAATGAAGAACAAGCCGACTTCAGAGTGGGACGATCTACAATAGATCACATTTTTGTGGTAAAACAATTGATAGAAAAGAAACATGCAAAAAATCAACAAGTACATTTTTTGTAAGTAGATTTACCTTTAAGAAATTTTGGGAAGTTTTAGAATAAACCAAGGAAAATAAAGTTATTTTGAATGCCATATATAGTATAAGTAAATGCATCATCTAGAATTAGGATTGGGAAAAAGTATCAGATTAGTATATGTCAGGGTTGTAGTTTATCACCAAACCTTTTCAACATATTTATAAAACAAGCTTTACAAAATTGGAAAACTAAATGCAGATGTATGAGAATTCACATGGACAATTCTACAATTTATGCCCTAAGTAACGCAGATGACCAAATAGTTATAGCTCAGGAATATGACGATTTAGAATATATGAGTAGGAAACTAATTGAAGAATATAATAGATGGGGATTAAAAATTAATTTAAAGAAAATATATATTTGCCATGTGGAGATGGAGAAAAAGATTTAATTTTAGACAGCAGGGAATGCTTCAAAATAAGTGAAGAGAATATGTATTTAGAGGTGGAGATAAATTCAAACTGTAGTCAAGAAGAGGACATTAAATATAGAATTCAAAAGGCTGTGCAGCAATATCCATGTTGAATATACTTTTATGGGACAAGAATATAACTTTAGAAACCAAATTACAGGTATATAAATCAGTAATGAGAAGTATGTTGACCGTCTGCGTTGTGCCGTTGATAGCGCGCCTGCCTCTGGTCCGGAGGACCCGGGTTCGATCCCCGGTACCAGCATGGAGATTTGTTCACCGCTGGGAGGTCTGGCACCGGGTGCACTCAGCCACGTTAGGTCCCATTAGGACCAATTGAGGAGCTACTTGATGGAGAAGTAACGGCCCCGGCCGGGAGGGCTCGGGGCGCTGACCACGTCCCACCCTCCAGTACTGCATTCCATCAATGACACCTGTAGTGGGCAGAGGTGGAGGACGCAGCAGCTGGGCGGCAGGCCTTGGCCCTTCGTGGGCTGTTACGCCGGGGTGTAATTTTTAGTTTATTAGAAGTACTTTAACCTATGGAGCAGAAACTTGGACACTGAATAGGAATGTAAATTTAAAATTATCTACCAAAATGGACTCTTTCAGGAGGTCCACCAGACACTCTAAATTACGAAAAATCTCTAACAAAGTGATAAAACAAACCATGAAAGTTCAAAATTCAATTTTAGATTTTATAAGATATAAACAGCCAGAATGGTAGGATATGTCCGCAGAATGTGGAGGTAAGAGTACACAACACTTCTAAGCGGAGGTTTGTCTGCATCTACATTCCTTTTTTCTTTACCTCCGACATAACGCTAGTAACTCGCACCATTTTGGAACTGAAATTAAGAGAAATAAGAAATGCGTGAACATAGCGCGAATAACACTGGAGGTGAGTTGTCAACGTAACCAGCAGAACAACGTTTGCACGGAAGTTTACAAAACTCGTGTTAGACTACGTGAAATATCTCTCCTCTTCCCCTAAGACCATGAGTTGGTGAACAGATTGTGCATAAGTGTTTGGAGAAGAATGTGATTCATTGTGAAATATTCATTTGTTTTCATAGCAACATGTGAGTGAGTGAGTGAATGAATATGGTTTAAGGGCTCGTCGACAACTAGGTCATTAGGGCCCGTAGCAACTTAGTAAAACACGCTTAAAGATCTAATGAGAAAGCTATTCTCTAGGCATGTTTAGAAAGAGCAAGATTAAAAATACGAAAAATGATTGCTTCCTTTAATGTTATACTTCTCAACCGTAGGTCCGTTTTGCCTTGTAACTCACATCTGCCTTCAGAATTTCCTTTACTTGAAACAACGGGTATAATGTAGCCTCTTTTATTTTTTGTTCCCTGAGCACGAGTAAGCTTTCTTTTTCGGTTTCTAGTGCTTCAGTTCATTTCAATTCCATTCGAACCATTTGATTAACTGGGTAGACCCCCCCCCCCTCCCCCAATAGTGATATATTATAAACAAGAATCAATTGTGAAGCCGCTGAACATATATTTCACGAATAGCAAATCTCGTTCCAAAAGAACGAAACTTGGCTCGGAAACAAAGTACCTCTTTTCGTGAAGGATGATTAATTCTCTGGCAACTCCGACCACACAAATTGCTGGTGTACTTTCCCAAGCTTGATGTAAAGGCGCTCCAATATTGAAGCTCTGATGGAATCTCTCGTGAGGAGACACATTTTACTACTTCCTGACTTGCAAGATATGTGCAGTAACAACACAGCTGGTCTCTAGGGGGCTGCATGAAATTATACGGCAGTTATTAACATACAGTAAGGCAAACTCGCGTGATTTAGGTTGTTGGACGAATCGGGTTAATATCTACCACCGGCGATGTCCAACTTTCTGTCTTTGGAGGTATTTACGTAATTAGCAGCCTTTCCCTACCTCCTCTTTCACTCGGAGGGTGAATCACGCCTGTAGCGTGTACTCACAGTCAGTATACAGTGACGGGCACAAGCAGACGATTCCATGGCAGTTTGTAAGTCATAATTTGAGTTTTCCGGGAATATCCACAGAATACCTCTTCGTTCTGGATGATTTTTGCATAAACAGTGAACAGTAACAGATAGACAACAGCTTACTAAATAAAGAATGTGGATCTCGTTAAAACACAAAATTTATGCCAAATACTTATTTTTTCTTTTGAGTGAACCGTTTCCGAGATATTCTTTATTACTTGTTTGAATTTGCTTATACTTATCCCAAATAGCAATTTGTTATTCGTCTTTATCCCTTGGCCTTGCTAAGAGAACGGAATTGCAAAGGTATTGCATAGCAACCAGCTCTTAAGACATTTTACTATCGCTTAAAGCCTAGTATATTCCCGTTGCACCTGCAAGAAAATTAGCAATAACATAATTTCTGAAAAGGTTTATTTCGATTAAAATGTAGTAGGTAGAGAAATAAGCATTTGCAAGAATAGTGTGTGTAAGAGTGAGTATAGCTCTACATATATTTGCGAATAGGATTTCTCTAAATTGAACTACATTAAAAGCCTGTATCACAATATGTTACGCGACGATCACTTGGTGGATCTTCTAAGGCTATACACTTCGACTTTGTCGCCAAATATTGATAGACTTATTAAACGTAAGAGTACCAAAGAAATCACTAATGCACAGATGTTTATCGTATAAGATTTGAAAGTGCTTTAACACAACGTACATGTAACTAACCCGCCACTGCAACACAATGCACGACTGAGGAGTTAAAGAATGGCAAAGTACGCGTATAGTGAAAGGGGTAAATCCAACCTCCCCCTTTTCGGAAACGTACATCGCTGATCTACCACAGTCCCAACAAGGCAATATTTCGATAAAAATTGTTTTATGCAGCAGAAAAAAACAGGTAAGGTCAGATAATAATTATAATAATGATACTAATTATTATTATTATTATTATTATTATTATTATTATTATTATTATTATTATTATTATTATTATTATTATTATTATTATTATTACGGAAACAGTTGTTTTTAAACCATAAAGTATTGATCCAACAGAAGTTAGCAGATATAGTTAATTATATGCAATTTGAGTGATAATATTTTAAGTGGTTTAAATTCTTCAAACTCATCAGTCGGCAAGTCACTTCAAACATATCATTATAAGCCTCCTGAGATAAAGATATTATAGTTCATCACTAGAGCAGCTGGTAGCAGATAAACTGAAGAACGAGATTGGAGGCGGCGTCGAAGTTGACGTACAGAATCGTTATCAATTTATAGAGGTGTAGTGTATAAAAGAAGGTGGACACCTCCACTCTGCGAAGTAGGGAAATCTATTGCGATTACCACACCACTCCCACAAGAGAAAGGACGCGTGAGTGTCCGTAACAGTTCCTGGCTCGAAGACCCACCACTGCTGTAGTTCCCCAGAGAGGGTGATGAACGACCCCCCTAGTGTCCATGGGGAATATTCTTTCCTTGGAGCAAGCATCAGCGCCTTCTGTCCGACACCGCCTCACGCTACGAAAGCTAGAAGCACACCTGAAGCATGGGAAGGAAACTAAATGAAAGGGAAATGAGGGAAAGGAAATCATGGTAGAAAAGAAAGTATTTCAACATTCGCCTATCGACCAGAGAAAACCAGGGTCAGAGTGTACGATCGACGGGAATCGAACCCGGTACCCGGAATCCGAGCTTCTAACATTATCAGGTAATTATCAAACATTATCGGTAATTTTTATGACCCCTATTTTCATCTCGTGGAATGGTTTTTCCCATTTTTACGCTGTTTCCCTCTATCAGTATTTAGTAGTATTTCATGCCTGAAGGCCTTTCCTAAACGTGTTATCGTGCCATATCCTTACCTACTACATCTGCGATGGCACACTTCACAGAGAAGAATTTGCCGTTGTTCATTTTCCTCACGCCAACAATCGATCTCCCTGACCCCTTTTTGGCGCTCCGAAACAGCAATTTACGGATCGTTGACTCTGCCCCCCTGGTCATGTCACGGAAGAACAGGAGAATAACCTGCACCACCATCTTCTACAGTTGAGGAAGTCCCCTGAAGTGCATGCAAAAATAACATTAATATCGGTGACGGCGTGTTCATTTATATCCATTGATCCGGATGATACCGCTTCGCATCAGCTGGCATCGAACCAAGTAAAATATCTGGCTGTGGTTTTCACACACCTACTCTTTCTGAGACAGAAGGTATGCGCTAAATGTTGGGAACAGACTGACTTCAAGTGACATGTGCTGTATTAACATTCTGCAACTTCTTGATCACTCCAGCTTGAGTTCGTTAACTGCTACACAAATGGTAAGGTACTAGAAAAAAAAAAAGCTTTTTTAATTCTGCTGCAGTTTGCTTTAACTACTAGGTAATGTCCCGATGCCTTGGTTCATACAATTGAATATATGTAAAAGAGATGGCCGCTTTCCATTACCACCTACACGACTGCTGCTTATTTTAGCGGTCGTAAAACTTATCTGGTCGATAGTTATTCTTGGTGGTCTCTGTTTGCCGAACAAATGGCCTAGTTGCGTAGTCTCTTTCTGTACAGTATGCTTGACTAACCTGCAATTAGAATGCTTTGGTTGGATAGTCTTCTTATAACGTATATTGCTTGAGTAATTTATTGGTACACTTCGTGCCAGATTCAGAAAAAGTATTAACGATTTATCGCTTATTAGTAAGATACTACAAATGTAAACTTCTAACAAGCCATAGTGTTTCTGTTGTAGAGGACGGATACCGCAGTCAAAACGAACTTGGTTATTGTAGCCACATGCTTCCACAGCAATTTTATCTCTTTCCATCTCTCCATTGCTTTTTCTAAAAATTTCTTTGTTGTCAGTGTATCCACTTTCCAGTAGACCAGTGTAACCGATACGCCCAAAGTCAAGAAACCTAAAAAATATAGCATAAAATGTGCTCAAGTTCTGTACGACTGAGTTGAACAAAGCATTTGGCAACGTAGACTTGTCACAAGCGAGCACTCTCCCAAAACAGCAAAGTTATTAGTCGAATTAGAGTGACCTGATACGTGATTTCAAGTTACCAATGCAGGGAGCATACTGTCTTGGCATGTGTCCCCTGTATTGAGACTTTGATTAAACAAATATGCCCAAATATTCCATGAAAGTGAACAACGCTTTAGATTCCAAACATCATATGTAATTCAAATTGCAAAATCCCTAATTTCAGTGCATCTTTTGAGTAGTTTAAATTTCATAAAGAATAACTTTTCTTGCTTATCCAACACCATAACTTCCTTGAGAACATATGAGTTTTACATGCCAAAGGCTATAAGTATAGTGGAAGAAATATGTAAAAATTAAGGAAATCGAAGTCGGGGAAGTTAGGAAAAATGTGAACAATAAACTCCAGAATGTGTCAAAAAGAAACACTGGTTTCTAAATAATGTGTGCTATACGAGAGGTCTTGCAACAAAAAGTAACGAAGCCCTGCAGATCAAACGGTGTAAGAAATATATAAGTGATACAGTGTATTACTTGCATGCACCTATTACTTCTTGCGACGTCGAAAGGAGTTTCCCACGATATCGCTTTTAAGTGAGAGACAGAGAACGTACACGTTCGACATGTACATTATTGTTCACTGCAATGAACAGACTACGTAGTATACACTTTACATATACGTAAAATGAGTGTTTTATAACGAAATAAAAACATTAGTTATCGTACGCATTCTTTTGATACAACCTGTGCGAGCACTACAGGCACGCTCCAATGTTTCCCTCTGCACTCACCCTCTCTCTTTCAACACAGACAGTCTATAGTACTCCCCCCCCCCCAAAAAAAAAAAAAGTCATTTGTATCTTTTCTGAAGTAGGCCAAAGTGTATGCTGGTGAATAATTCAGTATTCATTTTTTTCCCTTCCTTTTAGTCAAAGAAATGAAGTTCAGACAAGGGCTTCTATGCGTAGTCCATATGAAGATGCCAACAGTTAATTTCTACTGCAAATTATTTTTATTTTTTAAATGTAACCTTGCCTATTTGCCTTTTCGTCAAAAAATAAAATATATAAAATTAGAATGTAAATGGCCTTTTAACCACATTCTAGGGCAAATATTTAATGAAATAGTTATGTTAAGCTTTCAAATCATGGAATGTCGGCCCCATTAACATTTACCTATATTATGCGGGAATTATGACACATACCTACCCGCTTAACAACACCATTGTTATATTTGCACGATGTTTACGAAATATCTCAATTAAAATTTAGCATTCTACTGTGATGGAGCTTTTACGTATAGCTGCAGTTTAATTTTGTGGTGAGAGTAAAAAGGATCCTGATTTTTATCTTACGTTACACTTCTGATTAAACCTTGAAAAAGAAAATGCAAATTTTAGCTTAAAATGCTCATTCTAGCACTTAATTTAACATTTACATTAGCCACATGTATAATCTCTTGTAAATTCTATGAAATCCACACTTCTCGATCCCGAAATATTTCTGATTGTAACTTTAGGTGATTAATCTAGTATGTTCTTAGTTGCTCGACAGTTTTATTTGCAATTTTGATTTATAGGTAGATCATGTCACTGATACATCCAATTTGGTATTTATTTGGCTACTGAGGAGTACAACAATGATTGGCCAGCACGAGTAGTTTGGACCAGGGAATGCTAGTCACAGAAGCTATCTTCTCATTCACCTTGCTCATTAAACAAAATGATTGTCAAGTAGATTGTTACTATGCACTTCCATTTGCACTTGATCAGGACAGTCAGGAACTACCATGGTTCACAAGTGTCCATATGAATTGCATTCTAAAAGTGTGATGTGTTATATTCCGATAACTTTTTCCGTCCATTATTGTACTTGTATACAATTTTTATAAATTATTATTGCAACATCACGAGAAACAACTAATTTCTGATAACCTAGAAAAAAGCTACACAATTTTGTTTGAAATAAATCAAGTACTTTAAAGAGATCTACATCTTTTGCGACATACGTTTTTGTCTGTCTTTTATGATTTACCAGTTCACGAAATTGTAAAAATTAAAAGCAGCCTGCTTTTAAACACCTATCAATTGGTTTCCTCCATCACTCTTCTATCTACAACGAAATGTGTAATGGAAGTATTTCTGCAAATATTTATCATGATTAACATGAATTAGAAAGAACGACACGTCTTCGTAGAGCCAGTGTGCAGACATATAAAAATAAACGATAACGGGTAGAGAAAATTAAGGGAAAATTAAACATGTACAGGCAGAGAGCCAATGAACTAAGAACCGGCTGCGCGGTGTTTTTTCACTGGGCATGTGGACGCATGATTCCGCGCTGCTGTTACAATCAAGGTCACGCTGCTGAGTCGGCTTTGCTAAGCACAGACTGCAGTATTGAGCCGACAGTGATGCAGTGTGGTTCAGTTATTACGAAATATTTCTTATTTTGTCCTGTATCATGTCAGAAGTATATTATGAATTAGTATGTTTTTTACGTTCTCTACCACGTGTGGTAAGTAGAGGAAGTATTGTATTCCACCCAAAAATACGATGTCGAGATTTCACCGGAAATATATGCTTTGAAGTCCCCTGAATAAAAAAAGAAAGGTATTTTTAGAAAAAGCTCCGTGTGTGTCTGTCAGTCTGTGGACAGCATAACTCAAAAATAAAAACTCGGTTAAAAACCAAAGCTGCTATTTAAGTTTGACATCTTTTAAGAATGCAACACGAAGATTTTGAAGAATATTCTCCCACCTTAAACTACCCTTTACATGGAGAGTTTTTCGAAAATTTTTATTTTCTCGAAAATGCCTCTAACGATTTTGATTAAAATGCTATATGTTTGAGATATTTTTTGTGGCAAGCGAAATGTGTATTTTGAATTTTCTGGCTATGGCCTCTGTAGTCCTGTTTACCCTGGATGACCTTTCCATAACTGGTAAACCGTAAGAGATAGACCAAATCTTACTATAAAAATAATGTAGATCTTGCTAAGACACATAATTTATGTCCAAATAGATTTTTTAAACATTGGACCATTTCGGAGATATTCCTTGTTATTTGTGTGAGTTTTGGAAAACTTATACTTTCGTCAAATGGAAGATCGTGATTCATTTCTTTTATATCTTAGCCGTTCAAAGAAAACGGAATCTTAAAGCTTTAAAAGATTTGACTATCGCTCAAAGTCTACTGTATTAGGTACCATATTCCCCTTGCACCTACAAGGAAATAAGATATCTGGACTAACACGAAGAAGATATAGGAATAAGAGTTTGTACGAATGGTTAGTACAAGAGTAGAGAAAGTCATGTGAGTACAACACAGATTGTTTTTTTTTTTATTGCACAGCGTGTATTTATTTGTTTTGTATGTATTAATTCAGTCTTCTCGGCAAGCAAGAATACAATTTGCAGAAAGATTTACGGGTGTAAAAATTCCAGGCCTAAAACAATCCATATTAAAGTTCAGGCCTACAGGAAGTGTTCAGTCTAAGAAACCTGAAAGACAAGGTGGGTTGTTACCAAAGAAACATTAGACAACATCAAGTTAGTAACTAAAGTTTTAAAAAGTAATGTTTGCCTTCGCGTCTTTCTATGATAGACACAGACGGCGAGTAACGATAACGCGAACAGGAAAAACAGCGCAGCCGGTTCTTAGTTCATTGGCTCTTCCGGTATGAAAATGTTCATATTTTGTTACCTCACATTATGAAAGATAAAGTGAGATAGGTTGATGTGAAACATTATTGGTTAATAATCATGATAATCTGTTGATTCTCAACGGGTTGCGCAGTGCTTAAAGATACCCACACGATTGTGTGCTTAGAAAATTAAGTAACACATGCGGTTTAAGCATCCTAAGTCGCTCCGGATGACTGGGAGATGTAGAAGCTTCTCACACTAACCTGAACTTTAGTCCACACAGTGGCTTGCTAAGAAGCATTGTATGAAAGAGATTAATTCTGCCAGATGTCTGCAGTGGTTAAACAAAGCCTTAGAGGTTCTGCTTCATAAGGCAAAGTTAGAGATCCCACCTGTGTACCCTGAGTGTAGCCTTTACAGTGGTCTATTCATCCCATTATCGTTTGCCTTAAAGCATTAGTGGCGCCAGGCATCTCAGCACACTGCAGGTATATTCGCTAAGGACAGTGACAGTAAGAGTTAATTGTTCTGCTAACTCTGCTCTCTGCAGATCACGGTTTCAGTTCTGTGAGATGCACCACAATGACCGTGTTTCCAATTAGTGATAGCCAAAAGTTGCTCAACAAAAATAATTAGCATTATTCATTAAAAAGTATTTTATAACGTATTAGTTTTTAAAAGCAAAATACACTTCCGTAATCAGAAGAAACACAGTTAATCTTGCAGCTACTTCTCAACCACCTCCACAATTTTCTAAAAGCATTAATTCCTGGCCGAGTGGTTAGACCATTCGCCTCTCATCATAGCGGTCCGGCTTCGATCCAAGGCGACCTACGTGGGACTAGTGATGGACAAAGCGGCACGGGGCGGTTTCTCCTACCATCTCATTCTACCAGTGCTTCGTCTTCATGCCATGTATCATAGTGTCATCGTCTTTGGTGCCACATGTATTAAAAGCGGGCGTTAAACACTACCGAAAAAAAAGAGAATAAAAAACCATTAATTCTCCAATGTAGTAAATAGTCAGAGTTGAGCACTTGTCCATTCCTTGGTTTTGTTTTGGCAATGCTCAAGTGACTAAACATGCCTTCTATTTCTGTATTGGAATGTAGAAAGGAGAGAGCTGCGATTGCAAAACCTACCAGATCTGGAATTGGGGTATAGGGTGGGGTATGCAACGGTGGGGTACACCTTACACACTGCGACCTACGGGAGATCTATTACTTCTGCCACCCCCAGTAAGAAGGGATGAGGTGAAGGGATTACGGAATTTCCTAACAATTTAAGGCTCGAAGGTCTCATTACTGTAGCTGGCCAGAGAGGGCGATGGACGGCCCGTTAACCGAGCAGCTCACAAGTGCCCATGGGGAGTACAGTTTCATTCATTTAATATAGATATATACGTTTGAAGAGTTTTTAAAACGTTTGAGCAATTTTAGCAATTTAAAACAAGTATTTACATGGCATTAAAGACAACTTTACAGAAATAAGCACATATTTACATATTACATCTAAACATTTCACACGATGTCAAGAACGCCTTCTTAACAAAAACATTTGAAGCCGATATACTTGGACAAACAGAAACTCCATTCCAGAATTTGGTATCGTTTCACACATTTTTTATTATTTCAACCACTTTACCACGTTTTAACTGCCAATAAATATTCTACAATGGTATATTCATCATACAGGCAACACTATCTCGTAACGTCACTGAAGGATAACTACGGCAGGTTCGGGTTCGAATACCACTAGAATCGTCCTCCCCGACTGAGGAGTTTTCCAGATTCTCCTCTGTTCTCATGACTAGTAAATGCCGGGGAGGTGCCCCAACCTTTCCTTCCCAGATCTCTTTTTCCAATAATTTCGCTTCACGTATCAGTATCCACCGTCTGTGGTGCGTTATGCACTGAGCACTATCATAGTCCTGAAGACTAAACACCCACCGGTCTTGCAGGGTTTCCATCAGAGAAATCGAATTATTTTCATTTTTGTATCAGCTAATACAGTTTCTAAAATTTGCACCACGTTAACAAATGCATTTCTCTTTTAGCAGAGATATTAAATTCAGCAAATAGTATAGGATTTTGTCTATCCCTTATGGTTTGCCATTTAAGCAAAATTCATTCAGAATGAAGAGGACTTCAGAGGCTATTCTCCGAAAATTCAAGGTAACATTTCATGTATCATCAAAATATATCAAATATATGGTATTCTGATCAAAATCGTTAAAGCCATTTTTGGGAAAATAAAAATTTTCGAAACATTTTGCATCTAAAGAGCAGTTTGGGATGGGAGGGGGGGGGGGGGTTCTTGAAAATCTTAGTGCCATATTTGGAAGACGCTGAACTTTAAGTTTGGCATTTAACCGACTATTCATTTTAGAGTTATGCTGTTCATAGACAACCGCGAGCCACTCCTTTTTTATTCAGGGAATCTCAAAACGTGTATAACCAGTGCAGCCTCGATATCGAAGTGTTAGGTGAAGTTCTATGCAAGTGGTAAGAACAAGTAAAAATGGAAAGTTGATACACAAAACGTGACGCACGCCAAACGACTTTAATCTTCATTATGAGCGTTACAACACCAGATTCTGCTTTTGCAGTTAATGCAAAGCACGTATTCAGTTCATTTACGACGTAAATTTGCGATAGGGACGAGCGCAAATAAATCTCTCATTGTTCCAAGAATTTGCTGCACCGTTGAATAGCGGTTGTGTGTATTAAGACCAACTTTGAAGCAAACAGAACTTGGTACCGTAAGAAAAAAACCACGTGACAACTAGTAATGTTGAAATGCTTTGTTGTGTAAACCCGAGTATTCAATTTGAGCGATGTCCTCAGTTTATTGTCTGTAGACAAAGACCTAGTTGTTACAATAGCTCTAAGAATAAACTGTTCCATTCCTTACAAGAGCACTTTGCAGTACTTAGCTAGCAGCACATGTCAAAGATGTATTCAATTTTAAAGTATTGCATTTATGGCACTAAGGCTTCAACAAGGAGACCGACTTAGCTATCGCATCGAACGCGGTATTGGCAATGGCGAACTTCTGTGTTCTTTTATATACTAGCAAAAATAAAAGATGAGGGGTATCTCTCTAGATATATCACAAACTCCTCACACAAGTAAATATGCGGACCGTTTCGGGCTGTTTATGTCGGACTTTCGTCTGCGATGCGAAGCAGGGCATGCTTGTTTATATTAGGCGGATTCTGTTACACCCTGTTAGGTTTATCTTGTCTCGAGCCTGAAGAAAGAAAAGGAGATATGTTGAAAAGAGGTGCAGATACTCACCCCGTGTCTGTTATGGGCAAGGCGGGAGAAAATTCGGCTGCTTCTATCCAATTAGTATTTGACTGAAACGGCAAGTATGAATAGACGTCCGACGTTTCTGACCGCAAAACATATTTTCTACCCACTGGCCCTAACTGGCGTGATGGGAGTGACCTTCCAGTTCCATGGCCTAGAGACAAGCTAAACCACTGGATCTATACGCAGGCGGTGACACTGATGATACATGGAATGCAGATGGAGCACCGGTGGAATGAGATGGCGGGGGAAACCGGAGCACCCGGAGAAAATCCGCCCTGACGCCGCTTCGTCCACCACGAATACCACATGCGGGTCCCTGGGATCGAACCCGGGCCCTATACCTGTGGAGCAACTTAAGTCGGTCTATTATTCAGTCTGAAAACATTGCGATTTATTAACCCTCTATTGCAGGAATTATTTTGCTACCTAGGTATGCCACTCTTCTAATTTCTAAATCGTTTAAGTATCTCGGTCACAGGTACAGCCATGGAAAAAATTATAGACAACTCGGCTTTGTATCATGGTGATTCAAGACACAGGTTATTTGGGTGTCCAGTAGTGAAAACATGTGGATCAGAGGCTATAAATAAACTCAGCTGCGTGTTACAACATCGACTTGTGTAAACCGCGCAGCCACACGACGTGGAACTTACAAATATTCTGGTCTCCTAATGCGTTCAATCGTTTTTTTTTTTGTTTTTTTTTTTCCCTCCCATGGCTGTACCTTAAAAAGAGATTAATTCGAATAGGCATGACTGTTAATGGCCAGGTAAGGTGGACTGGCCATCCACTTAAAACCGAACACCATGAGTTTATTTCCAACGACTGCAATCGTTGTGGTGTCGGATATCCAATGCTATAAATAGTTACATTGGTAGCCATTTATAAAAGTAACGTGAAAAGCACGCCACGCTTTTTTACAATATAAGTTATTATTTTAAATTTGTTACATTTTGAAGTATAAAACTAGTTGATTTTATATCGATATAGAACAAATTTTTCATACTTAAAAACTATTTTCCACTTTCTAGTTCGGTTTGTTATAAAAGCGTTCCTTTTTAGTGTTTTAAAACTATAATTTATTTCCTAATGACTCTAGTAAGGACCTTAGGATAAAGTTATGATATTATTGTATTGTCACCGGTCCTTGACACGTGTGCGAATTTTCAAGTCAATAAGACGACTGTAAGTTAGTGAAAATTACGTCGAAAGATTCCGTTGCATTGATAAAGTTAGCTAATTAATGTTGTTTATTCTGATGATACTGAAAATGTTGTCGAAAATTCTGTTACATACTTACATACAGGTGAAGCTAATATAAAACGTGTAAAAAAGAGGAAAGAAAGAAGCAACCTGGAAGTTCGGTTAAGAACCGCCTTGCAGGAAAATGAAGTCATCCAAATCACAGTGGGAATAACCAACTTTTAGCGTCCGTTCTTTGGACGACATGCTGTCGTGAAACAGAGCAGAAAACCTTGACCTTAGCTGAATACCGTTTGTGCTCTATGATCTGCCGAGGTTTCTCCGTGCCCTAATTGCCTATATTATGGCAATACATTTTACCGCTTGGTAAAGGGGAAAAAAAAAAACACACACACACACATGAGACAAATTTGTATTGTGACAGTGATGCTGAATTTTCTTTTGCAGCACATGTGTATCGTTTCATTTATTTACACGACTTCTTAATCATATATTTGTGACTATTCCGCTCTGGTCAGATTATCTCTTGGTCGTGCATGTGGCATTCGTGGTGGACGGAGCGGCCCCGGGTGGGTTTTGTCCGGGTTCCCCCACCACTCTCTCCACCAACTGCTCCATCTTTCCAATCATCCAATCATCCAATCATTCCAATCATCTCGTATTTCGCCTGCATTTCATATCATCCTTTTCCTCGCTCTCACACCTGGTGCTTGGCTGACCACCCGCTTCCAGGTCTTCACTCTGTCCTATCCATAGAACCTGCTCCCCGACAGGCATCTGACCCCAGGCACAGGCTTGTAAGTCCTCTACAAGAAGAAGGTCATGGTATTATTTCTTGGTTATATTGCCTCTTCCCTGCGGTTCTGTCAACCTAAACATTTTCTTACGTTTCTGAACACTCAAAGTATCCATACATACTAAAAACAATTAGCGGTCCATTAAAAAATGGCAGACAAAAGATTTAACGAATATTCTAGTGAGGATGTTGATATTTTAATTGAAGAAGCGAAGTTAAAAACTACGGAAAATAGTGGGTCATGTGTATTCAGTTTCAGCCTACTAATGTAAATTCGTTCATTTATATCCAGCGTACTTCTAATTCCTCATTACACACTAAAATTATTGTTACTCTCCCAGCCCACTGGATTAGTTGTAGTGCCAACTGTGAAAATAAATATTAATTAAAATGTATGAATTTTATTGTAAAACCACTATTAATATCAAATAGTATTGAATGAATTATTAATGAATGAATTATTACAAATTAATTATTAATAATTATTTCGCGGAATACTGTTAACGAATACCACTCAAGGTTTTCATATTTCGGATAATTTTTCTCACGGTTCGCGCTCGCAAAATCATCATGAGTAATGCCACAAGTAATTGTCAAATATCGATAAATTTTCCAGTCACAAAGAAACGAGAGAATTTATCTAGAGAATTTGACTATCACGAGTTACATTTATTAAGACTATTTCACGAGTTAAATGATGATATGAAGTGTTATTTAAATGTATATTGTGACTACTAACCTCTTAAAAGGAACATGTAGTAGACATACATGCAACAGCGCCCATTGGCACGGCCTACAAGATTCTCATATTGATGCTCCAAATTAAGATGTTGGCAATGTGAGAAGTTGGAGTATCTGCTGTTAATTTATATTTATAATTTCATTCAATACAAAATTTATGAAATTGATTCCAAACATATTTCCTGTTGTATTCTGAGATTTCCCTCTTCTAATTATTTCATATATTTCAGCATTAGATAAGCGAGAGTCAGCCATATTTGACATTTAAATAGCGGTTCTCTTGCGTCAAATTACGTCAGCTGCTGCGCATCTGTAGGACAGTGTAGCTAGATTCTGAAACCTGATCACAATATAAGAAAAGCAGAGGAGGAGATAATGAAATGCGATAATTTTTTCGCGAATGATGACTGTCATTGGTTGAAATTTTAAATCGTTATGCACATGATATGTTGATTTCAACCAAGTCACGTATGAGTGGAATAGTCGTCGTATGAAACCCTCGTGGTATTCCTACAGATAGTTTTGGAGTTCTAAAGATGACATGTTACGATGTGTGTATAATAGACTATTCTGAAGTCAATTAATTTATTCTTTTTCAAACAATTGTTTTTACCTTGCACATCACTTTTTCATTCAAGAATAGTTGCACATAATGTAATGAAAATTAAGTCTACGATCTAGAGAACTGAATAAATGGTGTCTTAATTAGATAGCTTTTTTGACAGTCCTTTTTGCCAATTTTCATCACCAAGAGTTGGCAACATTGTCCACAAGAAGCAGCTGATTATGGCTCTCATATACATGCATATCTACACGACTGGTTTCTTTCTCAAGATATTCCAGTATTCCCAATAGCCTCAATCGAAGTATTGCGCACACTTACCCCCTTTGTCTGCTTTTTAGATTTATGTACTAAACGTGGCGACAAAACCGCTTAAAGAAATCGATGGCAAATCATCTTGCTGGGGTTGTTACATCGATTCCCACTGTTTGCCATATAAAGGGGGGCTGAGTTCCCCTTGCTGAAAGGCATCGATCCTAACTGGAATTCCCCTATCATCGGGCATAAAAGCAATTTCAGATGCATGTAACCGGAGGGAAGAGCATCACAAAGAACTTGCCTACTTTATACTTCAGGAAGTTGAACGTGGGACGGTTGTCAAGTTACTTTATTAAGAAAGTAATATAACAGGGCTAACAGAGTTTAGGTCCATTGGTTCTTATGTACTTTCTTAAAGTTAGATTTAAAAGCATAAAAGAAAGCTAATGAAAAACAATTTGTTGCACTCGCAGGACTTTCTCTACTCTAGCACCAACTATACCTACAAACTTTTATTCCTCTATCTACTTCATGTTAATCGAGATAAATATTTGGAGGAATGGTTTATTTACATATTTTCTTGTAAGTACAATGAGAAGGAAAGAATACAGTAAATTTAAGCAATATTAAAGTCTTGTAAGAGACGCTCGCTATGTGATGGCTTTGACGTTCCATTTCCTTTGCATGTCCAGGACATTAAAAAAGCAATGACTTTCCATTTGAGAGAAGTATAAGTATTGGATAATTCAAACAAATATTAAGGAATACCTCCGAAACGGTTCACTCCACACAAAAAACTTGACATAAATTGTGTGTTTCAACGAGCTCTGCATGTTTTGTGCAATAAGATTTTGTCTAATTCATACGGTTTATCAGTTATGCAAAAATCAACAATGAAGAGGCTGAGGATATTACCAAAAAATTCAAGATATGTATTTCATTTGTCAAGAAAATATCCTAACATACGGTGTTTTAATCAAAATAGTTTCATCATTTTTGAGAAAATCTAAATTTTTAAAAAAATAAGAGGGTACTATGGGGATTTCCTTGAAAATCTTTGCCGTATTCTTCGGAAGATGCTGACCCTAAATTCCAAGTTTGCTATTTAACAGACTTTTCATTGAACTGTGCTGTTAACAGACACAAAAAACGCGCGTATCGGCCTTTTCCTAGAATATATCATTCTGGAGACAATAAAACATTTTCTTGCTGAAATATTATGCAACTTTTAGGTGAGATCTGACACTAACTCTTAAGTAGGTGCTAGAGAAAGTGAAAAGATGAAATGTTACAACCGTAATCACAAAACTGCTCTTAATTCGTAAAAAGCAGACAAGGGAGGACAAAACTTTAAAGGTGACAGATATTAGTGTTGTTAAAATATACAATTTATCCAAATAAACATTTTGATACCACAAAAAATGATTTCCGAAATTTCGGCTTTATCTATCATCAAAGAATGTTAGAAGAAAATCAAGAGATTTTCCTATTATAAGAGAGAAAATATGCCTTCAAACTTCCTCGAAATAAAAATAACCCTCTTTCTGCTCATAAAACCTAACTTTAAAGCACATGTTGGTATAAAATGTTCCACACTTTTGAAATACACAAAATAAATATTAAACACTTTTATTTTTGATAATGCATGCCTAAAATAAGAAGTTAAATGTAGAAATAATTAAGTACTCACTTTAGAAATGTGGTAGCAAGTTCTTTTCCGCGATAGTTCCATCAATGGTATACTGCAGAAAGTATTAATAAAGTAATACTTTCATTTAATGCTGAAACATACAATGAGGAAACCTTCTTAGTTCGAAACAGAACTGCATAAGTAAATGAATTTGAGTTCTTGAATTTCAAAATTTTACTTGAAAATCCCTTAATATCCAAAGCATTCCCTCATTCCCTTTGGAGTTGAAAAGTATCTACGCCGAGGGGAAAATCCCTCAACCTGCCATCATTGCTCTAGCTATGGCCAAAAAGCCAGAAATATTTATCTTTTTGTGGTAGCGTTAATGGTGTTTAAGAAACATGTTTAAACTATTATTTAAAAACTAGTGCTTATAATGCATTTTTCGTTAATAATAATAATAATAATAATAATAATAATAATAATAATAATAATAATAATAATAATAATAATAATAATAATAATAATAATAATAATAATAATAATAATAATAATAATAATAATAATAATAATAATAATAATAATAATAATAATAATTTGGAGCCATCTAGCTTCTTGGCGAATGGATATAAATAGTTTATTATTTAACTGTCTCGCAAACATTGTGTGAACAATCCTGTAATCCATTTCTACCTTAATTCGAATGAATTTGGTCACAATTTAATGTTAAAATTATCATATAAAGTTTAACTTCTTAGAGAAATTTGGCAACGTCACGTTTACATTAAATTGTGGCTAAACTCATTCGAATTAAGGTAGAAATGCAGTACAGCATTGTTCACAAAATGTTTGCGCGATAGTTATTGAAATAATAAACCATTTATATAGAATCTCTGGGTAACGTATAGCCGAGGCAGTGCCTTTCACTCGGTATAAAACTTCAGTGAGTCAAGATCACATAAGTTGCTCGACATAGTAAATTAATCGTGGATTAGCACATGCAGTGCGATTTCCTGGTGTTAATTTCACACAGCAATATGCGTCATGCTCTTTACCAATTTCCGAGTTCTTGTTCATGCTTTAATACTTTTAACTTCCCATATGACTCACTCTTAAAAATGCGAATTATTCACCATCATATGCCACATCCTATGGGTTCCTAGTGCTGCTTTATGGCTTTGTACTCATCGGCATTATCCCTTATCTTTCGCTTAACAGGCAAATAAGACGGAAATGTTGAACTTTTGATAGACTGTAATGCCTTTATCGCTCTTGAGTTTCCTTTGTTCCTTTATTTGTGCCCTTCCTGTACACAGTAACGGTTATTATTACTCTGTCACCTACCTATAGTAGACAAGGTATTGTATTTCAGCGTAAAAATTGATGATAAATTTAACTGAAAATACACATTTTGAGATCCCTATAATAAAAGAGTACTTTCAGAAAAATGCGTGTGTGTATGTGTAAGAGAGAGGGAGAGACAGAGAGAACAGTACAACTCAAAAGCGGAAAGTCCGATTTTCAAATTGTTCTTCGACAATGTTATACTAGTCATCCATAGTTGCACAAAGTACCTAAAGAAAATCTTGGTCGGATTTTGCTTCTTTTCTGGGGTCTTTTAAGGCGTGAGCTTGACCGCTAACCTGGCGCTTTTCAAGTTTTCCCCTTAGATTTAACCCCTTCAAAGGCGTGCCCTGTATTAGCCGAGTATGGCTGCCAGTTATGATAAGGTCTGTATGACAAACTGAATGCACTCACTTTACCTCTTTCTCTTTTAACCAATACGATCCAGTGTGTAAACATACACCATTTGTAACCTTTGTTGTTTTTATTGACGTAACTCTTTACCAGGAGTGACAGTCTTGCACCGTAGCCTAAAGCAACCAATGAAATGGCCATGGCTTCGCACAACGATGAATATTGTGACGTAGGCGCGAGGTGCAGTGAGATTTTCTTTGGCGTCCTTTGTACGTCACTTGCTCTATTGCTTCCATTGTTAGTGCTCCACTTCGATGATGGTAAAACTATTATCGTTTTTAGTTACTTAATCCTGTATATATTGTAACGTACTTACTTCCATTTATGTCGTCACCGTAGATACGAGAGGCATCCTACCGAGCTCCACATGGAGTATTCGTAGCAAAGAGGTGTGTTTCTGTTTATCTTTTCGCGCATGGAGTCGAGTAACCAGTTCTGGGTTATTCACAGATAAATATACAACTTACAGCAATGTCTTCAAATGGCAAATTGGCTTCCCATATACCCACAACTTTTCCCAGTTGCACCTACACAATATTTGCATACATGGCGCCAGCAACAGTTAAGGGACACTGGGACTCAATTGTATGCCTGTTTTTTTTTTACTTCCTCTATCACGCGTGTAAGTAGAGAAGATCTTGCAATCCACCCAAAAATTCGATAGCGAGATTTCACTAGAAATGCACCGTGTCACAGTTAAATACCGCTCAACAACAAATAGTAAACTACGAAAATAAAGGGAATATAAATGAACGCTAGTAAACAGAGGAAACCACGTGTTACAATGTAGAGTATAGATGGGGACAACCGACACATTGTGCCATTTCCTCTATATCGTGTTTTTAACCCTATCCACTCTGCTATACACCGGCTATCAGGCTACGCCCCCGTTGTTATCTATCTACCTCAGAGAACCGGCCAGTCTCTCAAATCGTGTCAGTGGTGGAATCATGTCGCATAATAAGGTAAAAAGGTACCTAAAAGTGGAATGGGAATATAAGTACTTTGTGTTCCCAGTAAAAATAAAGCACTGTGTTTGCTATGACAAAATAAAATGTATTTAACGTAATCACAAAACTAATACTGCATGTTTCTATTCGCTTTCACCTTTCAGCTTGTTTGTAAAGACATGTGGATACCTAATCACAGAACCGGAAATGTGAGGTGGCCTATATACGGTGATGGCGTATGTAGAGGGGGTATACTTGATTTAATTCCTGTCACCCCTCTTCCCCATGCCTGATGTAGAGTCATATGACTACATGTAGAATAACGTGGCAACGCGTTACCTCTCAAAGTTAAGTTTGTTGGCGAAGGGAAAGGTGGCTAATTGTACCTTACTGGCTAGAGCAATAGCGGAGGGCACGTCGCCATGGAAACATAGTCCTCCAAGAAGTGTCTGAATTCTCGTGGTGTTTAAACTTGAGTGAGTGGTGGTGGTGTTTAAGGGCGCATCGACATAAATTCTATGTAAGTGGTAAGTTTATTTGCAACAGTCGGCGGTAATCGAGTGCCATCTTATGCTTGGCCACATGGGCGTGGGCAGACTTTATTCTAGAGAGGGGCCGCATGTCGAAACTTTGCATTCAAACCATATTGATTCATTATTTTGTTGTGAAAAGTTATAGTATTTGTTGCGGATAACCGTATTAATTCGTGCTGAATAAAAATTGTTGTTTACATTAAAATTAAAATAATAGTCTAATAGCAACTGATTACATTTAGGTTCATTAATTTCCAAGGGAGGGGGCTACGGCCCCCCTTGCAGCCCCTTCGCGACAACCATAAATTCTGCAGATTATTTTAATGCTATATTTTTCAATAACACAGTTAACAGATTATTAATAAACAATTTTATTTTGATTACTAATGAGGCTGTAAAACATATTTTAACTAGGTTGAGTTTTGATATGTGTTTCTGAATACTTATCACATTGAAATTACCACAATACCTCATAATTTCAATTCCTTAATGTCTGTAAACAAAGATTGTCTTCGAGGAAAAGCGATAAAGCACGAGGAAAAGCGATAAAGCACACTGCTGACATTGAAACATTTATGTTCGGCATGACCTTAGTGAAATAATATATTAATTATACTTGTCTTTCATATTACTGACTGAGTTTATATACCCTTCTAAGCTCTCCTAAAATAGAACCTTCTTTTTGCTCCGTTTATTTGTCGCCTTTAACATCTAAGGTCGTATCCGTGGCTAAGAACTGTTTAGTTTCGCTGATCCATGTAGTTCAATCCCTACGCTTTATTTTAGAACACAATTCGTTTGCTGCGTACATGCGTAGGAAATTTGCAGTATTTACATCCCATTGTAGCTTGATAAAAACCATAGACACCTATATCGCATACTACTCGTACTGACACGTGACTTTTGACATATGCAACGCTGTCCTTCGCAAAGGCGTACCGCCCAGGCACCTCTATGTCTTTTTGTGGTTTCATATCCGATGTGAACTACAAGGTCATTTTTTGTAGCAGTACTCTGTCTTCATTTCATGAGAATATATTACGTTCACTTTCGACCGTGATAAGATAATTTCTGCGCATGTTTGCAGCGGAACGTTCATTCCTTAATGATGCCACATATCATTAGGTCTTTTTTTTTTTCTTTCGAATTTATATAACATTTATAGCGTCAGATCTGCTTTAGTCATGTTAAAATGTACCGAGCGAGATGACTCCACGTAACGTGTGGTTCGCATTTGGGAGATTAGGAGTTCGAAACCCGTCGGGCCGGTCACTCTATGGGTTTTTTCGTGGTTTCTCTAGATCGATAGGCGAATGCTGGAGTGGTTCCCTTTCTACCACAACTTTCCTGTCCATTATTTCCTTTCTGGGAATGCCTCATCTATTTCCAGGACTCTCAGGTTTCCAGTGCTAAGGCGGAGCTAGCCGAAGCAACGTGAGGATTAATGTCGTGTTGGAATGTTAGGGACCCCGTGCTTGCTACCACACATCGTCGTCCGGATTTGGTCGCTCTTCGGATTTACCCTTCATCGCTTCCCCCTAGAGGTTACGTTGGAAACATAAGATCCCACTATGCCCTAGTTACTCCTTATTTCTATAACTTAAAAACAATATTTCGAAGCGGTCTGCATAAGCCTTCATTATACTTCAAAGGCAATGCGTTTTAGAATTCTAAACAGCCGAATGGTATATCGTGAAAATTCGTTCAGCGTTACAATTACTTCACTACCCCACCCCCTTATCTTTACTCTTTGGAGTTTGGATAGGATATTTCTAGAGAAAATATTACGAATATAGGTAAGTTGCAGACAAGTTATGCCGAACCAAGAGGATTATGTTCATTTGAAAATAATTAAAACTAATATGTGCGCTATTCTACTGAGTGCACTTGAGAAAGATCAACAACAAATAAAACCTTATTCTATGGCTTCAGATGCTCTATGCTACCTTAGTACTTATTTGATCATAATTAGTATCTGGATTAACTACTCGGCGACGATGGTAAATCATTAAAATTGAATAAATAAAAAGGTATTTCATGGAATGGTGTTTGATCAATCCTCTTCATACCCACGGAGGTGGTTAAGTTGCGATAACTCCATATGAATACAATGGCTATTGGTTCTCCAATGAAACGTTTCTTTACTGTGTAATCAAACAGATTCTGGAACTGTAGGCCGTGGTCTACTGGGTTCTTTTCCAGACGTTTCGTCTGTGCCTGCGGTAAACATCTTCAGTGACATTGGAATGTTCAAAGTGTTTTCTCGGAAGATTACGCTATTGCCACTGAAGATGTCTACCATAGGCGCAGACGAAACGTAACGTCTGGGCAGAACAAGAAGAAGAAGAAGAAGAAGAAGAAGCACAATAGACCACGGCCTGCAAGTCCGAGACCTTAATATCAACGCCGGCCGTGAAAGTCCAGGAACCTTGAACATTTTATTGTGATCTTGCTTCCCGGTCAAGGCAAAACGATCGCTTTTAAAGCACTCTGCAGCTTCTGCATGTGCTACAAATATTAATTAACACCTGTTAGGTACGGAAATGAAAATGAAAGTTCTATCTTTCCTCTTTTGGCAAAATTACAATCTGCGCGACGCAGGGATACAGAAAGCGAGGAGGTTCCTTGTTGATGGAACCGCACAATTCCAACCTTTTGTTCATGCGAAAACAGATCTTAGCAAAATACGTATTTCCACTTCAAAAAATATACGGCTATTGCGCAATACATAAAACCAGCCTAATACAAGAACAATTAGTTCCTCAACGTGATATAATGCACAAAGTAGTACGGTAACCATGGGGAAACTATAACTCATGTCTAACCAGAACAATGTTGAAAAAAATACCAAAAGGTGTTCAATTACTCGTGGAGGGTGTCATGAGAGATGATTCCACCGTGATGGAACCTCTCGACCAGGGAGAGGACATTGGCCATAAGTCTCTTCAGATCCGTCCTGGAAAACACTGTTCCAAACATGGAACTATGGCATTGTCCTATTGAAAACATTTATGTCTTGCAAATTCTCTGCTGGCAACTTTTTAATAAATGCTCCCGCCATTACTATGTACTGATCACTGTTACCTGCCTGTTTAAAAAACATGTTATGGAGATAAGATTACGTAATACGGCACATCATTTTTCTGTGAGTGCAGAAACATGTTCCGCAGCTTATGCGAGTTTTCAGCAGCGCGTATTCGACACTTAAGTATCCACCCAGTTGGAATCATGCTTTATCCGTCCAATTTCTCCCCGTTTGGAGTTAGCATTTATCAGTAGCAGAAGCCTTGTCGAGGTTCCCTGTCTCTGGGTTGCAGTTGCTGGAGAACATGAATTTTATAGGGGTACAATTTTAGATCCTAGCGCAACGCACTATGGGCGCTGCCAATGGAAAGTCCAGACAGCGTAATTCAGCCTGCAAGTCGACCACTTTTTCGTTTGTAACGCCTCCAGTCTAAAACATCCATTATATGTACTGTATTGACCTGCAAAGAAACAAAGAAATTAACGGGATTCCTCATTGTTTTCGCGTTCTTTGAACGCTCTACATTGTAAAAGCTATAAGAACGCTTAGCCTCATGAGGAAAAAACACGAAATGGAATATTTAGTGCAGAAGTGGAGAGAACATACACTGTCAATCCCTGCAAGTTTGAGTGAATACTTAAACTCGCTTCCGTTTATGCCGTTACCGCAGTTTCGGTAGGAAAGGGGGAATATCGGGTAGGCTCCAGGGACCCCGAGCTCATTTGGGCATCATTTGAAGCACTTCGTTCATTCCACGTCCCGTGTGACGTACCCGATTTAAGGACGTTAAACTTCAAAGGAAAAAACAGCAAAAATTGGAGTGAGACAATACGTTCGCACGCGCTTCTAATGCGCCTGCTTCAATTTTTCATTGTAATGACTGACATTCATTGATACTAATAATTATCATGTTATCTGAATCCGGGGCTTTATGGTTGAATTATATTGTTGGTGATACTTGTCTATGGGGTCAGCAACATTTGCCTTTTAACACCAGCATAACATCAACGGCAAAAATAGGCAACAAAACAAATGACGCGCTCGCTGTTTTTCAGGTCTTTGTTCGTGCCTCACGTCATTGGCGGTATATGAATGGCTGGTTTTTGTAAACATTTCTCTTTTTAGCTGATTCGTACTTTTTATTCTCTCCTTGTTTGTATAGATAAAACAAGTGAAGAGGATTGTGAGATGAAAATATATGGTAGAGTGCTCACATGGTTTGAAATCTCTCTGAGCTAGCTACTGCTCGGCTTTTGTGTGTGCAGGCTTTGTTCATTTGCATTGTTCCTAATCATTAGCAGTGTCTTGCAGACGACCTGCGGAGCTTGCACAAAAAACGCACTATGTTTTATTTTATATATCTGCGTTTTTTACACCAGTACAGATCCACAAATCCACACATATGGTTGTATTCTATGGACACTGTTGCATAGATGTTGATTAGTCTTTAAAAAGTGTCATGAAAGAGTGTGTGGAGTTTAACGGCCCGTCGACAACGAGGTCATTTGGTCATGAAACAAATAATTATCAGAAATTCTCTCCTGCTTTTGCTTTCACAACCCATTATCAGGCTGCCAAACAAGGGAAGATACAAGACTAAACTTCAAATATGTGTGTGTTTATGTGTATACATTCCTAGAAAACCTCCAAGAGAATCCAATACCATGGAGAAAACGTAGAAGGAATATATAGCTGTAGGCTGTCGAATACCAATCAAACAAATAAGATTTAGGAATGTAGGAACCAGCAGAAGGGGCTGGATGAAAGACTGATTGCATGGGGACGAAAAGGAAAATACTGTAACGCCAGGCTCGGCGCACAACAAAGGAGGACGGGCCAAGTTACTTCACACCACATATCAGGCTGGCAAGCGAACACGTGACAAGAATGAAGGGCTATACAAAAGGGGATTTTTCCAGAGCTTTCGAGAAACAGCCAGGAAACAGCAGTGAGTTACAGTTACAGACACGAGTCGGTCAATGCGTCAGTGAGTGTGAGACAGATGTGCGTGTGTCGGTGCGTTGTAAAGAAAATTAACGAGCGTCGAGTAATTGTGCGTTGTAGTTAGTGTATGAGAGACAGAGAAAATGAAGAAAGACACTGAAAGGACTGAGGCAAGGTTACGAAAAGTAAAATTGTGAGTTATGAACTGCATTTGTGATAACGTTTTAGACGACAAGAAAATGTTACAAAAGTAACTGGGCTAACTTTGTTAGTTTGTCACAATTTTCTACAAACGAACACGAAAAAGTTAAACATTGGCACAATATTAAAAAAACTATAGCAGCACCAATGGAATGAAAAATCTTGAAAACATGCCAGAACACACTAAAGTTAATATAATGTGTTCTTTCTGCACACCAAACATTAAAATTGTCTCTCCGTTAATTTGGTTGATACAATTGTTTAATATAGCGAGGAATACAACTTATTCTATACAAATTATGAGTGTAAAATACGTAAACAAGCAACAGAACTTGGAGTAAATTAAACAGTCTACCTATGCAAAGGAAACCTTGTATCTTTCTTCTGTAAATCCCAAAACAAGTGTTTACACCAAGGTTCAAGAGGAATCCGGTCCAAGGTCAAGGTTATGTTTCACGTAAATCGTGACTTGTAAGCATCTCAGTTGGATTTTGCTCGCATTAAACCATCCAGTTGCGGTTTTGGCCCGGGGCAAGCTGGCTTACCCACAACAAAGAGCAGGCATACTACAAACAGCTATTACATCTAAGCTCGAATCTACCAACATCGATAATGTATACTATTGCCACATAGAAAATGTTTCTCTTTAATATATTCACAAACTTGAAGGAAAATGTCTTATCATGAGGGTAAAAGCCTACGAGGTCTCAGAATACATATCACTACTTTCATAAATGTTTCTGGATATGCATAAGTAAATAAGTTTTACTCTTTCTACCACGCACAGTAAGGGTAAGTAATGTATTCCACCCAAAAATTCAATGTGAAGATTTCACCGAAAGTACATGATTTGAGGCCCCTTGACACACGCCCCAAAAACACTTATATACAAAAATTGCCATATGTGTGTCTGTGAATACGTAACACAAAAACGAAAAGTTGGTTAAAAATCAAACTTGGTGTCTAAGTTCAGTATCTTCCAAGGATGCTTCAAATATTTTCAAGAAAATCCCTCACCCCAAACTACCTTTAATATGGAAATTTTTAGAAAAGTTTTATTTTCTCAGAAATAGCTCTACGAATTTGATTAAAATACCATATGTTTAAGATATTTTTGTGACAAATGAAATCTATATATTGAATTTTTTTAGAATAGTCTTTAAAGCCTTCATTCTGGACGACTTCTGCCTAAGCCATAATAGACAAAAAGCACATTATGCATGTCAAATAGATATTTTTTGAGTTAATCATTTTCAAATCATGCGACTTCAAAACTTCAGAATTTTTTAAATGTATGTGTAAAATCCGTCCCTGAAAACAGCTTTAGAAAAAAATACAAGTTTATTAATATGTATATTAGTTTTACTTTCTCTACTCACGTTTAGTAGGTAAATGAAGAGGTACCGCATTCCACCCAAAAATTCGTTACCGGGATTTCACTAGAAATACACGGTTTGTTGCTCACTGAATCTAACAAAAGCATTTTTAGGAAATGGTCTGTGCATACTTGCGACGCGCGCACGTGTACAGCATAACTCAAAAACGAAATCTCAGGTAATACCAAACTGAATATTTTAAGTTCAGTATTTTCAGGGATGCAACACGACGATTTTCAAGAAAATTCCTCCACCCCAAGCTACCACGTGGAAAATATTTTCGATAATTTTTATTTTTTCAAAAATGGCTCAAACGATTTTGATTAAAATGTCATACATGGCAAATAAAATGATATCTGAACTTTCTGGAATAGGTGTGAAGCCCCTCTCCATTCTGAAGGAAGTTTGTATAGTTCTGTATGACTGATAAACCATGGAGACAAACCCTAGTGTACAGAAAATATAGATATTCTTAAAAAAACAATTTATTTCAAATAACTTTTTGTGGGATCAGCTATTGCCGAAATTGACCACTATTATTGGTTTGAATTTATAATACTTTGATCGTTTGTTGATGTTCTATCGCTATTCAATTATTTCTCGGGATATCATGGAAAGAGTATGGAATTTCAAGACCAATATATAGCGACCCCCTATTAAACATATATCGATTCCGTTACCCCTCACCCCCTTCTAACTACTTAACATGATGTAGATAGAAAATAAGCTTTCGTAAGAATAGATTGTAAGCTACATGAAATAAACGATAGTGGATAAGAAAGACATCTGAGTGTAACACACCAGACTTTTTAATATATATTGTTTATCGATAATGCATAAATATTATGAATATTTGGAAAGTCGAACTTAAATTTTATAATTCTTTAAAAATCTTGTGTGTTGCATTCAAATGTCTTTCTCTATTCTTGTACTAACCATTCTTACAAACTCGAATTCCTATATCTTCTTAGTGTTAGTTGAGATACACATTTGTACAAATTATCTTATTGCTCGTTTTCTTGCACGTGCAACGGGAATATAGTAGGCTTTAGGTGATAGTCAAATCTTTTAAAGGTTCCAAATTCCGTTCTCTTTGCACGGTTAACATATAACAATGAATAACGATGTTCCAGTTGATATAAGTTCCCCAAAACTTACACAGATAACAAGGAATATCTCCATAATGTTTCACTCTACATACAAAAAAAGACATAAATTGTGTGTTTTAGCAAGATCTGCATTTTTTGTACAGTAAGATTTGATCTGTGTTACGGTTTACCAGTTATGCAAAAGTCTTCCAGCGTAAATAGGACTTCAGGGGCTATAGCCAGAAAATTCAAGATATACATTTCATTTGTCATAAAAATATCTAAAACATATGACATTTTAATCAAAACCGTTAGAGCCATTCTGAAGAAAATTGAAATTTTCGAAAAATTCTCCATGTAAAGGATAGTTTAGGGTGGAGCTATTTTCTTCAATATCTTTGTGTCGCATCCTTAAAGGACATTAAACTTAAATACCAACTTTGGTTTTCGACCGACTTTTCGTTTTTGAGTTATGCTGTCTACAGACTGACAGACAGACAGACAGACAGACAGACAGACAGACAGACAGACAGGCAGACACACACACAGACCTTTTTCTAAAACTGCTTTTTTTTATTCAGGGACCACGAAACATATATTTCGGTGAAATGTCGACATCGATTTTTTGGGTGGAATACAATACTTCCTCTACCAGACGTAGTAGAGAAAGTAAAACTATCTACCTACTCTATGGTTGAGTTGTTATACCTACTCTGTGTGTATCGTACTTTTACTTTGCGTGTGCTCCTTCTGTGCAATCCTTGCTGCACTTAAATGTGTCACCATGGTATTCTTCTCCCACATAGCGGGCAGAAAGCCAACGGAGTTCAGTCCCACATGGCTTTCATATGCCAAAAATCAGACATGCAACTCTGTCAAGGGACAAACAACATCGCAGCTTGCAACTGCTAATTGAACGTTTACTACCACGTGTCAGACAAGAAATAGATATTTCGCAATTGCCAAAAAAGCAACGTAGTTGTTACTTTGTAACGGTTACATACTAAATGGTTATTCCACTAATGTGACAGAAAATTAACTGGTAAGTGGTACAAAAGTAGCGGACACCGCCAATGCATTCAATCTTTATGCATATGTATATGTATTAGGAAGTCACTACTAAACGTCAACTCGTGGTATTCCACTGCTCCTCAAGACAACAAGACACTATCACTGAATTATATCGTCTGGCGATGGAAATATCAATTCTCTGATGTTCCCTCCCAATTCAACCGATTAGTTTGATCATGAACTCTAAAATGAGAAAACGCCTGAAAACTAATTGTATGTGTAATTAGAATATAATAATTATACAAAATTTAAGTTGTACGGAAAGCAAGTTAGTTCACATTGGATTACATCAGTATGGAATAGTATTTTAAGCCCATAACATTTTAGCTTGAAAGTTCATTAGTTTAAATGTTAAAGATCAACACCTAAGTATTATTTATTTTATGATCATGATATATTGATATAACCCAAACTGTTGTGTAGTATAGAATATTTTCAATGTATGGCTGACACAAAATTTAATGGTGGGTGGTAGGAGCAGCTGATCAACACAAACTCCAATAAGTGACGATCTTGTATAGTACGAAGGTGATATTAAAAATACCGTTTACCCCACAACGTTTATTTGCACAGCGGGAAAGAGTATACCAGTGGCCATTAAATGTTGTGTCTGCCATAATAAGATGCTTTTTGTACTTTCTCTGCCATGTAACTAGTAGCAATTCAACCAAAAGTGTATCACAGGTATTACTGTAAATTCAAGTTTTGAGGTCCCTTGAATACAAAAGGATGTTTTGAGAAAGAACACACACACACACACACACACACAGAGAGAGAGAGAGAGAGAGAGAGAGAGACAGAGAGACAGAGAGACTCACACTCACACAGAGACGACAGACAGACAGACTCACACTCACCCAGAGACGACAGACAGACTCACACTCACACAGAGACGACAGACAGACAGACAGACAGACTCACACTCACACAGAGACGACAGACAGACAGACTCACACTCACACAGAGACGACAGACAGACAGACAGACAGACTAACACTCACACAGAGACGACAGACAGACAGACTCACACTCACACAGAGACGACAGACAGACAGACTCACACTCACACAGAGACGACAGACAGACAGACAGACAGACAGACAGACTCACACTCACACAGAGACGACACAGAGACGACAGACAGACAGACAGACAGACTAACACTCACACAGAGACGACAGACAGACAGACAGACAGACTAACACTCACACAGAGACGACAGACAGACAGACTCACACTCACACAGAGACGACAGACAGACAGACTCACACTCACACAGAGACGACAGACAGACAGACAGACAGACAGACTCACACTCACACAGAGACGACACAGAGACGACAGACAGACAGACAGACAGACTCACACTCACACAGAGACGACACAGAGACGACAGACAGACAGACAGACTCACACTCACACAGAGACGACACAGAGACGACAGACAGACAGACAGACAGACAGACAGACAGACTCACACTCACACAGAGACGACACAGAGACGACAAACAGACAGACTCACACTCACACAGAGACGACACAGAGACAACAGACAGGCACACTCACACTCACACAGAGACGACAGATAGACACTGACACAGAGAGAGAGACCTCTATCTAAAATGCTTTTTTTTTTAATTGAGGGAATGGTAGAAAAAGTAACAAGACTATTATGATGTTTATAAGTTTACAAAACTAATAAAACATCGAAATAATCGGGGACCTATAAACACACTTGCTTATTTTATCTTCCACTTACCTATGGGAAGTAAAGGAAGTATTGCATTCCACTCAGAAATTCGATCGTTTAGAGGTCCATTGAACCCCCCCCCCCCCAAAAAAAAAGGAAAACCTCATTGTGAGTTCCCTCTCTCTCCTTTCCTCTCTGCATGTGTAAACAGCATAAACACAAACTACCATTTTAAAACAGAAACATTTTCGTTAATTTCAATGTTATTTTGGTTACAATATATTTGACATACTAATGTGGCAAACTAAATATAGGTGTACTTCGAATTTTCTGTGAACGGCCTCTACATAAAGATTGAAATTTATAAACTCAGAAATCATAAGAAATGGGGGGAAAATCCTTGGAAAAATGCAGGGCTTATTAAGGCCCGCAGTCTGTGTCAATTTTATTGTAGCCTTAGCTAATTTCGGCATACTTGATAATTCAGTTCACGTTTTCCCAAGCATAAGCACATCGTCTGTAGTACATGCTTGAAAGCTTGCGATTCTTTTAGAGCTTCTTACTGCTTTGGAATGCTCTTTTGAATAACATTATATTGTTAGCCAAACGCCTGCTTCTTAATTTGAACTTATTTTTAGGCAAATGAATAGATCGTGAATAATGTAGCGTGCATGAAGAATCGTTTGTTATATTAATAATAGGTATAATAAATAACTGAAATATGTGAATATGACATGTCATATATACAGAAAGTCCTGTGATCATATGACATCACATTTTTTATTTTAATGTCTCTTAATATTAATAAGAAAATGTTTGTGCTACTGAGAATAAAAGAGCGGTTTCTGTCCAGAAGCAAACACAATGCGTTTTCTTCTCCAGCGGTTGCATTTAATTTCGCGCTGAGTGCAGCTGTCCCCAGACAAACAGTCGGAGAAGGCGGATATTAGAAAAGAACTAATTAATGTTGTGCCGAGCGTCAGAGCGTGACGTGACCTTGACACTCGGCGATAAGAGACGTTCTGGCGAACGTCAATGTAGATGCAACTGTTGTTTAAACGTCACTTGCTAAATTGCAACAGTTACACGTCACGCCGCCGTGGCATTCCTGGCACATCTAAGTGTACATCTTTAGCGTAATTAACACTCCCCTCCGGAGACCAGCATCTTTCAAGATGCAATATCAAGAAATTCCTCTCATCTCAAACTATCCTGTAGGTAAATTAAAATTGTTAATTTTTTTTCAAAAATGGATCGAAAGAGTTTGATAGGGAAAACTTAGTACACTCTTACCGTGCAAGATGGCTCTGCGGTAACGTATGAGGTTCGCTTTGTCAAGGTCCCGGATTCGATTCCCCCTGGCTGCCCACTCTGATCTTGAGTTTTTCGTATTTTTCCCTTGCGGTAGGCGAATTTCAGGGTTTTTTCGTGTGCTAATATTTTATTCCTTATTCCTTTATCTTTATTTACATTTCTTTCTCATCTTTCAGCTGTGCTTTTAGGTTTCGTGGTGTGCGGCGGTGCCGGAGCGCATGTTTGCTCCAAGGAAAGAGTATTTCTCGTGGATTCTAAAGGTCAGTCCCTGGTTTATCGCCCTCTCTGGGCCGCTCCAGAAGTGGGATGGCTCTTCGAGCTAGGAACTGTTAAGGACTTTGTGCGTCTCTGAGGCATGTCTACCTGCGGCCTATAGTTTCCTGTGGTTCCTTCACTTCATGCTTCATCCCGGGAAACAGTAGCTGCAATATATTTCCAGCAGGTGCAGTGCGCGGTGTCCCCCATTGTTGTATACCCCATATCCTATAGTTCACACTTTCATAAAGCCTAAATGGCTTACTGTTTATCTCGTATTTCATCCATAAGTAAGGGTAGGCTCCTCTTTTAATTAATAGGCATGTCCAAAGTTTGTGAATTGCCTTTTAAACAGAAAATAACATAAAATCAAGTTTCTTTATTGGAACAGTATAAAACAGGGATGCCCAATCTTCTCTCTTTGTAGAACCTTACGCAATGAGCGGCTATAACCCACTCTACTCCTCCAGTCGGAGAGACAGTCAGTATCCAGTGACGGACACAACCAGGCTATTCCACGGCCGTTTCTAACTCATACCTTGAATTTTCTGGGAATGTCCTCAGAAGAGCTCTTGACTCTAGAGGGTTCTCGCACAAATGGTACACAGTAAGAGACAGACAAAAGTTTACTAAATCATATAATCATGCATGGATCTGATTAAAACACAATTTATGTCAAATACTTCGTTTTTATTTTGAGTGCACTATTTCCGAGATATTCTTTATTACTTGTTTGAATTTTCCAACACTTATACTTTTCCCAAATAGCAATTTGTTATTCGCCTTTATCTCTTGGCCTTGCAAAGAGAATGGAATTGCAAAGGCATTGCATGGCAACCAGCTGTTCAAACATTTTACTATCGCTTAAAGCCTAGTATATTCCCGTTGCACCTGCAAGAAAATTAGCAATAAGATAATTTTTGCGAATGTTTATTTCGATTAAAATGTAGTAGATAGAGAAATAAGCATTTTCAAGAATAGATAAAGTATTTGGCAGAAAATGTATCGTGACGAGTTCTACATTTGTATATGTTATGATTTCACAGTTATACAAAGTTATACAAATTTCAATCAGAATAAAGAGCTGTTTACATCTTTGTACAGAAATATATATTCTTCATATTAATATTTCAAGTATATAATGTTTTAGTTAAAATATTTAGAATGGTTTTTGAGAACATAAAAATAACGGAAAACTTCGTATATAAAGGCTCATTATATATAGAGGGACTTTATCAAAATGTTGCGTCGCGTACCTGAAAGTTATTAGAGTTATATACAAAGTTTGATTTTCATCTGAATTTAGATTTTTGTAACACATAACTGTTCATACAAAATATTTGAAGATTCAGGTAACTTCAAAAAACATATTTACGGTGAAATTTCTGCACAGAATTTTAAATGGAGTATAACACTTCTAACTTAGGCAAACGGTAACCGAGCGGGATGGCTCCACGCGAACTTGTGAGGTTCGCATTCGGTTCTTGGGTTCGATTCCCACGGCCGAACTTCCTGACCCTTGGGTTTTTTCGGTCGGCTTTCCGGGTCAACAGGTAAATGCTGGGGAAAATAATTACATCCCCCGAATTCCAAGTGTCTCCACTTAATTTTCACCTTCATTTCAATCCGGTTTTTCAGTGTCGGAAGTGTTGGCGTTGGGCGAGCTTAGCGCTGCTGTGTGGGAACTTCACGAACTATAACTGCTGTTCTCAGCAGATGGGTGACGTAGTTTCCTGGCCGGTGTCTGCTGGACGAACTCTGGTATCGAGATGAAGAATATCCAACACACATTAGGGACCCTCGCTCTGGCTCGCGCTACTCAAATCAGGTTCCAACACACCCGTAGAGCACTTTCTTTTCATTCCCTTCCTCCCGGGTATGATTAGAATAGCCTCAACACTAGCTTCAACAACTGGTTCAGTGTGGAATCCCCTCCGTCCATACTCTACCTCTAGTTCTAGATGAGTGGTAGAAAAAAAGAATATTTTCTGTTGATGTGTGGGGATTCTATGGAAAATGTGCCTCACGGCATCCAAATATTCCAAACACAAATACTAGATTTATTATTTACACCCTTTCCCTCTAGGAGCTAATGCTCTTCACCAACATTGTTTTAACAATGTCTTTGTTACCCAGAAAGTCGCAATACATGCAGCTACCTATGCTTTAACTGCGATATTAAAACTTCGGGGAATCTACTTAAATAGAGGATGTAAAAAGAGTGCCAATGATTTTTCTGAATGCATGTAACTGTTTCCTTGCGTGAAAGGCTATCTACCCTCCAGAGAATGACAATTAGGCCATGCATTAGTGTTTTTCACTTGTTTTATGTACTTCTGGCTATGTAACCATGACAATACAAATGAAAAACAGAACTAACAGGTGTATGAACCTTATAGTGATTTTTCTTACCCTGATTACAATCACATATTCTTCGCTAAAAGGTCACAATAATTACAGGATCGACCCCGTTAGGGTTTTGCAGGCAGGTGAGTTGTAGTTCGAATCCAGCTCTTACATGACGATCACCATAGTACTTTATTTATTGAAATATAACCTTCGTATGTTGTAGAGCTGCAAGGGAACTTTCGAAAAGAACTGGTTGTCCTTAGAAACTAAATGGATATATTCTTTTACACCTGTTCTGTGCACCAGATAAACAAATCTGACGTGTGTCCACATGATTTCGTTTATCCATTATCGCTTATTTTTGTGTCTACAATACATTCTTACGAAAGCTATTCTTCTAATTCAAGTTAATCGAGATAAACATTTGCATAAATAATTTCATTACACATTTCGTCCTAGGTACAAATGGACTTCCAGATTCAACGGATAGGCAAATGATTAAAAACCTGGTCATAATATACTGGCCTTGTAATTCCATTATCATTCCTTGACTTTGGAGAGAAAAAACTGAATAGCAACTTCATTTCAGAAAGCTTACCAATATTGCAAAGCTCAAACCAATAATATGTAACGAATATCTAGAAAATGACTGATGCCACACAAAGTTATTTGGAATCATTTGCGTTTGGAAAGGGGGGGGGGGACATCCATGTAAAGGATAGCTTGGGGTGTGAGATTTTTTGGAAATCTTTTTGTCGCAAATTTGGAACTAAGTTTTGGTATTTATCAAGCATTTGATTTTAGAGTGATGTTCACTCATTTGTTAATAAAAGAACTATACCATATACCAGGTGCATCAGCTGATCCTGTTTTTTTTTTTTTTTCGGTACCTATGCAACCTGCAGACTACAGTCTTACTTGAAAACATCGATCCATTTGTCAAGCCAGAATTTGTTTTGTAGCTGTATTGTGTCAAATATAGTTTAGTCGTTGTACACTAATGAGCAACCAAGGATTAACATATATCTTTTAGTAGATTAGTAAGTACCTTCATACCTAAATGTTTTGTGTAAAAGAGATCAGTAGAGGCTTGTGGTCGAGTAGGCTCGACGCCAGTCTGATATTTCGTAGCTTCAGACCTCCTTTATCATCATCAGTAATCAGTATCATTTATCATCAGTAATCTTCACGTTGGACGTGCCAGCCAGAAATGATAAAAGAAATACATATTAACTACAGAAAAATGCTTACATTATTAACTTTTTACCACATTTACAGTTTACATGTAAGGATAAAGTGAGTACAAAAGGTACTTGATTAATGAATAAGTGCTCAAACTGCATTTTCATCTATTTAATGTAACTTATTTATAATTTGTTTTGTAATACCTTATAATTGGCCAGCAGAGGTGAAATGAAGGGTAAAAAAATTTGACCCATTACAGTAAATTCGAACTTGTGTCCTTATAACATCGCCGCTACCAAAACGTAATAATTCCGCTCTACCATCACAACCCTCCAGCGACTAGTCTTTTAAACTCCAATGCTAGCTGAAGTATGCAGGAACTAGCCATCGTGTTACCTTACAAGTCGTTAGTGCAAGTTTAAGGTTCTATTGGTATCTTATCTTCATTAATAAACATGGCTCCAGCTATTGTGCTTGCTATACAGACTAATAAGTGCTGTGATTTATGCCAACACTGAATTATTAAACTATTTCACATTTGTTGATGTGACTGTACAACTCCATGAATGTAGGCGTGTCTTTAATTGGTCATAACCTATCACTATCCCTTGGCACAGATCCACAGTTATGTTTTAACTCGTTCATCAGGAGTGTTGGGAACATGTGAGTAAAGTGTATATTGTAAAAAAAAATTTATAAACTGTGTAGAAACCTGATGGAATTCTCAGTGTAAGAGTATGATGTTGTAAAAAAATTATAAACCGTGTAGAAACCTGGTGGAATTCTCAGTGTAAGAGTATGATGTTGTAAAAAAATTATAAACCGTGTAGAAACCTGGTGGAATTCTCGGTGTAAGAGTATGATGTTGTAAAAAAATTATAAACCGTGTAGAAACCTGGTGGAATTCTCAGTGTAAGAGTATGATGTTGTAAAAAAATTATAAACCGTGTAGAAACCTGGTGGAATTCTCGGTGTAAGAGTACGATGTTTTTGGAATGGATTTATATCGCGAATACATGTTGCTCCTTGAATCACTTATTCATTGAAATGTTCAACCGCCTTCTATGTCCTAAGTGAAGTGTAGAGCGTATGATCAAGATAGACTCCAGGCGCACGTGTTTCTTAGTAGGTTGCATAAATTAAAAAAAAAAGAAGAAGAAGAAAAAAAGAAAGAAGGAAAAATAGGAGCAGCTGATTCACCTGGTATAAAACCCAAATCATTATCCTTGTGGAGGAGTATAGATACAATTTAAACCAATTTAGTTGAAAATTATAGGATTTAAAATTTTATGTGTACGTTTCTTTAAAGAAAAATATATAAAGCAGGGAAACGAGCGTTTGTTCAGTTAACTTTTACTTCCAACCTTCGGTGGGACAACCTGCCTTCGCTTGCCATGCCCTCGAGGGAATAGTCTGCTTGTAGTGAAAGTGTTTATATATACTTCACCTGCTACTTGACTAGCGGGCGTATGTTATATAAAACAGTCACTTGTTCTACAACGTTAGCATTACAACTTTATGAAGATGTGGTTCCATGATATTCAGTTGCTGTTAGTTATGATTATTTTATTGTTCGTGTTGCGTTCTGTCCCCTATTAAAATTAAAAACGTGTACCATTTCCTTTGGGAACATCACCAATTAGCAGAAACTGCATTTGCTTTCAACAATTTCAAAACATAAGCAGAGCTGTTTCAGAAGCAATGCTGAAGCCCTCGGAGGAAACACCAAATGAAACATTAACAAGACAGAAGTACTGGAATCATCACTGAATAGATCGCAGGCGTTGGTGGTAAGACCTCTTGTTCCTTGAACAACCTGTCTATGGTTACTTAATGCACAACATAACTACATTACAGCTTTTGACTTTTGTTTCAGAGATTAAATGACTGGTCTGCTCGCTCCTTGAGACATTCATGTGACTACTTCTTTTGAATTTATTCAATATAAATTTGGCATGAGATCAAATCACAACTACGGAAGATTTTTAACAATATGACATGGTTCCTTTAGCAATCTAAAGGTAGGGGAAAAAATTAATAATCGTTATTTTGGAACAGTTCCGATACGGTAAAAAAAGAACTCAAGTCCAGTTCTACAGTTCCAAAGTCTTGCACTAATGCGATTATGCTGGTATTTTTATGGCTGCTGCAAAAGTAACGCTCTGATTCAGGAATGTGCACATGAGGATGCATTTGGGAGAGACTGAAACAAGAATTATTGAAACACACGAAGTCCATCATACCTTCATTCCGTGATCATTTTATAGACTTAGGAGATACCAGCTGGGTCATTGAATAGAGTATATTGACTAAATAAAATATTTTACAGGTCAATATGATAAAAAATAAAATTTTTAAGTATGTATGGAATCAAAAGGCGAACAGGAATAGATAAAGATCAAATTCTCCAGCCAGAACTAATGTGCAAACAGGAGTGATAATCACCAGACTACGGGGAGACCTGAGACTTCACTACAATTATAGAAAGTACTCTGTAAACATCTACTACTATCTGCCTGAATATAGGAATAAAAGCGGAGCGAGTTTTGTGGTGAATGTTGCCAATATATGACATAATTTTTCATAAGAACAAACTAAATTCCTCGTCATCCTCTAGCTTTTACCAACGTTTTAATGTGTCCACGATTTGGAATGGTTATTCGGAATCTAGTATTTATTTTGGAAGGGAAATGTCTGGAATTAATGTAGGAGAAACAAAAAATAAAATAAAAACATATTCCCCACCTCTAGGTATAGCAAACTGAAGGACATTTTTGGAGAGAATTGGATCACCAAGACCTGTTAGATAACCGTCGGTACATTTCATCAGGCCCCTGTACGCAAAGTTGGAAAGAACCGCTTTTCTCCAACCCTGTAATTAATTTTGAGTTAATATATCCAGGCAGACCCGAGACTTAAAGTGCTTACGAGAAAAACTACCGGAATCGGAAGGAAAATGAAACAAAGAACTTCAAAGGATGTTTATTGTGTTTATAAAATAGTTAGGCAGGCATTTAGATTCGTTGAATTTTCATGCTTTAAAAATGTTTAGGTCTTTGGTGTATGAATTGTTATTGGTTTTAGCCTTTATTGATAAAAACCAAAGAAAATATAATCTACAAGATTACAAGAATAATCAAAATCGCTTTAGGCTTTGAAACGGAATTTGGAATCAAGCCAGTCGCTATAGTTTATACAGCTATGATTATTGTCTTAACTTTTAAAGTCTCAATCTGATCTATGCAACGATTGAAAAAATATTTTTGGAGTGATTGATTAAAGAATATTTTACCCCTTTGGGTCTATTGTCTCTTAAAACGTGGCAATAGCGATGCCAATTAATCTGGTATCAGTCAACGACGCGATGATAATAGAAACAGTAGCGCCGGAGTAGGTAGATTAGGACAGAGCTGGGCCACTTTTTTATGGGCAAGATGGCCGCCATGCGTAATCTAAGCATTACTAGGTAAGGTGGTAGGGGAAGCAGGACGTTGTAGGGGTTTGAGGCTGACTCTAGGGATAATGTTTAAGGCCTATAGCAGTGCATGTATGTTTATGAGCGTCACTGGCAGTTGAGTATGTCGTTCACTGTATCGATGCAAACCTCCCAACGCAAGAGATTTCTATCTTGATTGAATATGTTACCCCAACATGACACCTCGTCCCACATAGTGGCCCTAACCTAGCCTAAGCCCCATACTTCTACTCGTCTAACCTATCCTAACCTAACCTAGCTCCCACTCTTTTTACTTTGAACTTTCATAATTTAACATAACCTAAGCCCCATACTTCTACTCGTCTAACCTAACCTAACCTAACCTAACCTAACCTAACCTAACCTAGCCTAACCTAACCTAATCTATCCTAACCTAAGCCCCATACTTCTACTCGTCTAACCTATCTTAACCTAACCTAAGCTCCATACTTCTACATGGCTAACCTAACCTAACCCAGCTCCCACTATTTACTCCGGTCTTTGATAATTTAACCTAAGCCTCATACTTCTACTCATCTAACCTATCCTAATCTAACCTGGCCTAGCCTAACCTAAGGTAGATCCTCTTATTATTATTATTTATTCTATTCTACTAACATGATACGTTTCTAGACATTCATTCTATCCTCTTATCATCTATCCTATTCCCTCCTCTGCTTATCTATTCTATCCTGTCATACGCTACCCTGATCTCCATCTAGGAATTTCATAAACATTTTGATACTATTTTGAGTCCTCTGATAGATCTTTTTAAACACTTTTAGCATATTCTTGATGCTTTTACAACATATTTAACAACTTTTCAGACAATTTTCAGAGTTATTCAGTAATTTTCATACATTTTTAAGACGTTCCACCCCATTTTGCTACAATTTTGCACCCTCTGTTAGATCTTTTAGACGCTTTTAGTATATTCATGCTGCTTTTACAACATATTTAACAACTTTTCAGACAATTTTCAGAGTTATTCAGTCATTTTCATACATTTTTAAGACGTTTCAACTCATTTTAATACTATTTTGAGTCCTCTGTTAGATCTTTTAGACGCTTTTAGTATATTCATGCTGCTTTTACAACATATTTAACAACTTTTCAGACAATTTTCAGAGTTATTCAGTCATTTTCATACATTTTTAAGACGTTTCACCCCATTTTGCTACAATTTTGCACCCTCTGTTAGATCTTTTTAAGCACTTTTACTATATTCATGCTGCTTTTACAACATATTTAAGAACCTTTCAGACAATTTTCAGAGTTATTCAGCCATTTTCATACATTTTTAAGACGTTTCACCCCATTTTTGCTACAATTTTACACCCTCTGATAGATCTTTTAGACGCTTTTAGTATATTCAGGGCGCTTTTTACAACATATTTAAGAATTTTTCAGAGTTATTCAGTCATTTTCATACATTTTTAAGACATTTCACCCCATTTTACTGCTATTTGCACCCTCTGTTAGATCTTTTAGACGCTTTTAGTATATTCAAAACGCTTTTAACAACATATTTAACAACTTTTCAGACAATTTTCAGAGCTATTCAATCATTTTCATACATTTTTAGGACATTTCACCCCATTTTACTGCTATTTGCACCCTCCTTTATAGAACTTTTAAACTTCCAGTAGAAGATGTCCTAACCAGTGATGTTGAAGTTCTTATTACTACTATTTTTGCCCTCTGTCACAGAATTTTATACAACTGTATGACTCTTTTGCTTGGTTCTGTATGTTCTGGGGGTAACATCTCCAACACGACATGCAGTTTTCTAAGTGTAACCCCACCTATTATGATCTAACCTGCTTATTAAGTGTTCTTTACAGCTTTATTCAACTTTGTTTTCCTAACCCTTTATAGATTTTTAAACTTATCACTAAAAGATGATCTATCCGCAGATGTTGAGGTACTTATAGCTCAATATTTTTAAGAGATATTCAGCAATACCTTTGATAGTATTTTAACACAATCTTCTGTTTATATAAAGTTAATGAGGGTATACTTACTTTAAGGTAGTAGGGTATACGCCTCTCCTCTTTTATCTGGGCTGGAGACCAGCACTAGAGTTAAAGTCTAGTGGCAGAGTTAACGCCTCCCTTTATAATTTCTATTTTTCTTCTTTCTTCGACAAGTTTCATGAGAAGCACGGAGAAGCCAGGTGAGTAATTTTTTTATTTTTTCTTCTTTCTTCGTCAGACTTCATTTGAGGCGTGGAGGAGTCAGTTGATTAAACTTTCATTTTCTACAGGAGACGTAACGGAGAAAATAATCATCTTGAGATCTAAGTTGCATTCTCTTATGCATGGTTTGCAACGTTGTAATGCCCGTACGCATACGTTGATATTCCATCCTCTGCAATTACTCTCTTGTCATCATGAGGCGACAGAGCTATTTTATTAGATTCAACTGTAGAAACATTATGACGTTGGGATAGGATTAAATTCATCGGAGTTCTAACAATTTTCAAAGTTTTAAGGCACTCCATATAGCTATTGAAGCTGATGTATTGCTTAATGGCGCTATGTTTTATGCCTTTGATCTTTTTTATCACAGAGCCATCAATATCGAGAGCATACATTTTAGGTCTGAGACCGACGAAACGGCGAATGATTTTACCACTTGCTTCATCTTTAAACTTTCCCAAAACTTTCTTGTTTTGTGTAGAATAGCATATATGGTTAGCAGGGTAATCCGCTGTATCCAGATGTTCAAGCATGTGTAATTTATCCTGGTATATATCAGCTGTAGTCACTCGATGGATGAAGGAATCTGTATCCGTATACAACAGTTTAAGATTCTCAGCTCCATAATATGGAAGTAACACATCGTATTGATACGAATACATTAGCGTCTTGGAGATGTCTAGTACGCTCATACCAATGTATATAGGCTTGTTGAACACTATTTTACGAGAAGCCATATGAACAGCTGCAAGATTAGGACCGTATATAGTTCGATCGATAAATGTAGGCTTGGCTATCAGTTTTTCTAATGTTTTGCTGTTTGCCACAAGACGTATATCCATACGATTACGAATATTTTCCATAGTTTTTCCAAACATCGCATTATTGAAAAGTTTGTACAAATCCTTCTCGAAATCATTTCTAGCTTGTTGTCGCAGGCGATTATTAAATTCGACGTAAGGCTTTAACCAACAAGACTGACGGAATTTTAGTGCTCGATGAATCTTTATTAGTCGTAGACCATGACTAAGAGCCTGTTTCAAGGACATGTAATGAACCACATACTTCTTTCGGGATCCAAGATGGGCAATTAGTTTCTTTGAAGAGGATTCCCCCGGTTTCATACTCTCAGGCAGGAAGGGCAAATCATTATGAAGATCGTGGAGCTCGACAGGATATTCGACATCGACTTCTAAGATGTATCCAAGGGGGTCATCTTCCTTCAATAATTCCAGGTCTATGTCTTCAGGAGAAACCCATTTAAACCCTCCATAAGGAAGGGCCTTACACATTCCCCATCCATATTGGTTGTTTGCATCTTCGTATGTAATAAACTGGGAAGGTTTACGAGAGTCATACTGTTCCATATATATGTTGTTAGCCTCCGCATACCGGTGAGAAACCTGACATAACCCTCCTCTTATGCCAGATTCAACCATGAGTAGCTGATCGTAATCAAGAAGCAATTCCAACTCGATTCCAGTATACAGCAGCATAGCATCCCATGTAAGTCCTGGAGAGGTAAAATAATGGGCAGGATCGACTTTATGAGTTTTCAGAGTTTGGTCTCTAAATGTTTCAAAGACATCCGTAAGGAGAAGAACATCAGAAGTTAAGTAAATATCACTGTATTCACCTAAGTTTTCCACATTAAACTGCTTCCATACATTTCTAGCATGCTCATAGTCATCGTCGGTAATTTCTTCTTCATTTAATTTATTGTAGAATGCTTCTCTTGGAGGCAGCTGAGTCTCGTTCAAAACATCCCATGAAGTAAGGTAATCGTAGGGGAACACTCCCTTACGAGTCATCAAGCCAATCTTCTCTTCTCCGAAGTACTTCGTTGTTTCAGGATGCGTTTCAAGGTTCTTTGCAAGCTTCTCCAAACTCGTACTGAGGAAGCGGAAAGTATCCACAAATCTGAGTTTAATATCCCCAACATACTTGGAGAATGATATATAACTTTCCTCTGAATTTGGTATAACCTCTATTCTTTCGCTAGTACACCCTAGCTGCTTAACAATGAAATGAGAGTCATACCCACTCAGGTTATGCATGAAGACAGGTATATAATTAGGTGTTTTACAAGCCAGGTTACATTTATTGTGTAAGGATCCTCTGTACGCCCCGGACACATGATCGTGATCGCGAACCTTCCAATTATCTTCTGTAAGTTCATGTTCACACAGGTAACATATTGTAGAAGCATCGAATGATTCTTGTTCTTCAGCTGTAAGATTAAGAGGTTTAGCAGATTTGTATAAGTCGCTTATTTTATTTGCCAGATCCATCAGGCATCCCATAAACCTCTGTGCAGCGTCAGGCCCTCGGTAAACATATGGTTCAGTAGGAAGAGTTGTTTCTAGTTGTTCAACACTGGACGAAGGCTTCACATAAACACAAAAGCTCATGGGAGAATGACTTTGATAGGGAGTTGTGTAGGAGGTTTCAGGGTTAGAGGAGCAGGTATGGAGAGGGGTAAGAATGCATTCAAAATCGGCGTAGATAACATAAGGAAGTTTCAACATCCTCTCAACATTCTTGAATTTAACGATAGAGTTATCCTTTGTAGGCATAACGCATCTAGCAATACCATGTTGTCTACATATTTCTCGGTGCTCTTCTAATTTTTTCATTCCACTTTGTCCGTATCGGTCATCAAAATGGCTGAAACATCTTTTACATACATAAATTCGACCATCATGTTTGGTTTTCTGCTGACGAATAAGTCTTTCAAAATCCTTTATATAAGCATAGTGATATCTGTCAGTAGCATTACTCAACAGAAGGAGATCGCGATGATCATCTAATTCTTCATCAATCACCTTTATTGGAAACACTTCATGTTTATCATCCACTCCAAACACATTTATGGATATATTATTGAGTTTTTCAAATTTAGCGATCTCACCCAAGCTCGTAGGAAATGAGACGCACGAGAAATCGTATTTTTCTTGGAGATCCTTATACTTGCTAACACGCTGAGGTTTATTTCGAATGAACTTAGCCAGAACAGCGTACATAAAGCATTTCTCATCGTTGTAGTTCTGAGGGTTTATACAGGCTTTCTTCGCATCCAAAGATGACGGTAGAGGAATATAGCTGCTCCCTCGAAGAAGATTATACTTGTTAATACGTAGTCGAACGCCATCAACACTCAGAAGAGCCCAATTACTGCCTTTCAACTTACTTTCCTCCATTTCAACACGAAGTTTCTCGAATTTTTTTTCCAAGATGGCATCCAAATCACTGTCTAAAAACACGGCATTATTACGCGTTTTGAAGGCTTTGTTAGTGATGTCCCCAACAGCATTCACAAACTTACATTCAGCCATAATGTTAATTTTCAAACTTTTATGAGCCCGCAGCTCCTTCTGAACAGCATTTATTATGCGCTGCTTAGCCTGCTGCAGGTATGAATTTAGATCCTGACTTGCAGGGCATTGGATGAAAAACGATTTCAGCCGATCCTGAAAAGCCGTTTCATATTCTACAACATCTTCTTCATCAGGAGACATTAACAATAATTTATGCTTAGTAGGTTCGAATTTGACTTTCTTAGCATATAGAGCCCTATCACAGCGCCCTTCATGCACATCCCTTCGATTTTCAGTACCGTAAACATCACCACAATGTCTACACTCGAAAAACTCACCACATATCAGCTCATGCCTCTTCTTATGGTAGTTGCGTAGAAAACTCTTTTCACATTTGCTGCACCTATAATCTGGTATAGCATTCAGAACCGTTTCCATCATTTCACCGCTCCGGACTTTTATAATATGTAGTGGAACACTTGTAAATTATATAAATGAATAAATGCTTATAGCACTTTCCACTGACTCGCCTCGATAACTTATAAAAGCTATTGAACGGTAATCTCGCTAAGAGAAGCTGATGTGCTCGACTCGAAGGTTAATTACTGAATAACTATGTAAGCTCAAGCAAACCCTACTTATTCCACTAGCACGTACCTTATAAATTACTACGCGATTCAAGATTAAGTTTGTATTTTTAAAATATATATCATTAAACTACGTGAGTCAAGGATCAACTTGTTTCATTTTTATTTGCCAGTTCAACGTTAACATGCATTTCCCCTCATTTTTAAAGTTTAAACAAGGTAAATTATATTTCAACCACTGTATTTATAGAAATAAATGTTTATAATTTTAATACTTTCATGCCGAACACACACACACACACACACACGCACGCGCGCAAAATTAAGACGTGAAACGGCGGTTATGTATCTTTAACTAACATTTCTTTAATCGATATCGGATGACAGTAACGGAACCATCTAAACAATATTTAAACGCTTAAAAAAACCAAATTTCTGCTATATTTCATCAAACCTTCCTATTTTTATGACTTTTTCTCGTCTTTTACGCACTTTGAAACGAATCCAACAGAAAAATTAAGACGCGAAACGGCGGTTATGTATCTTTAAGTAACATTACTTTTATCAATATCAGATGACTCACGATAATTCAGGATCACGATTGCAGCGCCTCATAGCGGCTTTAATCAGTACTAAAACGCACATTCGACAGATTTTATACTCTTTATGGCGGTAAATTATATATTAGCCCTCAAATTATCATTATTTTTATGGTTTTCCACCGTTTTTTACGTACTTTGCAACGAATCCGACAGAAACATTAAGACGCGAAACGGTTGTTATGTATCGTTTAAGTAACAAACACATTCCTCTCAACTGAACCCTCCTTATAAACGACTACGCATTCAAGATTAAGTTTTGTATTTAAATGTATATAATCAGGAAACTACGTGAGTCAAGATTAACTTGCTTCGTTTTTATTTGATAGTTCAACGTTAACATGCATTTCCCCCACATTTTTAAAGTTTAAACAAGGTAAATGTTTATAATTTTAATACTTTCACGCAGACACTCACATACGCAGACACACACAGACACACACACATACACACGCATGCACACACATACACACACATACGCAAAATTAAGAAGTGAAACGGATGTATAATATCTTTTAAGTAACAAACACATTCCTCTCAACTGAACCCCTCCCATCAATAGAAGACATAGCAGGTAAAAGTATCACATTGTCCTCACATTAACGGAAAAACCCTTAGCCTCACGCAAAGGCGTCGATTTATAACATTAGTGGAGAAATTGTAGCCTCGAAGAGTCCCGGCGACGTGCTGTCTACAAAAAACAAGTTCAGACAGGAAAAATTACAAATACTCATTCTTTCGTATTTCGGAAAGACCCTAAAGATGTTATCGGATTGTACCATTAGTAAGATGCTTTTAGCTGAAATATAAAATAAAATCTCTTCATCTTGTTCTGGTTCTTCTTCTTCTTCTTCTTCTTCTTCATCTAGTCTCATTCTCCTTCATGCTAACAGGGAATATACGCGAACTGAAGGTTATTAGCTGAAATATAAAATAAAATCTCTTCTTCTTGTTCTGGTTCTTCTTCTTCTTCTTCTTCTTGTTCTGGTTCTTCTTCTTCTGCTTCTTCTTCTTATTATTATTATATTCTCATTCTCCTTCGTGCTATCAAGAAATATACGCGTAATTTTGACGTTATTACCTTAAATATTAAATAAAATAACAGCATTCTCCGTCAATTATATCTAAACCGACTTTTTCCGTGTTATGCAAGATTTAAGCTTCTAGAATCAACACAAGCAATGTTTCTCTCAATAACAGCATTTTTTTATAATTGATTTTGTAAGTAATAACACCAATTTAAACTTTATTACAGATCTCTAAGACCCTAGTTTGCAAAGTATTTAAATGGACACTTAGAGATTCGAACTAGACCCCACAGTACAAAAGCTACCATTTTTATCAATAATTCAAGAGCAGATATTTAGCTGAAGTGTTTAACTTTTTATTTCATCACGCTAACTTTATTGATTCGCGAATAAATCGACTTGAAGTAATTGCCCCGTCCCGGTAATCGAACTATGAGTCCTAGGGATAAAATTGTCTAGTATATCATTTTATATGCCAAGTTACCCTAATTTGTCTTTGCATTACTATTCCAAGTGTAAAAATAGCGATATAGAGCAAATTTCAATAATTCTCCACAAGATAGGGATCGAACCTACGATACGTTAACTCTAGCATGTTATAAAATAATCGTCCTTAACAAGTATTATCATATAAAGTTTATTTCAGTCTTCCAACACAAGCGGTTCCCGAAATAATTAAATTTACCAAATCAGGATTGGAACCCAAGACTCCAGGATCCCGAGCATACCACAGAGGAAAGCTTATAACAATACCAATTTAATAAAATTTATTCGAAGATTTTATCACTAATAGTTTAGGAGTTATTCCAATAATAATTCATAATTTGCACGGGGATCGAACGCTAGGCCACCGACAATCTTCAAAATTAGACCAAGGATGCGTCGTTTTATTATAAGATAATTACCGTTTACCACATTTCGATATCTCATTTAGTTTAGGAGAAATCAAGCATAATAGAGTAGGTTAATAATAGCGTTTTAAAAACAATTAGCGGCATCCCTTTGAGTGATTTTTAAAAATATTGTCCTGGGTGTGACGTCATCGTTAAGAGGGTCGCTTATGTGACGTCATTCATGTGACGTCATGTTTAAGGGGCTCGACTGTGACGTCATTCATGGTCGCGTGCCAGATGGGCGTGGCTTAGAGGTGTGAAAACACTTGTAATCCAATTAGCGCCCATTGTTAACCAATTAACCAATTAGCGGCATCCCTTTGAGTGATTTGAAAACGCCATTATTAACCTACTCTATTATGCTTGATTTCTCCTAAACTAAATGAGATATCGAAATGTGGTAAACGGTAATTATCTTATAATAAAACGACGCATCCTTGGTCTAATTTTGAAGATTGTCGGTGGCCTAGCGTTCGATCCCCGTGCAAATTATGAATTATTATTGGAATAACTCCTAAACTATTAGTGATAAAATCTTCGAATAAATTTTATTAAATTGGTATTGTTATAAGCTTTCCTCTGTGGTATGCTCGGGATCCTGGAGTCTTGGGTTCCAATCCTGATTTGGTAAATTTAATTATTTCGGGAACCGCTTGTGTTGGAAGACTGAAATAAACTTTATATGATAATACTTGTTAAGGACGATTATTTTATAACATGCTAGAGTTAACGTATCGTAGGTTCGATCCCTATCTTGTGGAGAATTATTGAAATTTGCTCTATATCGCTATTTTTACACTTGGAATAGTAATGCAAAGACAAATTAGGGTAACTTGGCATATAAAATGATATACTAGACAATTTTATCCCTAGGACTCATAGTTCGATTACCGGGACGGGGCAATTACTTCAAGTCGATTTATTCGCGAATCAATAAAGTTAGCGTGATGAAATAAAAAGTTAAACACTTCAGCTAAATATCTGCTCTTGAATTATTGATAAAAATGGTAGCTTTTGTACTGTGGGGTCTAGTTCGAATCTCTAAGTGTCCATTTAAATACTTTGCAAACTAGGGTCTTAGAGATCTGTAATAAAGTTTAAATTGGTGTTATTACTTACAAAATCAATTATAAAAAAATGCTGTTATTGAGAGAAACATTGCTTGTGTTGATTCTAGAAGCTTAAATCTTGCATAACACGGAAAAAGTCGGTTTAGATATAATTGACGGAGAATGCTGTTATTTTATTTAATATTTAAGGTAATAACGTCAAAATTACGCGTATATTTCTTGATAGCACGAAGGAGAATGAGAATATAATAATAATAAGAAGAAGAAGCAGAAGAAGAAGAACCAGAACAAGAAGAAGAAGAAGAAGAAGAAGAACCAGAACAAGAAGAAGAGATTTTATTTTATATTTCAGCTAATAACCTTCAGTTCGCGTATATTCCCTGTTAGCATGAAGGAGAATGAGACTAGATGAAGAAGAAGAAGAAGAAGAAGAACCAGAACAAGATGAAGAGATTTTATTTTATATTTCAGCTAAAAGCATCTTACTAATGGTACAATCCGATAACATCTTTAGGGTCTTTCCGAAATACGAAAGAATGAGTATTTGTAATTTTTCCTGTCTGAACTTGTTTTTTGTAGACAGCACGTCGCCGGGACTCTTCGAGGCTACAATTTCTCCACTAATGTTATAAATCGACGCCTTTGCGTGAGGCTAAGGGTTTTTCCGTTAATGTGAGGACAATGTGATACTTTTACCTGCTATGTCTTCTATTGATGGGAGGGGTTCAGTTGAGAGGAATGTGTTTGTTACTTAAAAGATATTATACATCCGTTTCACTTCTTAATTTTGCGTATGTGTGTGTATGTGTGTGCATGCGTGTGTATGTGTGTGTGTCTGTGTGTGTCTGCGTATGTGAGTGTCTGCGTGAAAGTATTAAAATTATAAACATTTACCTTGTTTAAACTTTAAAAATGTGGGGGAAATGCATGTTAACGTTGAACTATCAAATAAAAACGAAGCAAGTTAATCTTGACTCACGTAGTTTCCTGATTATATACATTTAAATACAAAACTTAATCTTGAATGCGTAGTCGTTTATAAGGAGGGTTCAGTTGAGAGGAATGTGTTTGTTACTTAAACGATACATAACAACCGTTTCGCGTCTTAATGTTTCTGTCGGATTCGTTGCAAAGTACGTAAAAAACGGTGGAAAACCATAAAAATAATGATAATTTGAGGGCTAATATATAATTTACCGCCATAAAGAGTATAAAATCTGTCGAATGTGCGTTTTAGTACTGATTAAAGCCGCTATGAGGCGCTGCAATCGTGATCCTGAATTATCGTGAGTCATCTGATATTGATAAAAGTAATGTTACTTAAAGATACATAACCGCCGTTTCGCGTCTTAATTTTTCTGTTGGATTCGTTTCAAAGTGCGTAAAAGACGAGAAAAAGTCATAAAAATAGGAAGGTTTGATGAAATATAGCAGAAATTTGGTTTTTTTAAGCGTTTAAATATTGTTTAGATGGTTCCGTTACTGTCATCCGATATCGATTAAAGAAATGTTAGTTAAAGATACATAACCGCCGTTTCACGTCTTAATTTTGCGCGCGTGCGTGTGTGTGTGTGTGTGTGTGTTCGGCATGAAAGTATTAAAATTATAAACATTTATTTCTATAAATACAGTGGTTGAAATATAATTTACCTTGTTTAAACTTTAAAAATGAGGGGAAATGCATGTTAACGTTGAACTGGCAAATAAAAATGAAACAAGTTGATCCTTGACTCACGTAGTTTAATGATATATATTTTAAAAATACAAACTTAATCTTGAATCGCGTAGTAATTTATAAGGTACGTGCTAGTGGAATAAGTAGGGTTTGCTTGAGCTTACATAGTTATTCAGTAATTAACCTTCGAGTCGAGCACATCAGCTTCTCTTAGCGAGATTACCGTTCAATAGCTTTTATAAGTTATCGAGGCGAGTCAGTGGAAAGTGCTATAAGCATTTATTCATTTATATAATTTACAAGTGTTCCACTACATATTATAAAAGTCCGGAGCGGTGAAATGATGGAAACGGTTCTGAATGCTATACCAGATTATAGGTGCAGCAAATGTGAAAAGAGTTTTCTACGCAACTACCATAAGAAGAGGCATGAGCTGATATGTGGTGAGTTTTTCGAGTGTAGACATTGTGGTGATGTTTACGGTACTGAAAATCGAAGGGATGTGCATGAAGGGCGCTGTGATAGGGCTCTATATGCTAAGAAAGTCAAATTCGAACCTACTAAGCATAAATTATTGTTAATGTCTCCTGATGAAGAAGATGTTGTAGAATATGAAACGGCTTTTCAGGATCGGCTGAAATCGTTTTTCATCCAATGCCCTGCAAGTCAGGATCTAAATTCATACCTGCAGCAGGCTAAGCAGCGCATAATAAATGCTGTTCAGAAGGAGCTGCGGGCTCATAAAAGTTTGAAAATTAACATTATGGCTGAATGTAAGTTTGTGAATGCTGTTGGGGACATCACTAACAAAGCCTTCAAAACGCGTAATAATGCCGTGTTTTTAGACAGTGATTTGGATGCCATCTTGGAAAAAAAATTCGAGAAACTTCGTGTTGAAATGGAGGAAAGTAAGTTGAAAGGCAGTAATTGGGCTCTTCTGAGTGTTGATGGCGTTCGACTACGTATTAACAAGTATAATCTTCTTCGAGGGAGCAGCTATATTCCTCTACCGTCATCTTTGGATGCGAAGAAAGCCTGTATAAACCCTCAGAACTACAACGATGAGAAATGCTTTATGTACGCTGTTCTGGCTAAGTTCATTCGAAATAAACCTCAGCGTGTTAGCAAGTATAAGGATCTCCAAGAAAAATACGATTTCTCGTGCGTCTCATTTCCTACGAGCTTGGGTGAGATCGCTAAATTTGAAAAACTCAATAATATATCCATAAATGTGTTTGGAGTGGATGATAAACATGAAGTGTTTCCAATAAAGGTGATTGATGAAGAATTAGATGATCATCGCGATCTCCTTCTGTTGAGTAATGCTACTGACAGATATCACTATGCTTATATAAAGGATTTTGAAAGACTTATTCGTCAGCAGAAAACCAAACATGATGGTCGAATTTATGTATGTAAAAGATGTTTCAGCCATTTTGATGACCGATACGGACAAAGTGGAATGAAAAAATTAGAAGAGCACCGAGAAATATGTAGACAACATGGTATTGCTAGATGCGTTATGCCTACAAAGGATAACTCTATCGTTAAATTCAAGAATGTTGAGAGGATGTTGAAACTTCCTTATGTTATCTACGCCGATTTTGAATGCATTCTTACCCCTCTCCATACCTGCTCCTCTAACCCTGAAACCTCCTACACAACTCCCTATCAAAGTCATTCTCCCATGAGCTTTTGTGTTTATGTGAAGCCTTCGTCCAGTGTTGAACAACTAGAAACAACTCTTCCTACTGAACCATATGTTTACCGAGGGCCTGACGCTGCACAGAGGTTTATGGGATGCCTGATGGATCTGGCAAATAAAATAAGCGACTTATACAAATCTGCTAAACCTCTTAATCTTACAGCTGAAGAACAAGAATCATTCGATGCTTCTACAATATGTTACCTGTGTGAACATGAATTTACAGAAGATAATTGGAAGGTTCGCGATCACGATCATGTGTCCGGGGCGTACAGAGGATCCTTACACAATAAATGTAACCTGGCTTGTAAAACACCTAATTATATACCTGTCTTCATGCATAACCTGAGTGGGTATGACTCTCATTTCATTGTTAAGCAGCTAGGGTGTACTAGCGAAAGAATAGAGGTTATACCAAATTCAGAGGAAAGTTATATATCATTCTCCAAGTATGTTGGGGATATTAAACTCAGATTTGTGGATACTTTCCGCTTCCTCAGTACGAGTTTGGAGAAGCTTGCAAAGAACCTTGAAACGCATCCTGAAACAACGAAGTACTTCGGAGAAGAGAAGATTGGCTTGATGACTCGTAAGGGAGTGTTCCCCTACGATTACCTTACTTCATGGGATGTTTTGAACGAGACTCAGCTGCCTCCAAGAGAAGCATTCTACAATAAATTAAATGAAGAAGAAATTACCGACGATGACTATGAGCATGCTAGAAATGTATGGAAGCAGTTTAATGTGGAAAACTTAGGTGAATACAGTGATATTTACTTAACTTCTGATGTTCTTCTCCTTACGGATGTCTTTGAAACATTTAGAGACCAAACTCTGAAAACTCATAAAGTCGATCCTGCCCATTATTTTACCTCTCCAGGACTTACATGGGATGCTATGCTGCTGTATACTGGAATCGAGTTGGAATTGCTTCTTGATTACGATCAGCTACTCATGGTTGAATCTGGCATAAGAGGAGGGTTATGTCAGGTTTCTCACCGGTATGCGGAGGCTAACAACATATATATGGAACAGTATGACTCTCGTAAACCTTCCCAGTTTATTACATACGAAGATGCAAACAACCAATATGGATGGGGAATGTGTAAGGCCCTTCCTTATGGAGGGTTTAAATGGGTTTCTCCTGAAGACATAGACCTGGAATTATTGAAGGAAGATGACCCCCTTGGATACATCTTAGAAGTCGATGTCGAATATCCTGTCGAGCTCCACGATCTTCATAATGATTTGCCCTTCCTGCCTGAGAGTATGAAACCGGGGGAATCCTCTTCAAAGAAACTAATTGCCCATCTTGGATCCCGAAAGAAGTATGTGGTTCATTACATGTCCTTGAAACAGGCTCTTAGTCATGGTCTACGACTAATAAAGATTCATCGAGCACTAAAATTCCGTCAGTCTTGTTGGTTAAAGCCTTACGTCGAATTTAATAATCGCCTGCGACAACAAGCTAGAAATGATTTCGAGAAGGATTTGTACAAACTTTTCAATAATGCGATGTTTGGAAAAACTATGGAAAATATTCGTAATCGTATGGATATACGTCTTGTGGCAAACAGCAAAACATTAGAAAAACTGATAGCCAAGCCTACATTTATCGATCGAACTATATACGGTCCTAATCTTGCAGCTGTTCATATGGCTTCTCGTAAAATAGTGTTCAACAAGCCTATATACATTGGTATGAGCGTACTAGACATCTCCAAGACGCTAATGTATTCGTATCAATACGATGTGTTACTTCCATATTATGGAGCTGAGAATCTTAAACTGTTGTATACGGATACAGATTCCTTCATCCATCGAGTGACTACAGCTGATATATACCAGGATAAATTACACATGCTTGAACATCTGGATACAGCGGATTACCCTGCTAACCATATATGCTATTCTACACAAAACAAGAAAGTTTTGGGAAAGTTTAAAGATGAAGCAAGTGGTAAAATCATTCGCCGTTTCGTCGGTCTCAGACCTAAAATGTATGCTCTCGATATTGATGGCTCTGTGATAAAAAAGATCAAAGGCATAAAACATAGCGCCATTAAGCAATACATCAGCTTCAATAGCTATATGGAGTGCCTTAAAACTTTGAAAATTGTTAGAACTCCGATGAATTTAATCCTATCCCAACGTCATAATGTTTCTACAGTTGAATCTAATAAAATAGCTCTGTCGCCTCATGATGACAAGAGAGTAATTGCAGAGGATGGAATATCAACGTATGCGTACGGGCATTACAACGTTGCAAACCATGCATAAGAGAATGCAACTTAGATCTCAAGATGATTATTTTCTCCGTTACGTCTCCTGTAGAAAATGAAAGTTTAATCAACTGACTCCTCCACGCCTCAAATGAAGTCTGACGAAGAAAGAAGAAAAAATAAAAAAATTACTCACCTGGCTTCTCCGTGCTTCTCATGAAACTTGTCGAAGAAAGAAGAAAAATAGAAATTATAAAGGGAGGCGTTAACTCTGCCACTAGACTTTAACTCTAGTGCTGGTCTCCAGCCCAGATAAAAGAGGAGAGGCGTATACCCTACTACCTTAAAGTAAGTATACCCTCATTAACTTTATATAAACAGAAGATTGTGTTAAAATACTATCAAAGGTATTGCTGAATATCTCTTAAAAATATTGAGCTATAAGTACCTCAACATCTGCGGATAGATCATCTTTTAGTGATAAGTTTAAAAATCTATAAAGGGTTAGGAAAACAAAGTTGAATAAAGCTGTAAAGAACACTTAATAAGCAGGTTAGATCATAATAGGTGGGGTTACACTTAGAAAACTGCATGTCGTGTTGGAGATGTTACCCCCAGAACATACAGAACCAAGCAAAAGAGTCATACAGTTGTATAAAATTCTGTGACAGAGGGCAAAAATAGTAGTAATAAGAACTTCAACATCACTGGTTAGGACATCTTCTACTGGAAGTTTAAAAGTTCTATAAAGGAGGGTGCAAATAGCAGTAAAATGGGGTGAAATGTCCTAAAAATGTATGAAAATGATTGAATAGCTCTGAAAATTGTCTGAAAAGTTGTTAAATATGTTGTTAAAAGCGTTTTGAATATACTAAAAGCGTCTAAAAGATCTAACAGAGGGTGCAAATAGCAGTAAAATGGGGTGAAATGTCTTAAAAATGTATGAAAATGACTGAATAACTCTGAAAAATTCTTAAATATGTTGTAAAAAGCGCCCTGAATATACTAAAAGCGTCTAAAAGATCTATCAGAGGGTGTAAAATTGTAGCAAAAATGGGGTGAAACGTCTTAAAAATGTATGAAAATGGCTGAATAACTCTGAAAATTGTCTGAAAGGTTCTTAAATATGTTGTAAAAGCAGCATGAATATAGTAAAAGTGCTTAAAAAGATCTAACAGAGGGTGCAAAATTGTAGCAAAATGGGGTGAAACGTCTTAAAAATGTATGAAAATGACTGAATAACTCTGAAAATTGTCTGAAAAGTTGTTAAATATGTTGTAAAAGCAGCATGAATATACTAAAAGCGTCTAAAAGATCTAACAGAGGACTCAAAATAGTATTAAAATGAGTTGAAACGTCTTAAAAATGTATGAAAATGACTGAATAACTCTGAAAATTGTCTGAAAAGTTGTTAAATATGTTGTAAAAGCAGCATGAATATACTAAAAGCGTCTAAAAGATCTAACAGAGGGTGCAAAATTGTAGCAAAATGGGGTGGAACGTCTTAAAAATGTATGAAAATTACTGAATAACTCTGAAAATTGTCTGAAAAGTTGTTAAATATGTTGTAAAAGCATCAAGAATATGCTAAAAGTGTTTAAAAAGATCTATCAGAGGACTCAAAATAGTATCAAAATGTTTATGAAATTCCTAGATGGAGATCAGGGTAGCGTATGACAGGATAGAATAGATAAGCAGAGGAGGGAATAGGATAGATGATAAGAGGATAGAATGAATGTCTAGAAACGTATCATGTTAGTAGAATAGAATAAATAATAATAATAAGAGGATCTACCTTAGGTTAGGCTAGGCCAGGTTAGATTAGGATAGGTTAGATGAGTAGAAGTATGAGGCTTAGGTTAAATTATCAAAGACCGGAGTAAATAGTGGGAGCTGGGTTAGGTTAGGTTAGCCATGTAGAAGTATGGAGCTTAGGTTAGGTTAAGATAGGTTAGACGAGTAGAAGTATGGGGCTTAGGTTAGGATAGATTAGGTTAGGTTAGGCTAGGTTAGGTTAGGTTAGGTTAGGTTAGGTTAGACGAGTAGAAGTATGGGGCTTAGGTTATGTTAAATTATGAAAGTTCAAAGTAAAAAGAGTGGGAGCTAGGTTAGGTTAGGATAGGTTAGACGAGTAGAAGTATGGGGCTTAGGCTAGGTTAGGGCCACTATGTGGGACGAGGTGTCATGTTGGGGTAACATATTCAATCAAGATAGAAATCTCTTGCGTTGGGAGGTTTGCATCGATACAGTGAACGACATACTCAACTGCCAGTGACGCTCATAAACATACATGCACTGCTATAGGCCTTAAACATTATCCCTAGAGTCAGCCTCAAACCCCTACAACGTCCTGCTTCCCCTACCACCTTACCTAGTAATGCTTAGATTACGCATGGCGGCCATCTTGCCCATAAAAAAGTGGCCCAGCTCTGTCCTAATCTACCTACTCGCCGGGTTACTACCGTGAAGAATGAACACTGAACATGTCCACTATTCACATGGCTCTTTCCCGCCCCAATCATAGCGTATTGTAGTAGGTCCGCTTACGCCGCCAGATGCCCTCATTGTCTACCCACTTAGTGAAATTATAGACTTGCCAGCAGCTTCGGTGGGAACTAAATAGCCTACTTCATAGTTTACAACTCTTAGAGGATTTTATTACAAAGGTAAACGAAACCGAAATCGAAACATCACTAAACATTCATGAGTCTCTGAAACTTCCGAGCCAAATCGGCCTACTGAAACGCATTGCAGAATATCCTGCAATGCAGAATATCTGTATAATTTCCTGGAAAAATCGAGGTTATGTACTTTCTGGAATACTCCTAGTTTTAAGATGTCCAATAGATTGTACATCCCAACCTTTCCCCACTGGAACACTTCTCAATCGGGACTGGTCTCTCCTCTCATATCTGAGTAAAATGTTCACAAAAAATCTCTGGCATTATTCCAAACTGCATGCTTGCCTTCTTTCCACCCCTTTTCACTTCCCAGTTCCCTTCTTCTGTGTCGGTTTACTGTCAGCAAGAGTACATCAGCAATACCAAATAAATTAAAGAAAGAAGTACAACCACGACTCACAAAGTAGCCCTTAGGAAGCATTCCACTATCAGAATTTTGGATACACAAATCCATCATAAAAACGGCCAGAAACCAAATGATAGCTTGTAGCGAAACTGTTTTTTCTCCCAATGCACCAAATCACCATCATCCTGGTCTTCGTGAATCACCCTGCTGTAGTGCAACAGGACGAGAATGATAAGCCAGTTGGCCATGCAACATTATAACCACATATAAGAACAAACGTAACTGATTTAAGATTTCTAAAACAAATCAGTAAAGATAACTATAACGACGGGAATCAAATATTCATTGTTGCTAAGCAGATTCGGCAAACATGAATCGTTTTCATTTGCTTCGTAGTAATCGATAGGGGGCGAAGTGGTTATTTTGTGTTGTGTATCTTGATATGCCATTCCTCTTGTATTTACTGTCTATTTTACATGTATGCTAAGAACTCCTGCAAACAAGAATTTCAAAGGTTCTAAGGTTACTTTCCGCTAACGACTTGACATGATATTTTCTTTTACTATTTTTTAACATCGGCTAATCAAAGCGATTCCTTTTGGATGCACCATTGAACGTTTCCAAGAATTTGGGATTTTATAATAAATAGGGATGTCAGCATAACGTTGAGTGAAATTTATAGAGCGTGGGTATTCTTTGGGCGTAACCTTGTGGGTACATAGAGCGTGGGGTAGGTTACTGCTGTGTATAAAAGCGAGGTGAAAGCTTCCTCGCTGTCTATTGCTGTTGCTGTCGCGGCTACTGGAAACTACTTTGATACAGCCACGTGTACATATGCGTAAATATGAGTATTTTAACAGATCAGCCAAGATGACTTCACCGTTTTTATTTGATTTTCTTTATTGTTTATTTTTGTTATGTTAATTGTCGATTATTGTGGTTCGTCGTAGCTTCCTCTGATGATCACCTCAGGCTCCATGCTGGGAGTGTGTGGGACGATACCCTGAGGAACGTCCTTCTCGACACTGATGACATCCACGACGATTGGAATTATATTCTGTGGACGTTAATAAGGAACTTTTATAGTACATGGATATGTTATGGTAATATATGACAGGAGGATCTCAAGTTGTGTTATCGGAAGAAGTAATAATAATCTTCATCCACCTTTAAGAGCATTGTCGCTGCATTTAGGCTTTTGTTCATTAATCATCTCACTCAGGTACTTACGTAGTTAACAAAGACCTTGCCTTTAACATTCGCTATCTACATTACAGTTCCCCCCGAACTATAACTATATACTAGTAGTTTCAGTGAAGTTCAAACTTAATGTTTCGTTTCCACTTATAATGCGATATGTAATTTTGGCGCTAAATTAGTGCACTGAATGGCATTGATAGTACGAATAAATCTGTGAAAAACTGGCCCGTGGTTGATCTATCCTACATAGTGAACATCAATATTTTCAACTTCTCTATTATCTTTGGACAGAATTACGTACCTCTTGAAGCGTTTCTTCCATGCGTCATCAAAATTGATGAATCTTATTGGTTTTAGCCTTTATTGTGTGACTGATACTTCACAGAGCAGAAATAATGGAACTTTATACCAACGCACGTAACAATAGTGTTGCAATCACAATGCTACCGAAGAACTTGGATGTTACTCTTGAATATTACTCTTCAAGAAACTTCTGGCTCTTCATCGTCAATGTTTTAAAATTGGATCGCAAATCTTATCTTATTTTTACAATTTTACATTGCAAAAGAGATATCAACATGTTCACTCACCACTAAAAATTGCACTACCTATAATTCCATTTCTAAAAATTGCTTACACAGGTGGGACCTCAACATTTATTTTTCCACAAAAACACCTCTACAAAGACTATGGCCACGTGATGAGGCATCTAAGCAAATGAACTGCCTTAGAACATGTCATCTCTTACAGAGGAAAGTTGTCGAACGGTAGCTATTGGATCACAAGAAATAAAGATGAAGCAACTGTGTGAAAGTAAGATGAAAGCTTCTGCAGGATAGGTAGAGGCTCAGTACTGACAGGGTGTTTCCAGTGTGCATCTGGTTGGAATGGTTTCACGAAAGGAACAAAACCTGCAAAGCAGCTTTTTCTTTTGATGTAACGGAGTTTATAAGTCACTCGGCTAGTTACAGTTTTTGTCCAGTCCACCTCAAGCAGCATTGGAAGGAATTCGTAGCAGACGTAGTGAGTACTTAAAATGTGTCCAGTTTGCTAATCTAGAACGGCATTTGCATACTGCTTTTGGGTGTATTTAAAACCGAACTCTGACAAAATATTTTTGCTGCTCACTGTTACTCATTGAAGCGTTTACTTAGAAATGTAAGAAGTCTGATGTGTACCACTCGCACCACTTTCTCTGTTTATTGTCATTTCAAAGGGATTCCATGAGCCAGTCATATAACAGCTTATATTTCTAGCGACGCCGGTGTAAAGTTCATCGGGATACATGTCTAACTAAACATTGTTATGTAATGGATGTTAAAGCAGAAGGCTGGGGCAACAGTAAACTGCTTATTTATGTAGTTGTTAATTTCCTTAATCTCGTGAGAAGCAAAAGAATTCGCAATTAAACGCTGCTTCATGTGCCTACCTTGCCTTATATCTATTAACTGTCATGACTGTTGTGGAACAGGTTGTGCGGTACAAAATAGTTTCTTATTTAATATGGTCATATATTTTAATATATTCGAAGGTAATTGTCAAATTTACATTTTCATAACTGTGTGAATGTATTACGTAACGCGGCTAATGCATCTGGAATGCGTATAAATTCTTGTCGACTAATGGGTAGCAGAATATTTCAGTTTAAACCTGTCTCTCAGGGCGACCAAAGAACGTGTGAACCGAATCACATTGTGCAAGTGAGAGTGAAAGGTGAACTAAGACACATTAGGGAATTGACAGTGTACGCTTACTTGAATCGTATTAGGAAAATTATGATGAAATTGAACTGTATCACATTATGGAAGTGAGAATGAATGTTGAACTGAATAACATTGGGAAAGTGAAGGGTAAAGTTGAAGAGTGTTTTTCTGTCGCCTGATTTTGCATTCCACTTGCTTGTACATCATCATTCAAATGTGTACATTAGCCAGTTAGGAAAGGGGAAGGAACAGGAGCGTGGAAGAATAAATGTCAGCGGAGCAAGATTATTTAACAGGGTTTGTATCTAAAACATGTGTTTAAAATTAGGGAAAAAACTAAACGTACAAGAAATATTTCGGAAATGGTTAATGCTACAACGAAAATTTGATAAACTGCACGAGGCCAGCAAACATTGTTCCAGTAGTAAGTCTGCCTTTTATGGTTTCCCAGTTATATAAAACTGATGTTTACAGTGCATTATGGTAACATGTCTGTTGTAAATACCAAATCTGATACCTGAGCGAGTTAGTTTTTGAGCTTTAATGCTTACAGACACAACTGCATGCATCAAACATTTTTTCTAAAATGCTTTACATGCGTTCAGGACATGTACTGCTATTCAATTTTGGGAAAATCATATTTACGGTTTACAGATTTTCATATTTCTTTTAGTAATTGTGTCACGAAGTTACTGGAAGTGCTTACTTATCAACACTTAATGTGATTGGAGGACTGTTACGAGCTCCTAGGAGCTGAACAAATGACAGGCAACGAATGAGGAGGGAGAGGCTTTCATCTGACATTTAGTTCACAACTACAATCTCCATCTTATGATGCAGGCTCATTTGGTGTTACTCATTCAGAAAGTCTTAGGCATTTCAGAAATGAAGGTTTTGTAACATAAACGCTTGTTTGAGTATGTTTATGACAATCAATGTGGCACGAGTTACAGCATTCCTATCCATTCCTCAGCGACTAACTTTATAGATATGGTAATACAAATGTACAAGCATTCAAATATTTTGTCTGGTGAAATACCGTGTGATTAAGCTTATTAATGCATCAAACTGGAAGTGATGCACAGCACAGGGGTGTTGGTATCGAATGGGTTGGGACACACCGGACCGCTTATAGCATTGCGGAAGGTTTACTACTGTGCTGGTGGCAAGCTAAGTGAGAGCTATGACAGAAAAATGAAACAAGTTCCCTATGACAAAGGATGTACAAAGGAGTGAATATAACTTGGACCAAACTTAACTATGGTAGACACAAAATTTAATGGCGACTGATACCTGACCACTACTATTCTCTTTCCGTTGTGCAAATAAATTTTGTTGACACAAATGATATATCACCAGCTTTACAACGTGATTTCACGTATTTAATTATACAACTTAGCAAGGCTCTAAATGGATTTTTTGTTGACCAACTCCGCCTGCCACCCTTATTAAGCTTTGTGTCAGCCATAGCGTGGCTTCCTTGCAGGAAGTACAATTCACATGCAAGCGAATGTAAGAAATGAAGAAGCGATATCAATAGATGCAACTTGTTATATGAATACTACGTGCATGCTACTTAAACTAGCATTAAAAACAATCGAAGAGATTTGTTAGAAGATAAACTCACAACCGTTTCAGAAAACATTGCGGTATACGCATTATAGAATAGGATTTCTTGACGTACGAGTTTAAAACTATTTTACTTGAGATACCTGCACTATACATGAATACCTGAAGTTAGGGAGACTACTATGGTATTATGCAAAGCCTTCGAAACAAGTGAACTGTAATTTTTATATTGCTTACTAACATTTCATATTTTGCCAAAATATTCCTAATATAAATTCTAACTATTTATTACATAACCTAGAAGTATCTGAAAACAAACACGGAGAGATAAATTCAATTACGAACACACCTCTGAGGAAATGGTGTCGCCAAAAGACGTCAACTCCTTCTGTCACAAGCTGAAAAAGTGAGCATCTACTGTTGACAGTATCTGAAAGAAGAGGGGAACACAATGCCGAGAAAACGGGATGACAAGTCAATTGTGGTGTCGTCTTGGCCGCCTATACAAGCCCCAGATAGAGATACGGATGGGTTTGACAGCCCAGTTTCACGTCTCCCCAGTGGCGATTTCTGAAAATGATGGCTGTATTACTATGGTTACGCAAAGCATTATCGTTATGCAACTGTTATCCTAGTGTTATTCTACAGTTGTAAAGCACGTGCAGCTGCGGTAAATGGTTATGTAACGCGTATTCTCATTTTGGGTCACGTATAAATGATTACATTGGAACAATAAAAGCAGGAACATCGTTTCAAAATAAAGATTAAAAAAACTACAAATATTATTCTGATTTGTAACAAAGGATATTTTCCAATATACCAGAAAATTTTGTATACAATAATATTTAGCCTAAATAACGCAATTCCTATATCTTCTTCGTGTTAGTTGAGATAAACATTTGTAGAAATTGTCTTATTCCTTATTTCTGTGTAGGTGCAAGGAGAATATGAGAATATAGTAGGCTTTGAGCGATAGTCAAATCTTTTAAAGCTTTCAATTTTCATTCTCTTTGCACGGTTAACATATAAAAAATGAATAACGATGTTCTATTTGACGAAAGTTTGTTTTCCAAAACTCACACAAATGACAAGGAATATCACCGAAATGGTGCACTCTACAAAAAAAATTATTTGCACATGAATTGTGTGTTTTAGGAAGTTCTACATGTTTTGTTTAGTAAGATTTGGCATATCTCTTAGGTTTACCAGCTATACAGAAGTCATCCACAGTAAACAGGACAACATGGGCTATAGCCAGAAAATTCAAAATATGCATTTCATTTGTCATACAAATATCTTAAACATATGACATTTTAATCAAAATCGTCAGAGCCCTGTTCGAGAGAATCAAACTTTACGAAAAATTTTCCATGTAAAGGGTAGTTTGGGGTGGAGGAATTTTCTTCAAAATCTTCGTGTCGCATTCTTAAAAGATGTTAGACTTAAATACTAACTTTGGTTTTTAACCGACTTTTCGTTTTTGAGTTATGCTACCCACAGTCTGACACACACACACACACACACACACACACACACACACACACACACACACACACACACACACACACACACACACACACACACACACACACACACACACACACACACACACACACACACACACACACACACACACACACACACACACACACACACACACACACACACACACACACACACACACACACACACACACACACACACACACACACACACACACACACACACACACACACACACACACACACACACACACACACACACACACACACACACACACACACACACACACACACACACACACACACACACACACACACACACACACACACACACACACACACACACACACACACACACACACACACACACACACACACACACACACACACACACACACACACACACACACACACACACACACACACACACACACACACACACACACACACACACACACACACACACACACACACACACACACACACACACACACACACACACACACACACACACACACACACACACACACACACACACACACACACACACACACACACACACACACACACACACACACACACACACACACACACACACACACACACACACACACACACACACACACACACACACACACACACACACACACACACACACACACACACACACACACACACACACACACACACACACACACACACACACACACACACACACACACACACACACACACACACACACACACACACACACACACACACACACACACACACACACACACACACACACACACACACACACACACACACACACACACACACACACACACACACACACACACACACACACACACACACACACACACACACACACACACACACACACACACACACACACACACACACACACACACACACACACACACACACACACACACACACACACACACACACACACACACACACACACACACACACACACACACACACACACACACACACACACACACACACACACACACACACACACACACACACACACACACACACACACACACACACACACACACACACACACACACACACACACACACACACACACACACACACACACACACACACACACACACACACACACACACACACACACACACACACACACACACACACACACACACACACACACACACACACACACACACACACACACACACACACACACACACACACACACACACACACACACACACACACACTCGTACCTATGTCAAAAAATGCCTTTTTGGGTTCAGGGAGCCTTAAAACATATTTCCGGTGAAATCTCAGGAGAAAACAGTAGATTTTTAACCAGCAATTTTGTTTAGTGTATACATATATATGACAATAATAATAATAATAATAATAATAATAATAATGATAATGATAATGATAATGATAATGATAATGATAATGATAATGATAATGATAATGATAATGATAATGATAATGATAATGATAATGATAATGATAATGATAATGATAATGATAATGATAATGATGATAATAATGATAATGATAAAATATTCGCTGCAAAATTCTTGCGCTGTAGAGTTACTACAACATGCAATGTCAGTATTGCGCAATAGCCTCCATTCTGTTGTATTTGTTTGATTTCTTCTGCTTTCACCAAATTAGGGAACCGAGCAACAAGTAGTGCAATTGACTGAACTGTTTAGATTTTAGCAAATTTTCCAACATTGTCAGAAGAGGATCACTTAATGAAAAACGATTCTGACTCAACGTAAAAATCAACACAGCATAATTTGAAAACTTGTACATATTTTTCGGGCAGGGGTGATTTTGTGAGAGATTATATTTAAACTTCGGCACCAATATACATGTTTTTCACAGGAAGAAATACCTTTAAATCCCTGTATTCAAACCTATCTATTTCAGTGGAATTCAAATGTTCAGATTTAATGTAGCAGTCAAGGAAGTTCGCAATGCAGAAACAACAGATGTGGTATACTGTTTATGTATACAGGTGATCATATTAATCTTTTGTTTTTATACATCAGGAAAATTCCTTGCCTGAAAATCTTTTTCGGAAGAGCGAGGTATATGATGTTAAGGAAAATGGTGTTTAAAATTTAAAATAGATAAAAAGCAGGAGATTTTAAAGTACATTCTGTTTTTAGCAGTAGATCAGTGGATTTGCAAAAAAAGGAGATCTGCAAAATTAGTAGACCTGGCAACCTTGTATTCAGGGCAGGGTATTTTGCGTTGTAACGTTAGCTATTTATCCCAAACAGAAAATTACCGGAGAAATGTGCTTTCCCGTGTTACGCTATATATGGTTTGTCTTACTTGTTGACTGCGAGGTGTTCACACAATATAAACACTTCATTCTAGGCAGTACCAGCGGGGAGTCAGGGTTCAGGATCAGTAGGAAATGTCAATCACAGCACGGTCACTCTCTCGCGGGTCCGGGCGCCACCAGTCGGTCTCTCGCTCGCTCGGAAACTGATCATGCGGAGGCTGCTACTTCCTGTTTTACCGGGGGATCCCCTACATCCTCCTCAAATATCACTATGGTTATAGCACTGCTCTAGTCGGTCATCCGTGTGTGATAGGCCTAATACTATTGACGAAAACTATCTAAAATCGTGCTCATACTCAACTCGGGGGTGGGAATCGTAAATGGAGGCACAGCGTTAAATGTTGGATGCGATGGCTTACTGGCGGAAATAGCGCGATAATCTTGGTAAAGCTTATTGTCAATCCCACCGCCATCAGTTACAGAGCTGAAGATCTCCTGATGGCATAATAACTAAACTGTATAGGAATTCTAGTTAAAAGCTAGAACCTGGCTAGGAGCCCGAGATAATATAGTTATCCTAACATTTGTAAATACTTCAGAAGCTTGTATTTCAGCCAAATCTGAAGCTCATCCACAAAATATCTTTATTCTCCAGTACAGTGTCTTTAGTTGGACGTTCATCCGCTGGAGCGTGGAGTGCTGTCTCTGCCGAAGAAAGACAATTTCCTACGCGAACACAACTTGGAAGCCATGAATGCCCATTATGTGTTACACTTTCCCGCCTAGACTACAAATGGTCATTTCATTTTCGTTAATATTCACATATTAACGCACAACATTTTCATTTTTTCTCAAACCTATGAAACTAAAGATCATTTTTTGATCGATAAGGGCACTGCAATTAAGGGAAATAATGACATGTTCTATTTCTGCATATCCTATTTCCAAATCATTCTGAACATGATTTTACGTTCAGAGATGCAATCACAGATGATCAGCAGATATTTGGTAACATATACTGCAGGGAGGAAAACAATTATATCCATCCTTTTATCAGCTAACGAAAGAAGCATGAATGCGGAAGTAAAATACATATTTTGCTTCTGTGAGAATTCCAGAGCTAAGGCATTTTCAGTGATTCCATAACTGCTGTTGAGTGCTTCAAATTGTATTGAATCATGTTTGTGTGGATTAAACATGTTCGAAATATAAGCAATGTTTTGAAAACTGATGGTGTTGCACTCACATGAATTTCCCTACCGTTGTACTAACCATTCTTACACACCCTTGTTCCTATATCTTCTTCATGTTAGTTGAGCTAAAACATTTGCAGGAATTGTCTTATTGCTTAATTCCTTGTAGGTACAAGGGGTATAATCTTTGAGATTCCTTTCTCTTTGCATGGTTAACATATAAAAACATGAACAGCGATGTTGCGTTTGATGAAAGTTTTCTGAAACTGACACAAATAACAAGGGATATCTCAGAAATGGTTCACTCCACAAAAGAATTTATTTGGACATAAATTGTGTGTTTTAGCGAGATCTACATTTTTTGTATAGTAATGTTTTGTAATCTCTTATGGTTTACCAATTTTACATGTAAAGGGTAGTTTAGGGTGGAGCAATTTTCTTTAAAATCTTCGTGAAAGACATTAAACTTAAATACCAAGGTTGGTTTTTAACAGACTTTTCCTTTTTTAGTTATGCTGTCCACAGACAGACACACGCGCGCGCGCGCGCACACACACACACACACACACACACTCACGCACACAGACGCACGCACATACACCGACCTTTTTCTAAAAATGTGTTTTTTTTTTTTTTTATTTAAAACGTTTATTTCCGGTGAAATCTCAACATCAAATTTTAGGGTGGAATACAATACTTCCTCTACTTACTAGTAGAGAAAGTAATATGTGGACTGCAAAACAACACTGGCAATGCATGCAGTAAGCGCATAAAAGAGCTACTCTATTAAAATAACCAACATGAAACTTCAGATTAACATCCCCCCCCCCCCGGAGGCACAAATAAGAGATGGAAATAGAATGAATGATTTATTGCAATTTACACGGTGTGACTCCCTCTGGGAGCTGCTTATTTTTATTTCTTCCCCTTATATTTAACATTCTGTTGCAAACAAGGTGTTGAATGCATAGATTAACGGCGACTTCTTGAGTTAAACTGAAATGCAACAAACACGTGGCGAAACCAGTGTTCTTTTTATAGCATAAGTCAAACATCGAGTATCTGAGACATAATACCACTTCACTTCTCAAAAACACAATTAGGGTTTTCACTTGACCTCATTCAATGATCCCACAAGTTGGGAAATGGTATCGGTCCCAAGTACGTGACCAGGACTTAATTGTGATATCGTAAATTGATTGGTTTTACTTAATTGCTTAGCCATACAGTATACTTGTGTTGCAGCCTCTTGCTATTTTTAATGTGATTAACATCTTGTAATGCAGCTTGGAACCTTGATATAAAGTTGCTACGCAGTACTTGTGATCCTTGGGTGCGCTGATCTCCTTATTTCCATTGAGTTCACAAGTTTCCAGACATGTGCATAAGAAAGATGAGGAGGAGGTAGCTGTCAGACCGCGATTTACATCCTCTCAGCTTGTCCAGATACGGTCATTTGAATAATGTAGCACTTGCATTGATTTACTGAATCTGAATATGATGTATTGCTTGGTTATGCAATCTAATTACCATATTATGTCACTGACTTACGTTAAACCATATGCTAGTGCAGTTTGTATTATCTACTGCTTACTTAACATAAAGTATTGCGTTCCAGCAACTTTTTTGTACCGAGGTTTCAATAGACATACATGTTTCGAGGTTCACGGAGAATAAAAGTAACATCTACAATGGGTTGTGCACGCTGTGTGCAAACCGCATACGAGAAGTTGAATTGTAGTACCGAAATCAAACACCTTTCGAAGACGAAAGCGGGTGTTTTAAAGCAATTGTTTCCCCAATACCCTTTAATGCAGCAACACCAATATAACTGCCACAATGACCTCTTTGACAGGCGATTCTACAACAGTGTCCACGCTCTTCTTTAACCAATCCGTGCCCAAAAGTGCCCCGAGCAACAATCCCAAAATGAACAATGTTCTACTGCTCAACATGCTTTATAAAATCTTCAGTGTTCCACACTAAAGCTCGTTGAACATCTATGACAATTGAATAAAAACCCTTTTTAAGCTTCTCCCTCCATTTATGTTACGCGTGATTTAGATCAATAACGTAATTGATTATTACGAACACAGAAACACAGGAGCATTTACTGAAGGTTTGTCCTCGACGAATAATTGGTGTATAAGGTATCTTTTATAGGAGAGGTAGTAATGGAACGTGGTCAAATTATACTTATTCGTCCTAATAAGTAATAACTATTGAAGGAAAGCAGCCTCTTTCGTGTAATTCTTGAAAATATTATGGCAAAACAAAAAAATCCAATTAACTGCAGCCAAATAGCCAAGTGAAGTTACATGTTTGCATATTCACTGATTGACTTTGTCCTTCTTGTGTATAGTTCGATGTGATAGTGGTCACACACCTTTTCATATAGCCTACATTCACAGTTCATATTTGGTTCGTGGTAGTTCTTGTTGTTGCATATCATGTGGTGGAATCCGTGGACTACCAACCTGGTGATAACGTGCCTCATTTTGATATTCTCCTTCGTCCATGCGCGGTCCATCCTGGCTCCTGTGCAGTAAAATTCTGGTTGTATCCCTTATCTTTTCCTGTTCAGTTTTGCTAGGAGATTCTGTGAAGCGCTGGTGCTTGGTAGGAATATGTTTGTCTTGAGTTCCTCTATGAGGAATGTTTCCCTCGTCAGCAGGTACACGAGTCTTGACTTTGTTGTGTTTGGCACTCCTAGTGCTTTCTTTATGTACCTCGCTTTTACTCTTTCCAGGATGGATAGACTTTTCATTGTTAAGTGTCAGTCCGGTTACTTTTCTATCACTTTATTGTCTACTAAAATTGTATCACAAATACACAGTTTTCTTCTCGTCGTTAACACAGTCTACAGTCTTTCGTGCCATCACAGCTCACAACTTATACTTTCATAACCTTGCTCAGTTCTTTCAGTGTTTTTCTTCACTTTCTCTTTCTCTCGTACACTAAATATGATTTTACAATCATTCGACGCTCGTTGAATCTTCCTACTAGGCCCGACGGATCTTTTATGACGACACACACACACACACACACACACGCGCGCGCACTGTCTCACTGGCACATTCATCGACTCATATGTCTGTAACCGTAAATTCGCTCCTCTGCTGTTCCTCGCCTTCTTACATAAAGGAGATGATGTCACATGGACCTTTCTCGACTTCTATATACTCGCCGGCCATCACGTGGCCAGATTTGCTAGAAAGTTCTGGAGAAAGCTCCTTTTGTGTAGCCGCTTCCTTGTTGTTAGTCACATACACACAAACAGTTGCGTAAGACAACCTGATCCTGAACGTCTTTGCCCGCTCGCCGGCCCATCGTGTGGCGTGAAGCAGCCCAGCCCCGATAGTCCTTTGTTTTGCTCTCATCCAGCGTCACAATATGTTCATGAAATATAAGTAGTTATCTGATCACTATGGCTAAGACATTAATAAGTCTTAGTGCTTAGCACATATAGCTGTTAGTGCTAGTAGGAATTTAATCTTTTTTGTGTAGTTTGGTATAGATATCTGTGGTTTTTTTTTTTTTTTTTTTTTTTGGGGGGGGGGAGTTCTACTCAGCCATATAAAACTTCAGCACTGGATTGACAACACCTCGAAGTTTGTTTTTACAAAATGCAAGAATGAGACAGAAAGGTTTTGCGGAACGTGTGGACAGAATACTCTCAGTCCGTTTGAGCGCAGGACCACTCCATGCAACAAATACACGTGGCTTGTTGAAAGTTGGCGTTTATAACCTCACTTGTACCTTTCCTAAATGTTGCGAGAAGTATAAATAACCAAAAGTATGAACAACTGTGATATCGACAAAAAGGTCCACGGACTTGACATCCTGAATCAAATATCTAGATATGAAAGTCGTTTTAAAACTCAAACATCTGGTTGCCTATCCATACGCAATTATCTGATTCAGCTAAAGCCTATATCACATTGCCTCGGCAAAAAAGAAAGAACAAAAAATCTATGGCAATATCGCAAACGCTTTATTGACTCTTTGGAGAATCAGTAATGGAAATCGAAGGTAATAATTTTTACCAATTCCAGGAAGCACTCTGCACGCAGAAAATAAGTGACGGTGGCATTTCTTTTTTAAAAATGAAACACGATTAGTTCACGAATTTAAGCTGGTATTTAACATACGTAACATGGACTGCTCCATTTTATTGGATTTATTTTTCGCTGTGGTTTGCAAATTGTAAAAGTTTAAAATTCAAATTCCGAATATTCCTTACTTGATGCTGACCACTATAAGCATTAATCTTATTAAAATTCACACCAGTCCCATGTAGCTTTATATTTATTAGTTATTCAGTTACATCCTCGCAGTGGGCTAGAGCGTGGCAGCTCTGGTCCCCGGCCACGGAATGTTCTTGGATTCGATCCCGCCCCTAGGGTAAGGCTTTTAAGCCGGTATTCTTCCAATGTACAATTCACTGGACTCCTAGTAGGAGATAGGGGTGGCATAAAATAACTTTAGGCACAGATGCGAGGGCCATTGAACATTCTACAATCAACTGCCACTGCCACCACTACTACTATTAGAAAGCCCTTAAATGTGTTTTATGTTACGGGAAGTTGCCCCAAAAAAGGATCAGATAGAGCTGGCGCAACAAAAAGCTTGCCAAACTCAGGTTGCGCAGAAGACTATTTTCGTAAACGTACCGTAACGCCTGTTGCAGGGTGACAGTATCCCTATTACGGGCTCCAGTATCCAACAATGTCCCGAGTTGTGCACATTGTAGTGAATGAGTAGAGGGATAGTAGACAGTGGGAGTGGTACAATGTGGGGAGCGGAAGTGGCACGTGGCGTACAATCGAGCAACATAACCCGACTTTATTCGAGTAGTGCCAAAGTTTCGCGCAGCTCTCGTTGGCAAGCTTTCGTTGCCTTACATTTACTTGGGTATCATGATAGATGGAGAAACCACTTTCGGAGAACATAAAAACGCTGTCAAAAAGGCAGAAGAAAAGGCATCACAACTTGCTAGATTAATGCCAAATATCGGTGGATCGCGATCAATTAAACGCAAATATTATGTGTATATTCGATTAGTTACACACCGCACCTATGTGGTATGTTGTTTTAAAGGAAAAAAAATACACCGAACTTATATTGAGAATCATTTGTGCTCATAGAACGGTTTTAAATTGGACAGTACAAGAAATAGAGGCCATTCCAATCCATTTATTGGTGAAAGACAGCTTGTTAATGTCTCAAATGTATACAATTCCAGTGAAAGTAAAAGAGAGATCAGAAATAAATTATTAATGAAGGCAACTAAGATTTGGCGAACCAGCAGTGGACCAAAAGGATAATTCCAGAGCTTATGGCTGTGGTGCAAACATCGCCAAATTGACTATTGACTGGCCATGAGATGTTCAAGATTTATGCCTTTAAAATGGGGAAAACTGATATCATTAGATGCTCATACTATAGGTAATGCACAAGTTTCAGTAGAACACACTTTCTTTCGATGTCCAAATCGTTGAGGAAATATACATACAGTTTAAGTACTTTTTTGTGTCATAATTCACATCCAAATTATTTAGGCATAGTCGTTTGAACTATGCTATAAAATAGCAAATCATTTACATTATCTCCATATGTTTTTACTTAAGCGCCTTCTTTCGTCATAATTTAACATTTTTAATTTGTGCAAATCGTAACTTACACTGAAGTTATGAAATCGCAACAGTGGCTTGAATAACTGACCTGGCACGCACCTTAGATTGAGATAGTATATCTTGCCCGTTTAATATCGCGCGTTCGCATCTTCGATATGAAGAGCATTGCGGACTTCCATATAATTTTAGTTCCGTTTATTACTCAGCACTTAAAAATATGATTGTTTATTGTTAGTTTTGTTTATTAAATATACAATAATAGTATAACATGAAGTACGTTTATAATGTTCATGTTAATTACAGGAATAAATTAATTATTTCATATACCTACAATTCCTTTTTGTTTTTGCAAAACAAAATTGACATTTAAATATAGCTAAAATGAATATTATCTATAGAGTTACTGTGAAATTAATGCGTGTTTTTGTTTTTATAGTTGTCACTGTCTCCACGAAACTAATGTAATTTGTTCGTTGACATTAAACGGATAAATTATTCCATAATTCCAAGGAAATTACATACTAATTATGGGAAATAATAGGAACAATGAATAGTAAAAACATATGGATATATTTCGGAAACACTGGTGTTGGCACGTATTTCAGAACAGATCATCATCACCATTGTTATTGTTAGTTATATTTATTAGATATTATGTAACATTTTTATGTTGTAATTGTTACTATGGCAATTACATATTTGACAAATTATTAACGATTTTTACCAATAATAAAGACATATTTATAATTTTGGCATACAATAAAAATAATTAATACTGTTATTTCAGTTCCTTAAATTTTTACTAAGTGTTTCTAATACCACCTGAATATTTTTTATGAAAGTGTGAAACTACTGTGCCTAGTTGGTCTCTGCTTTAGATGCTTGAGTAATCATTTTTAAAACTTTCTTCTCATTCAAACTTAAACTGGCGTGTTTCTGCTAAGATGTTTAGGTTAAACAGTTCATTAAAATAAACAAAAGAAGTTGTGTAGGGCAATAAACACTACTAACAAAGTTTACTTCATTACCACATTAACAAATTCGCGACAGCATCGGAAAGCGAAAGCGTGTTTAATAATACGTGAAACATGTTACTTTTTTTTTAAACTATGGTTATGCAACAATATACGACTTTTAAAAACTGCTTTGTAATTATTTCCTGAAATTTCTGTCCTGTTGCTTAGAACTAGATGATAAGGGCAAGACAGTATCATGCCAAATACTGGACGTATTTTATACTACAGCCAAATAGTAAATTCGAAATCTATGATCCGTTTAGGAATTAACCAGTAGAAGAAAACGAAAATTTGAATAGGAAATTGTATTCCACACATGTTTCTTTATGGAGGTCTAAAGGATTGTATTTTTCTAACAAATCGAAGAAGGAATGCTAAAGAAATCGTTCCCTAAGCGTAACAGTTCTAATATTATAGTCGTAAAAAACGGTATCCAACTTAAAGTGGCAGATAATTAAAGTCAGTAAATAGACATTGAAAAGTACATAGGAACAGGGGTGTAAAAGGATTTGCAGCTTACTATTGGTGCCCTTAAGGTTTGAATAAGTTTCAATCGGAAGACAATTTTCCAAGTAAATATCTTTGTCCCGATTCCTCAGAATACGGTTCTGAAGACGTACCTAATGCGTAAATTCGTGAGTGTTGTGTTTGTATGCATATTTATTTAACATACAATGAACGCTATGGGCCATACAGAGTGTGATATAGTAGCAGTGTTTAACGATACAATCAAAGACTCTAGTTTGGCATACAAAACCTTTGTAGCACTGATTAGTGTGGTGTGATTGCCGGCAGGAGTTGGTGTCCAAAGGAAGACATCGGAACTGGAAGACGTTGGTGGCGGCGGCGGTGGTGGGCATGATCGTGATAGTTCTCATCATTGTGGCTATAGTGTTGCTGACTGGCAGCACGGCGGATCAGCGGTCAGCTGAGGCAATAGTCAGCGCAGATAATAGTCTCTACACTAAAGAAGTTCGCAGTGTGACGTTAGAACAAATCGTCGAGGGCAAATTCAGCGCCAGGGGATTCAATGGTACCTGGATATCTGGTGAGTGTGTTTTGGATATTTTACTGTCTCTTACTAGAAGAGTATCATACTTCATGTCAAAACGTGCCTCAGGTTTTGTGTAAATTAAATTTTAAATAAAACTCACAATTTATTGTAACAAAAAGGCAACAAATTGTGGGTTTTTTAAATTTAATTTACACCGAAACCGTTGAATCTATTGAAATACGCCAAAGGAAGAAGTTATCGTTTATTCAATTTTCTATGAACATAGCCATAAATCAAAAACCTTCAATCAATAATAATTCAGCCAGATAATAGATTTTTTTTATAAAAATATTTTTTCCTAGAAAACTATAAACTTTCCAACATTTTGGTATTAAACTTTCTTGTTATTCACAACATGAGAAATTCGCTGTTAAAGTCTGGCGGATCATTTCACTTCCACTCTGTATAACGAGGCCAAAGATGAGCAACTAGTTTAAATTCCAAATCACCCATTAAAACTGTGAGACAGGACTTGCATACTACAGTGTCGTTGCAGGACTGCAATTTTAATGTAGAGATCCTGCGATTGAATCCAGCAGCTTATATACACAGGATGCCCCCCCCCCAAAAAAAAAAAGAAAACACCAAAACGCTTAGCATGTTGTGCTGGATGGCAAACTGATCTTTTTTGTTTTCTATGACAGACATTTCAGTAGGGCTCGTCATGAGGGGTTTGATACCTCTCTTGTTATTTAGATTGTCTAACGGACTTGGCAGCGGTACGCAAACACTAATTTCAAGCAAAGGAGAGAGGCGATGGTTCCTAGAAGTTAGGAAAAGAGTCCTCTAGCACTTAGCTTGAGTGGCACTAGCAAAAATACACAATAAGCATATCGAGCTCACAGAATATATCTCTGCCACTCGCAGGGGTTTGCGTCTCGGCCAAGAGGACCCCTCCCCCCTTCTCACTCATGACCACCTCTCTGCATTCCTAACATTCGCCGCTAGTCTTCGGCGCTGACGTTCATATATGCCAGCATTATAGCCTATGGCATTATTTTGCCATAAATAATTTATTCCCAACTTTATAACCAATAAGTACTACATTCAGCCCTTGACCCGACTTCTAACACTGTTTTCATAACAATGATTAGCAGCCATGAGAATCGAATTCTGTTACACACAAAACAATTCAGCAACGGTTTGCCATCCTGATAGGCTCCCTCGTCAAGGTCCTCCACACCAATCACCGGTCCTCCCAAGTATCGTCGTCCTCCGTGGTCCTTCGGAAGGGAAGTAAAGCCGTTGGTCTCGTGTCGTAAAAGACCTCAAACCTGATAAAGAGGCCTTTGAGCAAAAGTAAGCAGTCTTTCAAGCCCAGTGTAGAATGGGACGCTGAGAACCATAGCAGTTAAAGAACGTCCATAAATAATGCTTCCTACTCTACATATTCTTTACAACAGACCATAGAAATGATCATAGACCATTGAAATTATGTAACTGGTTAAATTACAGCAGACTTATTTTAATTGTTGATAAATCCAGTTACCCAAATTTCAGTGTGTACTCAAAACTCGATAAACCAGCTTCAAATATTGTTTGAAAATGCTGCAATAAATGACTAGTTGTACTAAGTTCCTAGGTATGCAGCGTTAACCTGGAAAGAGCCTATGCTAACTCTCGGTAATAAATTTACCCGTTTGACATGTGCAATACCAGTGAAAAGTTTGCAGTAAAGAGGTAATGAGAATGGTGTATTTTGGTATTATACTCAGTTATCTCATAAATAAAGCCGCAATGTTTAGTGCTGCATCGTGTGTAGGAGTGTTAGTTATGCCGTGAGTGTGTTCGCCCAGACAGAGGCAAGCCATCAGCACTGAACCAAACAGCCCCATGCACACGGTAAGGTGACTAAGAATTATGGCTTTACTCATAAAGAATTGCCCTTCTGGGGGAGGGGTGCCTCTAACCAATCAACTAGAATATTTAAAATACAAAAGAAAATACTAAGACTAATAAAGCAAGCACTACCCCATACTTCAAGTGAATCTTTGGCGAGTTAGGCATACTTCCACCATCATGTGTATATATTTCATACGAAAAGGCATTACTTTGATAAGGAAAACGATTTTCATGCTTATAACACACGCACAACTGAGGCAATGCATGTTTTAATGTCATTGAATCATCAGAATGCTTAATAGTGTATCCCATAAAGGAACACTTCTGTACAATAAGATACATAGATCTTTGAAAGCAATGTCGGGGAAATTCTTCAAATCTAAAGTGCAAAACTGTTATTAAAGTACACATTTTACAACATTAATGATTTTATATTTCTCAAATATGTAGCACACTCATTATACTATTAAGGTAATTGTAGTTTTAATGTATTTGTTTACCTTTTTGTATATATTTAGCTTTTAGTGATCATTATGTAATCTAATGATGAAACCATCTCGGTTATATTTACGGCGAATAAAAATCTAATCTATCATTTGTTGCCAAAACCCTTTTATGCGAAGCAGAAGTTGTTAGTTCAAATGAAAGTGGTTTGTCTTGGACGTGAGCGAGTTACTTGTTGCTGTTATTGTTATTATTATTATTATTATTATTATTATTATTATTATTATTATTATTATTATTATTGTTGTTGTTGTTGTTGTTGTTGTTGTTAGTTTAGTTGTTATTGTTATTATAATGCTATTATACTAACAAAAGACCCATTCTTCACAGCGTTAATATTTAAGGCAGATTCACAGTGGTGCCTATAGACATCAAAAATGTTTCTCTCGGTCGCTAGAAGTGTCACGACGATGGCAAGACAGTTGGCTAACGAATAAAGTATTATAATTTATAAACATGAATTAACTCCTTCGTGAGAAATTTATTTTGAAGTTCCTTGGACAGCTGACCCCCTTCCGGCTCACACTGTATTCGCTGTATTACCATTTACGAGTAGTTAGCAGGAGCACAGTACGGTGCAGTTGTTGCGAACAGGTAACCTAAATCAGATTAATTTGCCATTTTAAATAAATATTTAAGCATTTCTCAAATGCAGGACTATACACAAGTTATGAATTCGGTATACAATTGTGGAGGGGTTACATTTAAAGAATTGCTCTACAGATGGAGAAAGCATTACATGAAAGGTGTTACACAAGTTTCGCTTTTGAGACACTGAAAATGTATGCAAAATAATTGTTTATATATGTATAAATTTATGAATGATATAAATAATTCAATCTGTAACATATAATTCAAGTTTTTATTGTATAGTCCCTTTCACACATCTCAGTGTGCAATTTAATGGCTACCCTGCAACTTTCTGTAACCCGGCATACCATTTCAAATTAGTAGTTTATCTACAGGTGCACGGTTACTTTATACATGACTGTGTGTCATTTGATTGAATGCGCATAAGAGGCAGTTTTGTTTACCTTGCTACTACCCGGTATTTTGTGGACTACGTCCGTGTGCACTAAACTTGAAGAGGCAGGTACTGAAAGGCCTCGCCCTGGTAATTAATACGGAGGAATTTGGGGCCCAATGTACCCTGCGGTCAGCTGAGTTTACAGGTACAATATAAAGGTAACACAAGGTACTATCTGAACACCAAAAGGAGAGGTGAAGTAATACCTATATTACGTAAACATTTTCTAGCGCTCCCATCATGTATTGTCAGATAAATGCGCAATACCTATAACAACGGTTACACACAAATATTAGATGTGGAAGCATGAGTGATTCACATGCACACATACGCACAAATCGACTACGTGAGCAGATTGACAGTTCAGGCCTCCTGTCATATCTTAGACTCACTCGCCTTTTTCTGGTGGTTACACAATATTCGTGACAGTATCTCTATGGTGGTGGAAGGTGTTTGTTGACAATAAACAGAAGGTCCAAAATTCCGAGCTTTAGTAATTAGTTACTCTCTGTCACTTCAGTAACCGTAACAATGTAACCATTACGTTATTTTCTGCCCATTTCTACTTTATAACCTTCCTCGATGCTCGTGTCAAAGACAAGGTTTTGATAATGACTGTTCGCCAATACTTACGAATTTGCAATGTCCAAAGTTTCTTGTAGCCAGTCACGATGCCGACGGCTAACCAACTATCCACTTTGCACATCGATTTTGAATATCTCTGTTTTTCTCTGCTTTAACCTAGATTTAATTTTTAATTTATCTATTTTCTTTCCAGATACGGAAATTTTCTACAGAAATGATGAAGGAGATACGCTTATTTTCGATGCATCCACAGGAATCCAACGGACTGTCTTGTCAGCTGATCTACAGGTAATTGTGCCAAACATTTCATTGAGTTTATAAATTAAAATTGTATTAAATTCACTTTAAAGCTGTGCAAATTTGTTACAGCTAAACCTTCGGTATAGAATATTTTGTCGATCTAATTACATATTCCTCACTTGTGCATTTCAAGAATGGATGACCTTACAGAATTACATGATGGAGTTTTCGTGTCTATTAAGTTGTCAAGGAAGTCTAAAGAAATGCTAATGACCACTAAGCAAATATATGCAGTACCTCTAAACGCATTTAATGGGGACTATAGGAACAAAATACACAAATGCGTAATTGCCATTCTTTCTTTTGTCTTCCATCGCAAGAGTACATACCGCGACTATAATAATCTGTCTCAAAACAGAACGATCCTGTTGTAAACATGTGGGAGGGGAGACAGAGAGAGATACAGACACTCTAATGCAAAGCTTGAAACAGATTATGAAAATTTGAAGGCTGTTTCTGCATATTGTATAACTAAGTACTTCTAGACTGTTAGTTTGAAATGATTCGTAACCAATAAGATATATGGATAGAAAACACATTTTTATATGAATACCAGTATATAAGCCGCGCCTTATTTTCTTGGAAGGTAGACCACCCATCAAACGCCATATGAGCCTTAGTCCAGTTTTGCGCCTTCTAAAACGTATTTCTTGACGTTCTTAGACAGAGGAATGTGCAAAATTTAGAGGAACAGCGGTTTAAGGGATAGAACGTACTCCTCGCTAAAGTACACCTCAAAAACATACAACTGGTTTACAGAGCGAGTTCCGGGTTTACAGCCGATTTTACAAACTGTTTATTAGAGTGTACATGCAACGTAATTCAGTAAACGCATTTGGAAAAAAAAACGGACCTATCATTAATATCAGGTAACTAGAAAATGGCGGATTCTTGTAATTAGAGTCTGGTTGGCTGCAAAAAAAAAAAAAAATGACAAACACGCCTTATCCACCATGGACCCGTACAGTCAAAACGCACAAATTATTAAATAACGGCTTACTTAAATTTTGGCGTGAACGTGTCGTACAGCTCAAATAACATGGATAATAAATAGCTTTTGCCATTTAAGTAATAATATTAAAACGCCCAGCAAAAGTTTAAAGGACTAAATTCCGCTCGAAAAGTCGCGAGGTGCCAAAGGCACAGCATCTGGAGTACTGCCTATCTAGGGCTGGAACTTGAAGTCTGTGCCGCCAAGTAGCTGAATAGAATTATAAACGTATTCGGTGCCCTAACCCCCGGGACACCGGTTCGCGTCTCGACATTGTACATTTTTTTTTCTGTTCAAAACTTGGAAACCGAATTCACAATAATCTAATTTTAAAGTCTACGAGGGTTTAAGATACAATTTAAAACGGTTTTGGTTGTCTGCATTTTGTAATAGAATAGGACTGCCGCATTGGACTGGCATGATGTAGTGTCTTATTATGAATGCTGACTCCCTTCATTCCCCACGTGTATACTGTCGCACGATATTTTATGCCATTCCTTCACCATGTATTCGACAGACAAGTATGTTGAGATGCCTTTCATCTGCGGAGAAGCAAAAGTCAAAGTGTAAGCAACTCAAAATCTATACCGGGAGAGATATCCTCGTATGTAACAATACCGTAAAGTAGAAATAAAACAATTATGAATTTCAAATAACAGCTTTGCACAGAATAATTGTTTGACTAACGTTATTTGTAAACATGAATAACATCAGATTCTACTACAAATATTCATGACTTATTTTGTTACAAAACTGACCTTATGAGTAATATTTTAGATAATTCGAAATTTTATAAGTATTTTGATGTACTGTCTTTATTTCGTTTGTTCAGGACAGTTTAGCTGGTAAACGATGCAGAATCTCGGAAGTGGATTTCTCGCATTTGGGACAAAGTATGTCAGCATACAGAAATTATTAAAAATCATTTTTACATATTGCAGTAGATATTTCTAAGAAGCAAGCTACTGTTCTCAGTTTAGGAGTTAGGATACATCTGACGCAGTATTATTATAAAATAAACGAGTACGTCCAATGTTCGAGAAAAAGTACGAACGCTTTAAGAGAATATTTGTATTTCATTTGTAAACCTAAGGCTTGCGCATCAATTGACAAGCATTTCAACAGGGATATACCACCAACCTAACATTCACTGACTGTAAATATCAATCCATTCAGCTTTCATTTGCTGGGTTATGTTAAGGAATAAGTTCCGACGGCTTACCTAAAAACGTCACAGCAAACAGTTTTTACTTTTTTTTAATAACGGTGCACGTGTTTAATATGTTGAGGCAAAGAAGGCTTTAGGTGCGTAGTTGTCTTCGTTTACCATCTAATTTTTGTCATTATACGATATCCATTTCATAATGTCATAACCAGACATAGGAATTCTTAAGTAGCTGGCTTTAATGAAACCATCATCAGAAAATACACAGCAGCGCCATGAGTCACTGAAAACAGGTGCAGTGGGCGCAAAACTTCTGGAATTGTGACCCGGACTGCCATGAGCCTAAGTTTATTCTAAGTAAGCGATATGATGCCTGTGCCTACTCACAGCCCGCAACGCATAATATCTGCATTGAGTGTGTTCTGTATCTGCTTTTTTCCCCCAGAGAGAATGCTTAATTCATATTGTTTTCAAAGTTGCCTAGCAGGATATTACACAGTCAGAGATGAAGGAATGAATGAACAAATGGTGCAGTGCATAATCATTGTGCGGATATTTGATAACTGTCCCATGCACACCGCCAACATGCACGATCACCTCCAGATATACTAAATAACTCGCTTCATAGTTGTTAAGATTTTCATAAGTTTAAATCTGTTTCGCCAACTATAAAGCGCCGTCTGCTAATTGATCTGAACACGTTAGCAGATTGTACGAGGGACGGTGGTGGTTTATCTAGACATGACAGCGTAAAGTTCGGTCAGTTCAACCTAAATTCTTTTTGTCCTAACGTTAAGGCTTGGACAGTTTTAGTCTAATTATAACTGAAGAATTTAATCTCTGTTATTCAATCAGTCAAATATACTAAATCATTTAAAATAATTTTACTGTAGTTCAATATTATCAGTTGAGCTATTTTGGCAGAATTAAATGAACTGGTGGCTGAAGGAAAACAAAATAATCGAATAAGTCGGTACACAGGATCTCCCAAATGCATACTACTGCAAAACAATTGGAAAAACTCCAAGACTGGCTACATACTATCCAGAATGAAGATGCAAAATGGATAACAGAATTAACGATAACATTCTCAGTTTTGTGAAAACTAAATCCTGTTGTTTTTTCTCTCCTTCTTTCCTCACTACCCAAATTTTACAAAATTTATGAAGTGTGAATTGACTTTACATCCATTAATCCACAAAACTTTCTGTTGTTGGCAGACGCCGGACACGCCGTTTCAAATCGAGATTTCCGCCGATAGAAGGTACCTGATGCTTGCTCACGGCTACAGAAAGGTACGTATATCATTCTCAAAAGGTTGAACTTTCTCCTTTAGTCAGGAAGTTGTTAACCGGATGCTTTTTGTTTTGTTTGCAGATATTCAGACATAGCTTCCTGGCGCAGTACGAAATTGTTGACCTAGAGACACTGTAAGTATTCTGTGAACTTTACACAGGTCAGTGCATGTCTTTATACCGTGTAGATGTTACGGTAAAAGCTATGTACTCAAAGTCACGTTTTCAGGACAGCATTATCCGACGCAATACTGATGGCCGGGTCCTTAGAATTTCACTGCCAAAAGCTACTCTCACAAAATTGTCCATTCTGGTGGTGCAGACAGTAGAACGTGCGACTTGCATCGGGAAGTCGTGGATTCAATTCCCACAGTCGAACCTTCCTGACCAGGGCTTTCCCCTGGTGGCTAGGCGAATGCTCAGACGGTTACTTACCTTCGCCGAATTTCCTCTCCCTCCATTTCACTTCTCATTTCATCTGCTTGGTTGCTTCAGGGTTGCAAGAGTCGGCAGAAGTCTAACATTGCATGACACGGAAAAAAGATGTTCTCTATAAACCTCCTTGCCCCGGTGGGGTAGTCTCCGGTTTCCGGGCCCCCCAATGGGATGTGCAGGGCTGCAGGGAGGAGGAGAGCCAATTGTACTAGACTCAGCCGGGGAGTTTCAAATTGGAAGTCGCAGAAATCCTCCCTTTGCTCTGGCGTGACTCCTGATCCGGCCGCCCTTTATCTTCTCTCTCCTCGCCCTTCCCTCCCGGGCGCGCCCCTTAAAGGGCATAAGCACAAAAGATCTGTTGCTAAAGGTACTATCTCCTCGCATCTATTCATATGTCATATCAAAATTATTGCCTTTTTATGGAACAATAGCTTCATTCCGCCAACATAAAATGCAAAACAAAGCAAGTGTCATTTTAAACGTTTGCGTCAGAGTTTAAGTTTTATTAATGAAGAGCATTTACTGGTGTGGTACGCACTGTGGTGAAACATTGTTTTCTTTGATAAGGCAAAGAATAGAGTCTTTTTTTTTTTTCCCCTTTTTGGTGGTGTTTAGCACCCGTTCTTTCAACGTCCTCAAGAGGCTAGTGCAGTAGGTGCGGGTATGGCGCACCCGGGGTCCCGAGCCGCACCCTTTCCATTCCATCAACTGTTGCCACGTGTAGCTGCTTTCGTTGCTACTATTTATCGCCCTCTTCCTCTACTAGGATTATTATGATTATTAGTTTGTAAAATCTTAAGTTTATTCATTCCTGTCTCACCAGCAGGGATCTCAGGGATCTTTTCTATCTCCGTGGTCCTTTCCCACAGTTTCAGCGCGGCTCCCGACATGTGTGCTCTCCGGAGGTCTCAGGCGCGAAGGTCGGGTGGAGCCTTCACACTGTCCTATGTGTAGCCTTAGGTCCGCAGCCCGTCCACACCGCCATGTACACCCACATAGCTCTCTGAGAGCCCAGCTTGTATTAATTCCCTGACGGCCGTGTGCCGTTGGGTTAGTATCAACGGCCGGACGTGTTACCGCTGATGGAACCCCAGTGTAATCAACCACAGGTCCCCCGTATCCGTGTCTATCTTTTGCACACAGGTACGTCCTAAGGGGAGCTACAGGCGGTTATTCCTGTGGTAGGGTCATAAAGCCGGGGTATGCATGGCGAACGGTTTACCCATGTGGACAACCATCGGAGATCGGAGGGTAGTCCCTCTGAAGTACGCTTTGAGGTCAGTCATGGAGGGGTCTCCATGGCGGCACAGACCGTGGAGATTTTGTGTCTTTCTTCCTTTACCCCCGAACAGCAGCCTAATGCCAACACCCAATCGGGGTCTAATCCATAATGCATCCGCGCAAAACCCCTCTCATGGACGGTTTTCTGGTAATGACCTTGGCCTGTGAACGGGAAATATGAAGAATCTTAGCCCATTTTATATCAAAAGAGAAGTCGACAGATCTGTGACCCGATTAAAAACGCCAGTCGCGTTCGAGAGGTACGCTTTTGATAGAAGTGACCACTGCAGACCAGCCCCAGAAATTGTTAAAAGCGAGTTTGTTGGGCTCCTACCCCATCCGGGTAGCCCCACACAAATCGCTTAACTCATGTAGAGAAGAGAACCTATCACCACCTCCAGTCTGGATGGTCTATCGAATGAGGAAATAGTCACCTGCCTCTCCGATCAAAGTGTGTCGAGCGTACCCTTTAATACGATAGTAGGATGGCAAAGAGTATCCCTTATGTACGTATTTCTAACGTAGTGTTTTTAACAGTACTCATTTTCCCGAGTATATCTTTTGTGGATACGATATGCTGGCGTTCGCCAGTATGTGCCGATCCCCATGAACTGTTTTCAGTGCCAGATGTTCGGACGTAATAAGCCTTCGTGCACTAATCCTGCCGTTTGTGAACGTTGTGGTTTATCTGCCCACGAAGGCGCAGCTTGCGTTCGGGATCCTTGCTGTGTGAACTGTGGAGTCATCCATCTAGCTCGCGACAGTGTCCGAAGTTCATCAATGAGAAAGGCATACAGGAGAAACGTGTGAAGGAACATCTCACCTTTCCTGAGGCGCGGTGACGCTTTGAGCCACTTAAACCCGCTAACACCACAGGTTATTTGCCAGCTGTCCACTTCGTTCTTGTAAACACTGTAGGCTTACAGCAAGTCCTTGTTGCCGATGCTTCGACGCAAACCGACTTGTGCGCGAGTAACTTTCCACTGTACTGCTCCACATCTGCACCGGCAGCTATATCATCAGCCGTGCAGACACCAGCTCCCACGCCGTCCATAGACACTAGCCATCCTGTCGATTGTCATCGTTCTAGACATACTATTCGAGGGAGTAGCGGCATGTCTTCTATGAAGTTCCGCTCCCGCTCCGCGAGCCGCAGGGGATCTTCAGCCTCCCGAACAATGGAGTAGTTGCCAGAGGACAGCGAACTTCACATCATCGGTCCCAAGTGCGCCAAGATGAAGAAGAAAAAGATAAAGACCACGCACTAAGCTCTTCTTTACCATGGAAATAATCCAGTGGAGTGTTAATGGGTTCCAGGCACGTTCTCGGGACATATATCATTTAGCTTCAGACCGATCTCCCTCCATCGTCTGTCTACAAGAAACCCATTTGCAGCATAATCACGCTTTACATCTTCTTGGTTTTCCAGCATTTAGGCATAATTCTGCAGCTGCTCGGCAAGCAAGCGGTGGTGTTGCTATTCTGGTGTCTCCTAACATCTCTGCCCACCAGCATACCCCTTAACACCCGCTGTAAGCTGTAGCGGTACGGTATTCATGCTCTTTTGGCACAGATTTCGCCACCGCTCCTATTTCTTGGCGATCTGACTGCCAAAAACACTTTATGGGGCTCCGACACTGACGATGCTCATGGGTGCCTTGTAGCAGATGTTTACGATATGTCCGGCTTACTTTTATTAAACACTAGTGCCCCTTACCTTCTTATCATCTGCCTATGGTACACACTGCCCTAGACGTTTCTTTCTGCAGCCCGTCACTGGTACCCCTTCTTGATTGGTCGATACTTTCCTTGGCAATGATCATTACACCATTAACATTCACCTATCCGGTCACCATCCTGTACCAACATATCCTCACTGGATTATTTCCAAGGCTGGGTGGGAGAAATTTCGTTTCCTTATTCAGTCACCGATGATGGCTTTACCACCATCGGTGAAATGGTGGAGTATTTCACTTGTTCTATCCTTCTCGCGGCGGATTCCAGCACTCCTCGAGCTTCCTCTATACCACGACACGTTCCTGCACCTTGGTGGACCGAGGAATGCCGTTGGGCTATTAAAGCACGCAAGCGGTCTCTGCGTGTTTTCCGTTGACATTCTACGGAAGCGAATTTCATTGTCTTTAAACGTTCTCGTGCAAGGAAGCATTTTGTAGTTCACAATGCAAAACGCACATCCTGGTAATCTTACATCTCTTCCCTTTCCCGTCGCAGTTCGGCACAGAAGGTATGGACTGCTGTTCGGCGAATGTACAGCAAATGTCGCCGAATGATTATTCCCGGTCTTAGGTGATCTGAGCAGGATATCGCCGATGTCCTTGCCGATTCTTTCGCTACTACTAGTCAAACTCAAAGCTACGACAGATCCTTTCTACCTATCAAGGAAGCTGCGGAGCTAATAGCCCTGAACTTTAACAGTGACAGTAGCGAACCGTACAACGCACCTTTTACCGAAATGAAGCTAGCGCATTCTTTGTCCCTCGCAAAGGACTCTTCTCCTGATCCTGATGACATCCACTTTGTAGATTTTAAATGTGTTCATGTTAGGGCACGCTTTATACTTCGTAGTGCCAAACAGAAGTACTGGGAGAACTATGTCTCCTTCATGAAAAGTAGCTCTTTCTAATACCTACATATTCTTATACTCTAGCATGAAATAAAAAGTAATTTAACACAGACTATATTCAATAGAGATGAACAAAGTTTTTGAAGAAAATAATTTGAAATGAGAAAAGCCACAAAGATTCCAGCAAAGAATGTTTTGCAGATGAACAGTTTTATAAATAATCCCTAGGTACTGATAATTTGGATCCATCACTGATACAACCAATTGCACAATTGAACAGGAAATTCATAATGCAACAACTACTTCACTTTTACTGTAAGGTAGAGGATATCGAACTGCAGGTTTGAAACATGGGAAGGAAAGCAAGAGAAGGCACTTCTGTGAACAAACAAGACTTGATGAATGACAGTAGCTAGTTGTACTCTAATAATCTGATTAAATTCATGTGTGGCAATCCCCAGAGAATATTTTTGTCAGTCCTTATCTGCACAGCCATCCCTTTATATTTCTAGAACAAGCACCCCATTGGAGAACAGTGAAGCTGGACCAGAGCGGAAGATACATCAGCTGGTTGTTTGGGCCCCTCAAGGAAATGAATTTGTATATGTCCATCGCAACAACCTTTACTACAGACCAAGTGCAGCTCTGCCCACTGAAATTCAAATAACCACCACTGGTATTCCAGGAGTCATGTGTCATGGCATTCCAGATTGGGTATATGAAGGTAAAAATGAAATTACAAAAGTTCACCTGTGTAACATCAGAGTACTCTCTGTAATGTATACCAAGTTTTCACTGTTTTAAAACCTGAAGAATACTTGTAAACAGCGGATTATTTTTAAATTAATTTTTGTTTGTTTCAGAGGAAGTGTTCAGCTCAAACTCAGCACTATGGTTTTCTCCAGATGGAAAAAAACTGGCATATGGAAGTTTTGATGACAGCAAAACAAAAGTTATGTCAATACCATTTTATGGGTTGCCTGGTCATTTGGACTATCAGTACACACATGCAGTAAACATTAGGTACCCAAAGGTAATTTACAGAATTGAGTTTGCCCTATCTTTACTAACATTTCTTCAACTCTTATATTATCTTCTCCCATATCAATGAAAATATTGTCTAAAACCTTTAAAAAAGCAAAATGCTAAGTGATAAGGTGTGCACTTATAAGTTATTTTATCATATATATATTAAAATAATATATATATATATATATATATATATATTGAAACCATGTATACGTATTGACTTCTTTTAATGAAACCATTTGAACAAACAAATGTGATTCTTTCTCTATATTGTGTACTTATACACAGAATATTTTGAAGATGACTGTTAAATTGTTTATTTTTCCCAAGAATCTACAATTTCTATGCACCTTTTTTATTTCTGCCCTTAAATTGCAGCTTTTATAATCAAATATATACATATATTTTTTTTTATGTCCAATTACCCATTCTACCACTTAGCTGAAGTGCATTCTCCATCTTATTCTGATTAATTTTGGTGTACAAATAAAGTTACTATGTTAACTTTTAGATGACAATTTTGGCTTTGAAAACATACAAATATGTAATTTTTTAGACAATCAGTCTAATATTGTTGCCATCAAATCAATGGAAATTCTAACCTATACATCACATTAAATTAAATGATACATGTTTTGAAAGCAAAATTAGGATGTCATTAAGAAAGAGCATCATTCAATAACACCACTGAAATGTTTATGCATTCCTCAAAGAATCTTTATTTGTTTAAATTTTGAGAATTGGTTGCTCTATAATACATAGCATTCCTACTCAGCCTCACAGGAAAGCAGGGTTCAATGCTCTGATGTGGTAAAATTGTAAATGAGTTTTTATTTATCAACGCTCTTTAACTGCTGTGGTTTCAGTAGCTGATTCTATATTGGGCATGAAAGAGTGCTTAATTTTGCTCAGAGGTCTTTTTATCAGGCTTTATATTCTTTTACATATTATAAATCTATGACATGAGGCCACTGGCTTTACTTCCCTCTTAAAGGAACCCACGCTAAGGATTTAAAGTCCAATGCCTCCACCAGGTTTGAAGTGCTACCTCATAAACCAGAGGCTAGCATGTTACCCCAAAAACCACTGACCACTGATGTGGAGAAAAAAAACTAGCATCCATCATGAGCATCATGAAGGGGAGGGCGGAGGCCCTCCTTGGAAATTAATGAATTTAATGTGCATTAAATTACTGAGTATTAGACTATTGTTTTAAATGCAAAGAACAATTTTTCCTCATGATACTCATGCAAAAGATATATTCAGTGTTTCATAGCACCTGTGTTACAAATAAGCTTGCCGTGGTGTTGTTTATATTTTTAATGTAAATAAGGAATGCACTATGTTCAATTAGAGCTATGTATCTTTACTAATTACACATGCACGCACTTATAAAAGCAAATACTATAACCCTTATTATTTACAGAATAATTCATTAATATTGTTGCAAAATTCCAACATATGGCCCTAGCCTCCATAGTGGTTTAGGGATAACATTCTTGTGTTTAACATTTTTGGCCTGAATTTGAATCCTGGTTAAGTCAAGTTGCATGGGTTTTATTCAGGGTGTGTTCTCAGCCTTCAGGATACCTACCAAGTTGCTTTGTGTGTCCAAACACATTTTCATATTCATTTCACATGCTCAAAGTTCAACATTTGAAATTACCTGTTTGGTTAAATAAGAGAGAAGATTTGGAACATACCCATACAGAATATCCTAAAGACTTGGTGATAGAACTGAAAGAGAGGGCTAATATAAAAACTCAGCGATATCTTGATTTTTGCAATCATGAATAAAGGGAATCAACTAGAGTGAATCAATAGGGTCAAAGAATTTTTGTACAAAATGAAACAAACTTTATAATGCATTGCTTCGTTGAATTTTAGCCAGGAACACCAAATCCAGTGGTGTCACTTAGAATGGTGGATCTGGAAGCACTCAAGACTGGCCAATCTGTAATAAACAATGACCTCCCACCTCCACCTGTGCTGAAAAGCAGGTAAGTGTTCTAAAATTTGTTGGACTAGATCAGAGGTGGGTAAGCTCCAACACATTAGGCTCTGCAACCCACTTGGCATTAAACAGATGCTTGGAGTAGAGGATGTGAAATGGGTGAGCCTTTAACAGTTCTCCGGGCAGTGGCAGTATGCATTTATTTTAGTGGTGATGATGCCTAAGGACCTCATCACTTGGACTATCTTCACCACATATCAATGAATGAAAATTAGAAGTGAAAACAGAAGTTGACACACGTAGGTGAGCCAGTGAACTATCATTACTTATTCGTGACCCACATTTTGATTTAACCATGTTTAATTTTGAAAATAACTGCTCACATATGTAAGATGATGTAAACATAACTTGGATTGTAACTGCAACTGATGTCAATTGCAGACATTTAGTGCTATCTAACATTTGAACAATATCTGCACCTACTAGATTTGTACATTTGTTTCAATAATACATCTGTTTGCAAATCTATTAGTTCTGTCTGGAACCTTATTTCAGCACTTGTAGGATCTATAGAGAATGGATTTAAATAATTTTACAGTAAATTCTAGTTTTTAGATTCTAAGATTCCAGCATACTTCTGCAGATTCTGCACAAATAAATCCACATTGTCTCCAATCTTGCAACAGAAGAATTCATTCCCCCATTCAACATAAAATGTTTGTTTATGAGTCAATTATTTCTTAGCAAATACCACAGTAACAAAGTTGCACAGCCTGTCATTGAACAGGTATCGGAGTGGCAGCTAGTAGAGTGAGAAAGATAAGAATTAATGCATGCGTCATGTTGCCAACATTTCAAGTGAATTTCACAATTACATTTTTAATTACAACATGGGTTCTACCCATAGCTGGGCTAAACAATAACATTTATAAATAATTCTGTTTATTCTAAAACATTTTAATTTTTCAGTGATCCAATTCTAACTGCAGCAACATGGTCTACAAATAATACTTTGACAGCTGTGTGGATGAATCGAGTGCAAAATATTGGCAAGATAGTTGCTTGTAATGCAGAGACTTTGAACTGTGCTGAGGTAATAAGTTACTTCTATCATTTATATGTTTGTTAAATAGGTATTAAGAAATCCTCAGACTGCCAATTTATATCCAATTTAAATAAATGAGCAGATATTTATTCACAAAAACTGGTGTTGTAAACATCCAATACAATTAAAAACATAGAAAATTTTAATGAATTCAAGAAAACTCTTAGGTCATTTCTATTAATACATTTTACTCAGTTACAGAGCTCCTTAAAATGTAATTTGTATAATATGTTAGGTAATGTAATTAATTTATAGGTTCTAAGCATGTAAAAAAATGAATATTGTACACTTTTAGTCAGGAATTTTACTTTTAATTGTAATTCATGTAATATATATATATTTGTTGTTTTTCCTGATGGAGCCATGAACATGTAATTTTGTTCAAAGATGAATATCCAATATCATGTACTTGATTTAAGGATGAGAGTATTCACATGATTGCTACAGAAAGTGAGTGAAATGTTTACATCTGAGTTGTACTCGAGGTAGGAGACTAAACTAATAGTTTTTTAGATGTTGTAAAGTATGTTTTGTTCCATGCTGTTTAAAAAGATAACATTATTTGGATTAAACACTGAAATCAGTGTTGTAGATGTAGGAGTATATGCTGTGTTTTGTATAGAATATGAAAAATTGAATGTTGTCAGCTTTTCTTTTTTCCACTAGGGTTTGGGTTTATAGGACTTCTAGAATCAGGTTAAGCACACCAAACAAACATTTCTCCTATAAATTTACTTTTGCAGAAACAAACATGCAGTAGTTAAACGTGATATAGTGTGACACAATACTATTCTATTATAATGTGAAACATTAAACATTTTATATCTCTTAGGTATGCTTGAAGTTTGGAAAACAACTATTTGTGTGTAAAGTTCTATTTTGTGCAAGCTTCTTGGTTGGAAGCAAGTAAATCTTAACCAAACAATTTCTTAAACAGTGTCACTTAGTCCTGTTTCCATTCATCAGAACTGTTCAGTTGAATTAAAATCTCAAGCTTTTTTTAAATACAAAGATTTTCCAATCTAACAATAATACCTTACACATAAATAAAGCTCAGATTTTTATTAAACTAGTGAAGGTGTGTAATTGTACTTCCACACAGTTCTTCCGGTCTCTGTCCGGTTGCTCTAACCCAGTGATGGCCAACCTCATTTCTTTGGAGACGCTTACATAATTAGCTCTATTCCCCACACCACTCTTTCAGTTAGAGGATGAATCACGCTCATGGTGTTTAGAGTCACAGACACAAACAGGCGATTCCATGGCAGTTTCTAAGTCATAGCTTGAATTTTCAGGGAATGTCCTCAGAAAACCTCTTCATTCTGGATGATTTTTGCATAAATGGTAAACAGTAAGAGACAGACAAAAGCTTACTAAATACAAAATATGTCAAATATATATTTTTTTCTTTTAAGTGAATCATTTCTGAGATATTCTTTATTATTTGTTTGAATTTGCCATGACTTATACTTTTCTCAAATAGGGACATGTTATTGTTTTTTATTATCTCTTGGCCTTGCAAAGAGAATGGAATTTCAAAGAATCGCATAGTAACCAGCTCTTAAAACATAATTATTACTTAAAGCTTACTGTATGCCCATTTTCTCCTTGCACCTACAAGAAAATTAGCAATAAAATAATTTCTGAAAATTTTAGTCAATTAAAATGAAGTAGATAAGAAAATAAGCATTTGCAAGAATAGTTTGTATCAGAGTGAGTATAGCTCTACATATATTTGTGAACAGAGTTTCTCCAAATTGAACTATATTGACAGGAAGTGTATTGCAATAGGTTACGCAATGATCATTTGGTGGATCTTCCAAGGCTATACACTTCAACTTTGTTGCTAAACATTGATAGACTTCTTAAACATAAGCAGTACCAAAAAAGGCACTAATAAACAGATGCTTATCACTAGAGCAAGGATAAATATCCCATCGCCTACAATGTTTGCACGCTCATACTATACACGCTCCGTGGTGACTGGCAGACGGCGTAGCACGGGTGTTCAGAACATGTAAACAAATGGGCAGGGCTGTGTAAGAAGCTCTAGTCCATTTACATCAGTTCATATTGTCATCTATTCGTTCCTCAAAAGCATGGCAGTGAAAAATAATACATTTTTTAAATTGTTCAAAAGTAAAAATTTGTGATCCAAACAATATGTATACAGCGAGAAACTTCTCTCAACATCACATGATGTAATGGGAGCAAACGTAAGATATTTTGCATTGTGTTCGTCATACATAAATGTCATTTTTTCTAGCTGTTGTAAACCAATTTTTATACGAATCATTGTAGCGTAACCAGGATTTCTCTCCAACACGGTTTTCAGTTTATTTTGCACTGCTTCGGTGACAGGCGCAGGATCTGTATTTTCAATTTCCATATAAAGCTCTTCTATCAATTGTAAAGCATATAAAGTTTGTGATTTCTTGATTCTAAATGCAGAATAGTTTTGGTGATATCTGGAAAATTCTTTTTAATAAATAACAAATGTTTACGTAAATTGTCTGAAATCAGTGACTGAGCAGATTTAATGGCACAGGTGTCTTCACTATCTAAAACATTGATTAATTTAACTATTTTATCATAATAATCTGCATAATATGCAGCAGCATTTAGCCATCACCACTACACCATCTAGTTACAATGGGCTGGGGAGCTAAAGGGACCCGAGGGGCCATTTCTTTGAAAATTGGTAATCTGTTTGGGGCTTTCAGAATTTTTTTTCACATTAGCAATAAAGCAGTCCACATCACTGTACCAGAAGCGTATCATTTCGTCTACACGATGAAGGCCATGAGCGATGCATGTTAAATATACCATGTTGGGGTGATGTGTAGTTTAAATTTCTTTAACTGCTTTTAGCATGTAGATTGCACCATCTGTCAGAAAAAGTAGTACATTATCAGTTTTGATCCCCTCTGGCCACAGCAAAATTAGACTGTTTTGAAAAATTTCGGCAATACTTTTGTGGTTAACCTTATCAGTAACTTCAAGCGTCAATAGAAATGATTTAGTACATCTGTCTGGCGAAAGTACTCCCACAATTACATTTGCAACAAACCTCCCCACAGAATCCAGAGTTTCGCCTATGGAAATCCAAATTTTGTCACCCACAGATTGCCGAATTTGAGCCATAACTTTATCATAACATTTTGATAGATACTATTTACGTAGGGTTGTTGCACTGGGAGGCTCCCGCTTAGTGTATTTTTATGAACATTTTAAATTCAGCATGTTCTACTTTGTGACATGGTATGTTACTACGTACCAATATTTTGCACATGTCTTCAAAAAACTCCAATTGAAGTGACAAATGGTCGTGTTCTTTATTCTTTGATGCTGCAAAAAGTGCTTTATGTTTTTTGGTATTGCAATGTTGCTTCAACAATTTCCGTTTCTCCTTGGAATTGTGAATAACATAACTTACATTGTATCATATCACCATTCAATACGAAATTATTTCTTCCAAATTCTTCAATAACTGATTTAATTTACCATCATCTAAAGCTGAAGACATTATTCACCTCGTATGTAAACACGGATCGCACAGAAAATAAAACTCCCTATCTGTATGGTACAGCTGTCATACTGAACCACAGCATGCTGTTCACCCCTCAGTCCGAGGTAGCAGCGATGACGTCAAGCAAGCAATTCGCCGTGCAGTCAACCTGATTTCTTCTTCCTCGCTCTACTTATCACATAAGATGTGATAGTGCTTTCGTAAATCAAACACAACATACATACATGTAACAACCTGCCACTGCAACACAATTCATGTTAAAGAATGGCAAATTCTGCATATAGTGGTAGCAGATAAATCCAACCTCCTTCTTTCACAAATGTTGGACATTGAGTTACCAAGTCAACATGGAGGGTCGAGGATGAATGTGTGATTTTCAAGTCTAAAATATAGTAACTTCCAAACATTTGAAAACAATGCTCAGAATTAAAGCCCATCCATAGAATATGTACAATGTAAATACAAATAGAAACCTTCAGCAACAGCCAATCTCCTAAACTGGGTAGTTCAATGCACATCATATGGAAGCAGTGAATTGGAGTGGGGGCAAGTGGTGCCAGTCTCTACTGGCCTCTTCCAGTGATATAATGCAAGAGCTTGCACTACAGATTCCAAGAACAGATTATAGAAATGTACAGATCACTCTGTTGTCCTGGTCAAAGCAAATGGAAGGAAATGTCAATGAAGCTTAAACTACAGTCATACATATAATATAGATTCACTTTAGGAGTAAGATATATATATAATCATGTTTAGTGTCTAAAACACAACATAACTGCACAACATGCATTTCATTAATTATAAATAAACTTGCTTGTTTGCTCCCACGAGCTGCAGTGTCTCTTGTGATTGCATAGACCTAAATCAGAGAGAAGAAGAGTATCCAATTAGTTTCAAAACCAACTGTACTAGCATGGTAGGTAGCCCTTCTCACTACTACAACATCCTTCATCCCAACACATACCATACCAGCACTATGGTGATCCATGCAACAATAACAATATCATCTTTATTATTGTTATGACTACATTTACGGTTACAGTCACAGTCACTGTTACTGTTACAAAATGAATCCCACTCTTGACACCAGTGTTACAAAATGACAAAATGCAGTTCAGCTACTTTTCTGTTACTTTATTTTCCTTCTAAACTTTTGCACAAAAATACAGTCTACAGCCTTTTTTGATATTACAACTCAACTGTTTTCTTCTCAAAACTTTCAGCCTGTGTTACCAGACTGTGCAGATGATGTATTCAATAATGTTTGATTATCTCCTTTATCTTTCAAGGTAGATGAAGTTATTAGACTTTATTATTTGTCATATTTGGATCTCCCAGCATGTGAAATCTATGCACTCATACCCCTAACACCTGTATATCCCTTTCCATCTCTGCCTATTTCCCTTTTTCTCCCCTCCCTGGCACGCACACCACGTGCATGTGTGCACACACACACACCTCTTTATATTAATATAGATAGATAACTAAGCAATTGTTGTTATAGTGGAATTAAGTGAGAAATTAAAGTACTAAGTTGTTCATTTACAGAGTTGTCATCATATTAAATATGTAGTAAAACCGGGTGTTAAGCACACTACAAAAAAAAAATATTGACAAAGAATTAAACAAGAAGATGCTGATGCATTAAACATTACGTTGGCGTAGAATACAACTCAATCAAAAGCTTGGCAGTGCTGTAGCCGAGTGGTTAGACTATTTGCTTCTCATCAAAATGGCCTGGGTTCGATTCCAAGCAACCACATGTAGGATTCATGGTGGATGAAGCAACACTGGAGCGGGTTTCCTCCAGGTTCTCTGGTTTCCCTCGCCATCTCATTCCACCGGTGCTCCATCTTCATTCCATGTATCATCAGTGACACCGCCTATGGTGCCGTATTAGAAAAAGCTGGCGTTAAACACTTAAAAAAAAAATTTAAAAGTTTCTGAAAAGTATACTCATTCAGGATCTGGTGCTAATTATAACAATATTATGCATCAAGAATATTTTGCTTCTGAAGTTTCTCTAATACGTTATCTCACACCCGGCTCAAACATTTTCATCATTTCTGTGTTAGGCTAATAATTTGCTGTAATGCTATTTTCTTCTCATGTGTTGCCTTAATGCCTTATGTGCTTTCCAACATTCCAAAATCTAATTATTAATTAAGTCAGGTGTTTATTTTCAGATGCTGTCGATTAGAGAGAAATCAGGATGGTTGGACATATTTACTCCACCTCTGTTCTCCCCAGATGGCAGCAGGATGGTTCTAGTTCTTCCTGAAGAGCAAGATCCAGAGGCTGGTGCTTTTCGACATGTTGTCATGGTAACGCAAGGAAGAACAGTTGCTCTGACCACTGGCAAATACACTGTCACTGAGATCTTATCATGGGATTCAAAGAGAAACAAGATGTAAGTCACAATACTGTTCTAACTCAGTTTATTTTTACTTTATCTACTGCTTAACTATTTAATCAGAGGGTATCGTATTCCATTCAAACAGATGTGTGTGTGTTATGTGTGTGTGTCTGCGTGGTCATGTGTGCATGTGTGAAAGAGAGAAACAGCATAACTCAAAAGTTCAGTTAAATACAAAAATAAAGATTTTGAAGATAATCCCTTCATTCTAAATTACCCCTTACATGGAACATGGTTTATTATTTTTTTATTTTCTCAGTAGTATTTTTTTGGGGCTGTAACCATTTTCCAGATATTTTTGTTATTGGTTTGAGTTTTCAGATATTTTATAATTTTCTGAATTGCAAATCACTACTATTTTTTATTTTCTATACCCCCACATAGTAGGTAGAGAACGCATTTTATTCCACCCAAAAATTTGATGCCACTGTGTAGCTGGAAATATATGTTTTGAGCTCACCTGAATCCTCCAAAAAAAAGCATTTTTAAAATCAGATTTGTGTGTGCGTGCGTGCGTGCGTGCGTGCGTGCGTGCGTGCGTGCGTGCATGTGTGTGTGTTTGTTTGAGCCCTGTAACTCAAAAGTGAAAAGCCTGTTAAATGTCAAACTTGGTATATAAGTTCTCTATCTTCTAAGATGTGGCACAAAGTTTTCAAAAAAATCCCCCATCCCAAACTACTCTTTAAATAGAAGCATTTGCACTATTTTTTTATTTTGTTAAACATGTCTCATGATTTTAATTAAATTCCACATCATAACAAATAAAATATATAACTTTAATTTTCTGGGAATAGCCTCTGAAGTCCTCTTCATTCTGGATGACTTTTGCATAACTGGTAAACGGTAAGAGATAGACAACAAAATCTTACTTTGCAAAAAATGTAGTTCTCATTAAAGCGCATAATTTATCTCAAATACTTTTTTTGAGTTAACCATTTACCAGATATTCCTTGATATTAATTTAAATTTACCAATACTCATATTTTTCTCTAAATTGTTTTCTTTTTTACTTTCGCTACTGGTAAGTAGAGGAAGTATTGTATTCCACCCAAAAATTCAATGTTGAGATTTCACTGGAAATATATGTTTTGAGACCCCTGAATATAAAAGTAAAGCATTTTTAGAAAAAGGTCCATGTGTGTATGTGTGTGTAACTCAAAAACAAAAAGTGGGTTAAAATCCAAAGTTTGTATTTGAGTTTAATGTCCTTCAAGGATGCGACCCAAAGATTTTGAAAAAAACAGCTCCACCCTAAACTATCCTTTATATGGAAAATTTTTCGAAAGTTTTGATTTTCTTGAAAATGGCTCTAATGATTTTGATTAAAATGACATATGTTAAGATCATTTTATAACAAATTAAATGTATATTTTGAATTTTCTGGCTATAGCCTATGTAGTCCTGTTTACTCTGAATGACTTTTGAATAACTCTTAAACCGTAAGAGATAGACAAAATCTGGATATTCTTTAGAAAGAGTCCCGTGAGAGTTTTGTGAGAATTTTGTCTAAGTCCCACTCGGCAGTGTGAGCGAATTCTTACGAAAGTTGCCAAAGTTGCAGTGTGAATTCAGCGCTGCCAACAGCACTATTTCTCCATTAATTTGTTGCCAATCTTAAATTTGAATGTTTTAGCGGGACCCGGCAGTATGCTAGTGAACTTGTTAGAAGCAAGTTGTGAGGGTGCAATGAATCACTTCATTAGCATAGTAGATTTAGCGCCTTTGTGTTATAATGAGGAAGAATGTATACAATTCCTCTGCGACTATGGCCTGCTGAGAACCCAAATGCTATGCAGGGAATGTGATGCCGTGCTATACCCCATAACAAAAATTAATTAGTGTTAATTCAGCGCTTCTGGTGGAGTTTTTTAGTGGGTAGTGTCCTAGGGCGAAGCCTACATTCCCCCATCTGTACCATCCCAGCGCTTGGGGCTCCATAAATGGATTTTTTCTCCACTCGAAAATAAAATAAATAAATAAATAAATAAAAAATAAAACAAGTCAACATTTCGTGGACCCAGTCACAAGGCAATAACGGTGTTACACAATAATGCACACAACCATAGTATGCAGTCACGCTAGTGATATATCTGTGTGGGCAGTAACAATAATGTACACAATAATTGTAAGGAGTTGTGCTGGTGCTGAGGATTAGCCGACACACGTGCGAGTGTTTAGTGTGTTGGCAACAAAAACTAGTGTGGTTGAAGAAAGCAATGTTGGCAAATATGAAAATCGTCTGCTAGTGACACGGCACAACCTAGTGGCGATTCTGCTAATGACTTCGGCGCATGCGCACTAAGTAGCTTCGGACTTAGAATTTGGCCGGCAAGTGCTACGGGACTCCTTCTAAAGAAGAGCCCAAAATCTTACTATACAAAAAATGTAGATCTTGCTAAAACACACAATTTATGTATAAGTACATTTTTTTTGTAGAGTGAACCATTTCAGAGATATTCCTTGTTATTTGTGTCAGTTTCAGAAAACTTAAAATTTTTGTGAAATGCAACATCGTTGTTCATTTTTTTTATGTTATGCATACAAAGAGAATAGGATCTCAAAGCTTTAAAAGATTTGACTATTGTTCAAAGCCTACTGTATTCCCATATTCCCCTTGCACCTCAAGGAAATAAGCAGTAAGATAATTTCTGTGAATGTTTATCTCAAGTAACACAAAGAAGATATAGGAATAAGAATCTGTAAGAATGGTTAGTACAAGAGTAGAGAAAGTCATGTGAGTGCAACACATCAGATTTTTCCCTTTATTTCTTCTGGACATGAAAAGAAAATGGAATTTCAAAGTCATCACATAGTGACCAGCTCTCAAAAGATTTACCATCACTTAAGGCTACTATATTTTCCAATTCCTACTGTACCTGAAAGGAAATCTTAAGTAAAATCGTTTATACAAGTGTTTTTCTCAATGTACACAAAGCTGATGGAATAAGTTTGCATAGTTTGTTGAAAATGGTTAGAGAAAATCATATGAATCTAACACATCAGAATTCTGTTTATTTCCTTTTCATGCAAAGAGCACAAAATTTCAAAGCCATCACCAGCTTTGGGAAGGTTTGACTGTCACTTTAGCTTATTGTATTCTTGTTATAATTATAACGAAATGAGTAATGAAGGTTTATGTGTAATACAAGAAATAGAAGAATCAGTTTTTCTAAGAACATTTTTAGAAGAGTGAATAGAGAAAGTCATGTGAATGCAACTTTTCCTTTAAACATATTTATTGTAATTGTGAGCAGTAAATATTGGCATGATGTGTTTTTCTTGTGTAGATATTACCAGGCTACAGAGGAAGGCGATCCAGCAACGCTACACCTGTACAGTGTATCCGATAACCCTGAAACAGCACCTAACACACCTGAATGTATCTCATGTAATGTACGGACTGTGAACGGAAGGAATGAATGCCTATATACAAGAGCATCATTCAGTAAAGGCAGCTCTTATTACACTCTTACTTGTTCTGGGCCAGGCATTCCAGAGACTTCGCTTTTTAATCAGGTAACTGAAACATGAGGAAGGTTTGCATGCTTCTAAGCTATGAGAGAATACAGCAGCACTTTGCAAGCTCTGTAAAATCTCTTCAAAAATGAAAAGTGTGTGGTGTGGAACTTGCATTATTGACTAAAATGTTCTCTTTCAACATAATACTCTTTCACACATGTCTCAAATTGTTGTTACAAAACTGCATAAACTTCATTTCTAAGTGCTTTCACATCTGTCATATTCACCTGTCCCAGCAATTATTTTTGTTTTCAATTCTGAAGAAATGGCTGGATGGATGAAGATCCACATGAAATAGTGAGGTTGAAGCTGAGACAAAATATGACTGGGGTATTAAACATTTGAAAAGCTATTTGGTTAAATGCATTGATTTACAAAGTGACTAATTTTGCTTTTAGAACTTTTAGAATAGCCCTTGTGTATATAAGCAAGCAATAAGAATGTATGAATATTGCCAAAGAGAGAAACTGCAGCCAGGATCTAGACAAGAACTGAAGCCATTTCTTTTCACTGCTTACTGTATAATCCTATTGCAACTGCGGTGCAAAGCTACCTAAGGGCCACTGGGGTTGGCACATACCAGCTTCTTTACCTGGGTCGCCTTGGCATGACTAATGATCAGCCAATCCCCTTCAGAACAATAGCCTCCCCTTTGTTTAGTGTTTCAAAAACATTTACAAAAACTTCATCAGTTCTTTTTCTTTGAAGTATATAACTGTTTTCTCTTTCTGACAGAAGACTATGTCAAGATATTTTTTTTTTTTAAAGAATATCAAAGGGAAGACTGGTAACCTGAAAGATCTCATTAAAAACAATGACCAAAATGCAAACTCAAAATCATTGATGTTATTGAGAAAGCAATTTGAAAGCCGAAATGCTGTCTGGTCAGAGTCAACAGCATCTGATATCTCCCAATAAACCTTGCTGAGATCATTCCAGGTTTCTTCAACCACTTTAAGCAGTTTTGAGTATGAAGTACTGTTTTCAAATCCTCAGTGAAGATACTTTTCATTTTATTTTAGCAAGTCTGAATCTTTAATGGACTTGTCAAAATTAATATAAACAACAGTTCTTTGAAATTTCCCCTATTAGATGAAGATGAACTTTGATTATGACCACGAAAAGCAAGCTCTTGTCTGGCCAAACACATTATTGTATTACCATCTTAAAAACCAATTGGTATTAGGGACTTCTTTGTGTCCCTGTGGCCCATCTGGCTGCAGTCCTGTGGCTCTCTGCGATTGCCTCACTACATTTGTGCCTCCTGGAGGGGGCGTTAACCACAATAAATTTGTGTAGGTCACAGTGCACAAGGAGTCCCCCTCTATATATACTCTTTACCCTTTAAATACTAATCGGTTCAGTGTTACATTTTCACATTACTGAGCAACATACAACCACTTGCTTTCCTTCAAAGCATCAGCAATGGTATTTTGATTCCCTTCAAGTTGCTTCAATTTGAGTCCACACTTGAGATGTTCAGCAGAGTCCGAATGTTTATATGGTGACCAATTGATGTTCAAAATGTCACAAAAATCATCACTGTTCCACACAGCCTTTTTTACACCAAGTAATAAGCAAGGCAAAAAAAGAAACAGTTTTTCCATATAACTACTTCATAGCCACTCGTATTCATTGTACCACAAACCTTTAAAATGGTTTTTGTAACATTTTGCAACTTTTTGTTCCCCTTTTTTGCCGATAAATTAAGAATTGGGAGTTGGTCATCTTGTTTAACAACAAAAACAATGGCAACAAACTGATACACTAGCCTCTACAAGGGGCTGCGGTTCGCTAAATTCCTGTCTTGATAGAGCACATTATCCTCACAAGCAGGTCTATTTGGCAACATATGGAACCTTGAATTCTGTTTCATTGTCATGGTAACCGAGTATAAACATGCAGCTACATATTTGCCTCACAGAAATAGCTGCATTATTTGCTCCCCTCTTCAAGAGCCAGCCGGATGGCAGGTAGCTTCCCGTTACCTTCACAGATATATTCCCGACTGGTTGTTTGGATATATGAGTGCACAACAAATTAAACATCTATATCTACTTAATACAACTAAAAGTGGTGAAGTGGAGTTTCACCTTAATAGCTGCCACTACTAAATATTATACACTATTTTAATGATACTAGCAGAGATGGAACATGTAACTGAATTGTCCACCTTTACTTTTCATTACTTGTGATAAAATCGTTTATTATTGCATTTTTCACAGCACCACTGTGACAGTATTAAATTTGTTACAACTATGTTATAGCTCCTTTAGTTTCATTTTCTTCTAACCTACTTTAAGATACTCCTTTAAGATAAAAATTTGTGTGCCACAGAATCATGTACGAATGGTGGTGCTAGAGGCCAATGATGACATTCGAGAGCTTCTCAAAGATCGCACTCTACCCAGCACCAAGAGATTTATGGTGGATGTACCTGGAGGATTCAAGGCACAAGTGCAGCTTTGGTTACCACCAAACATGGATACTTCAGGCCGCACTAAATATCCAATGCTTGTTAATGTGTAAGTTATATCTGCAGCACATATAAAAAAAAATAGGAACAAAATGACATAGTGTGCCAATGATTATAATTATAGTATAATTTTGTTCAACTGATAGGTAAATCATAAGAAATAGACAAAACTTATTGACCTTCCACAAGAAATTTAAATTTCTTTAATGTACGCAAGATATATAAAATGAATTTCTTTCTGGCATTAAAAGATGTTCTTTGTTATTGCTTTGGGTTTTGAAACACATTTATTTTAAGTGCTAAGTTGCCACTTATTTTCTTCTTGTTATCATGAAGAAAGTGGAATTTCAGAGACATCACATAGGAGATTTAACTCTAGCTTTAGCCTAGTCCAGTGTTTCATAAACTATGGCCTGTGGGCAGAACCTGTCCCACAAGCTGCTTTTGTTTGGTCCGTCTACAAACTTAAGAAAACCTAATAAAAAGAAAAGTTTGCGTGACTTACATGAATTCATTCAAGAATTTTGAATAATTATATAAAATTAAATGCTTAGGTTTTTAATTGATATAAACAGTTTAATGGCATATTAAAGACAAATACAATGAAGTTAATTTGGTTGATATTTATAATTGTAAATGATTAATTCCCTTGAAAGACTTTGGTGGAGGACTAATATCAGTGTTTGTATCAATATATAACTGTAAAGACATTTTTATAAATGAAATATGTCAAATCTAAGGTCTGCTATGACTGATTAACATTTAGAGTCGTTTTGATGATAGCACAAAATTAAAACTAAAAATGTCTACAATTATAGCATAGAAAAGTCTGTTTCATTCTTCTCATTGAATATGAACTGCTTCACCCATAATTCATTCGCTTACGGTTGATGTGGCCACTGTTATAAACGTTTGGAACCCCTGGCCTAATGTATGCCTTTTATATCAACAGCAAAATGTGTGAAGCCATCTCTGCAAATATTAATCCTGATTAACAAGTAAACAAACAATCAACAAAAAAACAAGATATTAACAGTGAAGTAATATAAATCAACAAATATATTATAAATATTAAGAGACTAGCCTTCACTTATCTTTGATTTAAGTTGTGAATATATTGGCAAACTGTGATTTTGTGATTTTTCACTAAAAATCATGGAAGATGTGATTGAAAAATTATGTAACTGTGGTTTGCCTCTATATACACAATTTAAATCAAAGGTAAGTGATATTTAAAATATATTTGTTAATAAAAAACAAGCTTTTGTAGAAGTAATTTTTAAAGTTGTTTTAACTGACCCTACTATTTAAATTAATGTTTCTTATAGATATGGTGGACCTGACTCTTACCAGGTAACAAAACGCTTTACTGTTGACTGGAGCACATATCTGACTGTCAACAAAAGCATCATCTATGCAGCTATTGATGGACGGGGATCTGGTTTAAAGGGAAATAAAATGCTTTTTGCTGGATATAGACGTCTTGGTTCAGTTGAGATTGAAGATCAATTAAATGTGACCAGGTAAAGTCAACATAGTTTTAATTTGTCCCATTATTACACAGGACCCTAAGTTTTGAATGTTGAATGCACAATATAAGAATGAAGAATGATCCCAGGTTTGGAAGTCAAATATGCTTTTAATTATCACAGATCAATGATATTAAAACTAGAATAAAGTAAATTATAATGAAAACTGAGATGTATTGAAACACTGAGATGTATTGAAACACAGAACATCACTTACATGTAATTAGTCTTGACTGGTTTTAAGAGCTTAAATTGCTCCCATCATCAGAATTATACAACAGGTACTTGTTGATATTGTTTGATGTATGGTTGGTTGAGATGACATCTAGCGGTGAACCAATAAACTTCCAGCTCTTGAAACCGGTCAAGACTAATTACATGTAAGTAATGTTCTGTGTTTCAATTGAACTCAGTTTTCATTATAATTTAGATTCACATCACTGTAACTAGCTTATAAAAAGATACATAGAATAAAGTACTTTCCAATTAAATTGTTAAATGCTGATTTTTGTCCAATGTGGTAGCTTGATGCACTATAAATTGCCTGACATTGAAGCTGAATTTATTATGCCCAAGCCATTTATGTGCAATGTTTATATTTGCTGAAATCATAGTCTCACACAGTTTATTTTATCTTATTAATACGTAATATCACGGCGACTGTGAGCCCAGATGCTGCTGGTGAGAGTTACCAAGCGGCAGCCTGGTGTTTACGCTAACTGATTTGAAGGCAAATAAAGTATGATTAGCAGTAACTGGTGCCTCTCATTTGTTACAATAAGCTCAAAATGTGCATTTCTATGCACATGTTTATTTGCTTTAAGTAATGCAGTATGATCACAATATATTTTAATAGTACATAATATACAATGATAAAGCAAAGTGGTATATAATATTTGGATATAGAAAGTGTCACTGCCACTGCAATTCACACACATGTACATGATTCTCAGTAAAGGATCAGGAAAGGAAGCCAATGACAGCCAGTCATAGCTTAGTTCCCCTTCGTGACATTTCTATTAGCATAGCGGATAGAAGAGATAGTGTGAGCTCTTCGGGAGTTACTATGGTTCGCTTGGAAGATGGCACTGGTGTCGCAGTCGCTTTACTTTAGTTCACGAATGCATGGTGAAAATGAGTTTCATATTATCAGTTAGCATTTTAAATACTTAAAATCGTAAGCAGGAATATTGGAAATACTGTTTTGAAACATCGTCTTTCCTTGACACATAATATAGGATGGTATTTTACAATAATGGGTATTATAATTAACGAAGAACAGTGGGAAATATCTGCTTACATGATTTTACGCTGAAAAATTAAACCATAATGCAAATTATGTATTTTTTAAGCATTGTATCTAGAACCAGCTTTTCTTTTTTACTTAAATAATTTAAATTGCGTTTATGTTTGCAACAATTAGTAGCGAATTTCTTTTCTACTATTTTTAATTTAGCCCTCTCTTTAGATAGCAGGATTTTAGTTCTAACTAAATTTCTATTGAGGTTTCTAATTCTTTTCTTCAGTGTAGCAATTTCATTATTGACACTTGTGTTTGTGACCTTGGAGGAATTAGAACTGTTTTCTGTGAATTCCTCATTGTTGAAGGATGGCGCGTTTGAAATAAGAACTGGTTGACTGGATCCTGCATCTGGTAATTTACTGATTGTTGAATATTGCTTTTTGAGTAATTTTTTGTCTCTGTTTTGTGGAGATTTTTGAAATTTATGCACTGTAGTTAAGTACCTGGGTAAATTAGGAAATATACAGGGAATTGCCCGTGGCTTTAACCACCATTTAATTCTAGGGATTTCAACTAGTTTTCCATGCACAACAAATGAATCAACTTTCACTAAAAAGTCTTCTGGAAAATGTTTGTCACAAATACTAGATTTCACAGATAATTTAGTGTCTTTCCTAGGAATAGACTTTTCCCATTTGTAAAACAGATTTTTATCTTTAGGAGGAGTAAAAAAATGTCTAGCTTCTGAGCAGTTTGTGTATCCTGAACGACACCCGGGTATAAAACAAGTTGGCATTTTTAATCAATTATTGATGTTGCTTGAAACTTACGTTTTGAAGAACACACACATTTATGCACAAAATTGGAAGCAATTTCACAAGTTATGTACCTAATTACTCACAACACACAACGCATACGTATAAAATTGTCTGTACTTCCGAATCACATACTAGGCAGTTCGGTCGCATTTTAAGGTGACTGCGATCGCCACGCCACAGTTTCGGTCAGTTGCCACGGGATCACGGATCATGCAGTGAACTAGCGGGAAAGCTCACACTTTCTCTTCCATCCGCTATGCTATTAGTGTACCCCACACCAAATGCAAGTGTCTCATGTGTCAAGGATGGACATGCAATTGTTGCTCTTAGAATTGTATTAATTTCCCACAAACCTCGGAACCTACAGGGATATTGCTAATGTATGCAAGTGTTGACAGTGTTAAAAGAAATAGTATGCAATTTCAATATTTTGTGAATATTTTGTTCTCTGATGCTACTCTATGAGATTATTTAAATAATACAGCACCTAACTGCTACTACTAATAGCAGAGCAATCACTTATTCTGTTATGGCCAACCAAAATGAGTTCTCAAGTTGCTGGCACATTTCATTAAATTTGAAGCAAGTTCAACTGTGTAGTTGCCAATCCACCAGCTCAGGGCAGCATTGAACTACTTCAACACAGTTCAGAGAAAACCAAGGCCTTTGGTAATAACCAGAGACCAGAAGTTTAGGCATTATAAATCACTAAAATAGGCAGGCAAAAAGGCATTATAAATAGCTAAAATAGGCAGGAAAAAAGATATAAATACTAAAACATCTTATTGTTCATTTTATATTTAATGATTTTCATTGTGTCATCGTAACACTCGGTTAGGTAACATTTTCACAAACTTGACTCGCTAGGTACAGATTGGTTAGTATACTTCTCCAAAAACTGTGATAATGTAGGATTCTGTAATTTCCACAAAGGGATTCCTGCACTGAGGAAAGCTTTAGATAAGTCGAATTCAAACTGGGATTTTCGACTCAATGTTACAATTACTGTTGGAAGCAAGTAAATGTTCTTCCCAGCAGCCTTGAAAAGTGAAATTTTTGTGTTTGATTGTGCCGATATGTTGTGATATAAAACACTTCTTTTCATAGTTCACTGAATGCTCACATATTTTGTATGAGTACTTTACCATCGGTACAAAATACGGATCCAAAAATTAACATAATTTTGTAATTTACTGCATAAAGTAACGCTAAATTTTGGGATCTTCCTGTTAGCTACAACAACATTGCAATGAAAAATGAAAAAAAAGCAAGGTTAGACCTGCACTCATTATTGCCTTTTAAAATAAACACAAGCGGTAATTCAAACACTTTCTGTTATCTATACATTTGTTAGCACAGCAGCACTCATTGTTGCAAAGAAAATAATGAACTGAATAAAGGATGCCTATGTTGTCTGAAACTTAAAGACAATAATATACATTCGGCAAAGTAACTTTCATTATCATGGACTAACGGTTATTGAAATAAAATGTATCTAAAGGAAATGTTTAATAATTAATAAATAGTAGATAAATAATGAAATAAAGGCAACAAAAAGCATTAATTTCATAAAATAGGCATTTATATTTAAAAAGGCAGAAAAGCCAATATAAAACTGTGGCATTTCAATCACAAACATATAATTTCTACAGACTCACTTTCAAATTGAAGATAGATTTAACACATTAAATAAACCTCCGCCTGCTGTAAAATCTGGTATGACATTGTAGTTGCAGAACTAAATATGATAGTTCTATGTGTAAAAATCTGACGTGTTGCACTCACGTGACTTTCTCTACTCTTGTACTAACCATTCTTACAAACCTTTATTCCTATATCTTCTTCGTGTTAGTTAGGATAAACATTTGTACAAGTTATCTTATTGCTTATTTCCTTGTATGTGCAAAGGGAATATTAGAATACAGCAGGTTTTGAGTGATAGTCAAATGTTTTAAAGGTTTGAGATCCCGTTCTGTTTGCACACTTAACACATAAAAGAAATGAACAACGATATTCCATTTTACCAAAGTTTTAAGTTTTCCAAAACTGACACAGATAACAAGGAATATCTCAGAGATGGCTCACTATACAAAAAAAAAAAAAAAAATATTCAGACATAAATTGTGTGTTTTGTGTGTTTTATGCAGCAAGATTTCATCTATCTCTTACGGTTTACGAGTTATTCAAAAGTGATCCAGGACTACAGGAGCTATAGCCAGAAGATTCAAAATATACAGTTCATTTGTCATAGAAATACTTTAAACATATGGCACTTTAATCAAAATCGTTAGAGCCATTTTAAAGAAAATCAAAACTTTCGAAAAATTTTCCAGGTTAAAGGTAGTTTGGGATAGGGTCATTTTCTTCAAAATCTTCCTGTTACATCCTTGAAAGACTATTAAGCTTAAATACTAACTTTGGTTTTTAACCGAGTTTTCGTTTTTGAGCTATGCTGTTCACAGAATCACAGCCAGACACATATAGGGACCTTTTTCTAGAAGTGCTTTTTTTTGGGATTTACGGGGGTCTCAAAACATATATTTCTGGTGAAATATCGACATCGAATTTTTGGGTCAAATACAATACTTTGACTTACTACACCTAGTAGAGTAAGTAAAAGCACAATAAATAATTTTTAATTACAAAGCTATTTAATTTAGAGCAGTGAAACTTATACCAACAATATTGGCAGGTGAAATTGAACCTGAAATGTCATTAAAATTGCTTAATTGGGGAAGAAAGTCCATTTGCACCAGAGTGACCCCTTTAACACGATGACGCTTCTGAGGTGCGAAGTGTGGCAGTCACCACTGAAGTAGCCAACCACTTAAAGCCTTGGTAACCACGAGGCAACCTCCACAATATCACAACTGTTCATAGCTCCGCAATCTGCTCTGTTAGTTAACATCAAGTACTGAAAACGTTTATGTCGATTATATTAACAACGCATGAAGGAGCACCTGCAAATAACAGGCATCAACAGCAGAAATAGAAAGCCAAGCCCAGATATAGGTAGATCAGAGAGATCGTGGAATATTGAGAGAGAACTGCCGGGGGCTTTAATCTAGTGAAAGGAAAATCAAACTTCAGCGTTCAGATACTTCAAGCCCTGCTTTGATATCCCAGCATCTCTAAAACACTGAAGGTTCATAATAAATGCATGAACCTTGAAAAGATAACAACAAAAGAATAACACTTTTTCCAGCTGTTGCCAATGACACAGGCTTAACTTTTGAGTGCCTGGGAGATTACTGGTGATAACTTAAGATAATATTGACTTTAGAAAGAGAAAAAAATATATTGTACAACACAGGGAACGTTTTTTTTCCCTTTTATTCCATTCTACATTCCGGCATCCAAAATGTGTTGTTTGAAATTTAAAGGAATCCATTATAAATGGGTTTTCGGCTCTCGGCCATTTCTAAAAAGAATCGTCATCATCATCATCATCCATTAGTGTCTAATGTAAATGTTAATACCCTATTAAAACTGAATCAAACCATGTAACATTACAATGTATGAGGGATGCTATTTTGAATTAAAAAACAACAAATGCATACACTCACACATGCACACTATACACAAACTGATACCGAAATGGAATTTTGCCTTAGGTTTTTGGGGGGTTCAGGTGCCTCAAAACGTGATTTTATGATGTAATCTCGATATCCAATTTTTAGGTGGAATACAATACTTCCTCTATGTACTAAGAAAATAGATATTTTGAACATATGCCGTATGTTCTCTGCAGAAAACTTAAGAAATGGTAAGAAAATATATCTTACTCTGTTTTTATGTAAGTATTCAAAATATCTGTAGGAAATTTCCACTTAGTTCACTATCGTTTCTTAATGAAAGCATATTTAAAACTTAGTAAAGAGGGATTGAAATATCACAACTAAACTCTTTTCTCCACTAATGTTACTCTTTTAACTAAGCTTAAAATAACAGGGGGCATAAAGATGACGTATGTTTCAGAGTGTAAAATCTAAATTTAATACAAGGTAATACAAAAAGCATGGTGTATTCACTTTCCCAGTAAGTAATATTTGAAATTGGAATTTTTTTACCCTCTCGGTGTACCTTGAAAAATAGATAAAAAACTGTTAATACAGTCAAAAAAAAAAAAATCTGATGTGTTGCACTCACATGACTTTTTCTACTTTTGTACTAACCATTCTTACAAACTCTTATTCCTATATCTTCTCCGTGTTAGTTAAAATAAACATTTGTACAAATTATCTTATTGCTTATTTCCTGGTAGGTGCAAGGGGAATATTGAAATACAGTAGGCTTTGTGCGATAGTCAAATCTTTTAAAGCTTTGAGATTCCGTTCTCTTTGCACACGTAACATATAAAAAAATGAACAACGATGACCCATTTCACGAAAGTTCTAAGTTTTCCGAAACTCACACACATAACAAGGAATATCTCCGAAATGGTTCACTCTACAAGAAAATTTATTCAGACATAAATTGTGTATTTTAGCAAGATCTACATTTTTTGTGAAAAATATTGGAGAGCAAGAGGATTAATGACTTCATTGTCAGAAATCCAGCATTAGCTAACAACATTTTTTGTGCAGTATGATTTTGTCTATCTCTAACGGTTTACCAGTTATGCAAAAATCGTCCAGAGTAAATACGACTACAGGGGCTATAGCCAGAAAATTCAAGATATACATTTCATTTATCATCAAAATATCTCAAACATATGACATTTTCAACAAAATCGTTAGAGCCGTTTTCAAGAAAATCAAAATTTTTGAAAAATTTTCCATGTAAAGGGTAGTTTAGGGTGGGGCTATTTTCTTCAAAATCTTCGTGTCACATCCTTGAAAGACATTAAACTTATATACCAACTTTGGTTTTTAACCGACTTTTCATTTTTGAGTTATGCTGTCCACAGACTGACAGACTGACAGACTGACACACAGATGGACCTTTTTCTAAAAATGCTTTTTTTGGATTCAGGGGGCCTCAAAACATGTATTTCTGGTGAAATCTCAGCATCGAATTTTTGGGTAGAATACAATACTTCCCCTACTTACCAGTAGAGAAAGTAAAAAGGCATTCTGCCTAAGTTCTGGTCTCTGGTAATAACATTACTGGACAAATGAGAGGCAAAGGTCACCAGAGCAAAGGGAGGCATCTGCTCCAGCAATGAGCCAAGTGCTAACCCACACTACCATCATGGCCACCATATTTTCTAATTTACTTTGCATTATCAGCTACATTGTCTAAGCTGCTACACATGCATTAGATATTTCATCATATGTACCTCACATGACACTTGCTTCAACTCAGTCATGTCCCAAGTAGAAAAGTTCGTGTGAGTGCAACACATCAGATATTTGGTTTTTGGATCAAAAACCTTTTTCTTCCTAAACAGTATCTGTGCATGAGTTTTTGAGAGCATTTGTTAATGATGACTTGTTTTTAATAAGAAATATTTTTATGCAGGTATCTTCATGAAAATAATGCATTCATCGATAGTTCAAGAACTGCTATATGGGGCTGGAGTTATGGTGGTTACAGCACTGGAATGGCTCTTGCTAAGGATACACAGAAAGTGTTCAAATGTGGCATATCGGTGGCACCAGTTTCTGATTGGGCATATTATGGTAAGCTTTTATTATTCATATCTCTGAGTATATTGTCTTTCATTAAAATTAAAACTACTTCTTGTAAAACTTAAGCTGAGCAAATCAGGTAGTTAATGATTTTATAGTTCTTCCTAATTCTTAAACATTTAGACTAGCCATATAAAAATGGGATATAATTAGAGCAATATCAAGCTATAAGTTTATATCTCTTCTTGGTCACTGGTTCAGCTAGTTGCCATTTATCTGTTGCACATGGGCGTCGCGAAGGGGGTGGCAAGGGGGGCCATGACCCCTCCTTGGAAGTTGGTAAACTTAATGTGTAGCCAATTACTGACTATTAAACTATTATTTTAATTTTGATGTAAAGAACAATTTTTATTTAACACAAATTAATACGGTTATCTGCAACAAATATTATAAATTATGACAATAAAATAATGATTTAATGTTATCTGATTGCAAACTTCCAACATGTCCCCCCCACCCCTGGAAAAAAGTCTGCCGACACTCATGCTATTGCCCCCTTATTATAAATGTATTGGTTATCTAAAGCTTTTTATTTATTACAAATTTAACAAACCAAAGGTACACTAGAAACATTGTTTACACACTATTTATAATTTATTTTAGGGCACAGATAATAAATGGGTGTATAAAATAAATATGCTATGACCTTGGAGACCTAACGCCATGAAGAAACCAGGACAAAACCAAAATAAAAGTTTCAGGCAAACAGTTTGATCCAACCAGGATCTGAACCTGGACCAGCAGTATGAGAAAGAAGAGTATTATCCCTACAATATTATGTTTGTTTTTTTAATTGTATACACTGGAGAAATGACAAAGAAAGAGAGATAGAGAGAGAGAGAGACTGAGAGAGAAAGAAAGATGGGTTGTATGCTACAGTGATGGAAGGTCATTAAAATCTTTAACTCAATGTTTTCAGTAAATAAATTATATTGCTTATGTTGTATGAGTTTTTAAATTTTACAACTTAACTGCACATCTATGCAGGGATTTAAGTTATATATTTGAGGTAGACATGAAATATGGCACCAATGGGCTAAATTAGTAATTTTGCACTCAATTTCTTACTTTGTAGTTAACAGTGGTACTTAGTTCTTATCTTCCAGTGATATTATCTGCCACTTTCATGACCAAAACTCTAAGCTAGGTTTCCACAAGAAGGGTTTGTTATCTCTGTTGTTGGTATCTGATCATTCTCAGTTCTTTCAATGCTTTTGAAACAGTTAAAAATATTCTACAGTAATTTAACAATAAGATGAAGCAACATGATTGACACTAACGTTTTGTTTATCCAGATACTATCTACACAGAGCGTTATATGGGTCTCCCAACAGTGCAGGATAATCTTGAGGGTTATCAAGCTGCTGCACTTACAAGAATTGCAGGAAATCTGCGTAACAAACAGTATCTTCTAATTCATGGTACATTGGATGATAATGTTCATTATCAGCAAAGTATGATGCTGGCTAAGAGACTGGAACATCTCGACATTCTTTTCCAGCAACAGGTATTTTTCATTTGACTTTATGTGCTTCTTTCACTTAGGTTTATAACAATTTAAAAAACTGAATAACTCATGAACATTCCAGTGTTGCAAAGGATGATGGTTTGTTTTAACTAAATTTAACACAGAATTTTGACTTCTCAACTCAGAGGTTCCAGGTTAAATTCCTGGCTGGGGCAGGGAATTTTTGTGTAACTGGAATCGTTCTGTATCTCTCAAGTTGAAAACAGAATTGTGGGAATGAATGCACTTAATAGTCAACATGTGATTAAACTAAAGTTGAGAAATTCGGCAGTTCAGTTAACAATAACTCTGTCAATTGTCCCTTCTTTCAAAGAACCAAAGAAACTGAAGGGAGCTGTCCAAATAAAACCATTAAAACTTGCATACAATTTAAAGGTGAATCAAGTAACTGAAGAAGATTATGGAGTATTGATATAAAACTGAAAGACACATTTTGAGAAAAATGGAAGTTAAGAAAAGATTTTCCTACAGCAGACGACTCATAATTTGGCATTCTCTATTTGTCTTTGGCTAAGTGCATGTTGAATAGAATTAAGTTTATTTATATAACTCTAACAGCCATTAAAATGTAAAAAATATAACAATATCATTAGTAGTAGTAATAGTACTTTATTCATCACATTACACTTACATGGGTGAGCAGGTGCTTGTAAATTGGTGACTCCTCAATACATATATAATTACAACTAAAGGATTAAAATAAGTCTACAATACTACAATAATTTACAAACACAGTATAGAATATAAAAGAGAATATTAAATATGTAAAAAAAATTTACAGTAAAGATTTGCTAAGAATTAAGATTCTCAATACAATAACTCCATGTTATAGGTACTGTGGAAAGCCTGTGAAAATTCTTACTATTATCATAGCTGCATATGCATTCTTAATCTTTCCTTAAATATCCATATCTCATCCATATCTCCCACACATTTCCTAAGAAGTTCCGCATTTTCCACCACATATTACAAGGGTCACTTCAAAACTAATGCACACCATTTTTTAAAAAATACCGTTTTCATTCTACATCTTTGAAATTTTTGTAGTATGTACATACATTCTTCCCGCTTGTGTCCAATTTATTTCAACCTGTTCCCATGAGTGGCACTGTCACAGCATGCCTTCAAGATGGCTGCTTCACTTGACATCTGTCAGAAGCAATGTACTCTCATAGAATTCCTGTGCTGTGAAAACGAGACAGTGGAAAGCATTCACAAGAGGTCGAAAAAGGTGTATGGAGATACTGCTGACAATTGGGGACAGTTAGTCGGTGGGCAAGCAGATTATGTGATGAAAAAGGGCACAGCAATATTCAGGATGCTCCTCACAACAGCAGGCCTCACACTGCACCATCTCCTGGCAATGTGCAGAGAGTTAAGAAACTGGTTTCTGCTGATAAACGCATTACAGTGACTGAGTTGTCACTCTACGTTGGAAAGAGGAAGCAAGGTATGCAGAATACTGAAAGTGTTGGTGCCATATCTCAGTCAAAAAAACCACGGAAGTGATCACAAAGCTTGGATGGACAACATTAAAACACCCGCCTTACAGTCCTGACCTGGCTCCGTGTGACTATCATCTCTTTGGGAAACTGAAAGAATCTCCTCATGGAATGAAGTTTGAAGATGATGACTACCATGTGAACACTGCCAAACAGTAGGTCAGACATGCTGGTCCAGACTTTTACCATGTGGGTATACAGTTCCAAGATGGTGTAGGAAAGTGGAGAATGATGGGGATTATGTGGAGAAATGACATGTTGCTCCTAAAGGATGTATCTTCACACTTAAAATCTTCAAAGATGTAGAATGAAAACTGCATTTTTAAAAAAATAGTGTGCATTTCTTTTGGAGTAACCCTAATATCTCTACATTTTATCATTTTATACACCATAAAGTCGCACCATTTTTCCACATGTAGTATATGTTTCTGCAACATACTTCTTCTAAACTAATCACAGTTATCTATATGTTTCCTTTAACTATTTTATGTAGATTTAAAGAACTTCTGCTCTCAAGGCAGTTCTAATTTTCTGCCTCTACATACCTTCCACCACCTTCTTGCTTTACTTCTTTTCAAAATCTTCTTACATCACTTTCACCCAGCTGATAAATATCCTCAACTTCAATTTCTTCTAACAGTTTCATTGTCTCTTAACCTTTTGTCATTAACTGGTCATATTGCCCCATGTGGGGCTTGTTCTGAGAACCTATTGTCCCCATTTTCAGCTGCTAGAGACAAAGGGTCCTTGTCCTGTTAATAATTTGGTAAGTGATGCAACATGAGTGCTTAATATCGATTCATTTTCTATAATTTAATTATTTGCTTCACTGTGTACAAGTTCAAATGATTTTAAATTTAATCTGTACCAATTTTAAGTTCTCTCCATTATTATACCTTTCATTCTTACTCTTTCTAAAGTCAGGAGCACACAGAAAGGTAGTTGGCACAGTAGCATTCCTTGGATTTGCATATCTGCCACCATATAGAGTGAGAATGATAGAAAGAGACAGTGTACTATCTCTGTCTCTCTCTTTCTCTTTGCAGTGGCTTCCCTGACCCACTTTTGTATGTGCTTGCAACTCTAGCTTTATAAAACGCACCCTCCCCCCTTGAAGAATATTTTTATACACTCAGAACTTTTGTACCAAACACCCTGTGCATCACATCAGTCTTTAGCTACCCCATTGACATTCCCCAAGTTTATATACCATTGACTATCTTTGATTAAACCATGGCTTCATATAATCTTTCTAGCAAGTTTATTAATAACAGAAAAATTATATGCATATATATTTGGGCAATGTTTTGTTTACATTGTAGCTTGCTAGTTGAAATGTTTGATCAATAATGTGGTAAGTGAAGCAGTAAAAGTTATAAATGTTCATTCATCAGATAATAAGTTATAGCGTATGAATTCTTAAGCAGTTGACTTCAAATTATCTGCACTCAAACCATTATCAATACAAAGCATAACAACAGAGGCCAAGAGTCACTGACGACAAGTAAACATGGTGTGGTGAATGCTGTCTGCAAACATCAATAAATTGCATGAGAGATTGGGGTAGTTTTTAAACTGTGCTTAAAGTCCAATAACAGTTCAACTTCATTACTTTTCATCCTGGCTTTAATACTAAAATATTCCTATGCCAGATAACTTATAAATTGCTTTAGAGTGTATATGTGCTAATAACTTCAAACAGAAGCATGTGTTAAAAATGCAATATTATTATTTTGTTTTAGAAATACTTATATATACACAAGTTAAGTCTTATGGCCCTTTACCTCAAACCACTAAGATCTAACCTTCTATGTAAACAAATCTTTTCTCCCCTTAAAGACGGTTAAAACATTAGTGGATTTTAATGTCACATGTTAAAAAACAAAATGTGTGTGAAAAAAGCTAAGAATATATTAAATTAAGTCTCATTTCTTGATTTCCTTTACATATCTATCTTTATTTAGTTCTGCTGCCATATTAAAACTTGTAATCTTTGTCACATTCCTCTTGGAACATCCTAGCACCAGATTTTCTTATATCATGCTTCATGCTTTAATTTGTTCTGAAGTTAATTTACTGATAGAGGTTTCTAAACAGAAATATGGAATTCCTTGTTTGATTGCTTTAATGGTATCAATAGAAGGCTTTTATCTTCAGAATCAAGTTCTTGATATTCTTTAAAAATGTATGCAATGCAAGGGTATACTTCTTTCAAGTGTTAAGTGACCATTCATTTTTTCTATGGTCCTGCAGAGAACTGGGAAATTCAAAGCTATTGCATAGCAATCCACTTTATAAAAATCTGATGTGTTGCACTCACATGACCTTCTCTACTCTTGTACTAACCATTCTAACAAACTCTTATTCCTATATCTCCATGTTAGTTAAGATAAACATTTGTACAAATTATCTTATTGCTTATTTGCTTGTAGGTGCAAGGTGCAAGGGGGATATTAGAATACAGCAGGCTTTGTGCGAGTCAAATCTTTTTAACCTTTGAGATTCCATTCTCTTTGCATGATTAACATATAAAAAAATGAACAACGTTGTTGCATTTCGCTGAAGTTCTAAGTTTTCCAAAACTCACACACATAACAAGGAATATCTCCAAAATGGTTCACCCTACAAGAAAATTTATTGAGACATAAATTGTGTATTTTAGCATGATCTACATTTTTTGTACAGTATGATTTTGTCTATCTCTAACGGTTTACCAGTTATACAAAAGTCGTTCAGAGTAAATACGACTACAGGAGCTATAACCAGAAAATTCAAGATATACATTTCATATGTCATAAAAATATCTCAAACATATGACATTTTAATCAAAATCGTTTGAGCCATTTTCAAGAAAATCAAAATTTTTGAAAAATTTTCCATGTAAAGAGTAGTTTAGGGTGGAGCTATTTTCTTCAAAATCTTCGTGTCGCATCCTTGAATAACAATAAACTTAAATACCAACCTTGGTTATTAACCGAATTTTCATTTTTTCTGTTATGCTGTCCACAGACACACAGACACAAAGACACAGACACATACACAGACCTTTTTCTAAAAATGCTTTTTTTGGATTCAGGGGCTCTCAAAACATATATTTCCGGTGAAATTCGGACATCAAATTTTTGGGTGGAATCTTTATTTTCACCTACTTACCAGTAGAGAAAGTAAAAACTGTTAACTATCACGTCTTATATCCACAAAAAAATAAGTAAAAGTAGAATGAAAATTTACCTCAACAAGAGACATATAGAACAAGTTTTAAATGAATAATTTGTAGAAGAGTGAGTAGAGAAAGTAATGCGAATGCAACATAAAATTTTATTTTTTATTTGGGATGTCAATATCTTTATGGTGAAATGAAAATGTGTATAGCATAAGATTTGAAGCTTTCATGGCAATGATTATTAATTAGAGTTTCTCGGGTTACCAGCCATTAAATATTTATGAACTGAACTGCTGTAAAGTCCATGAGTTTGAGATGGCCATTTATTGATTATTCCATTACCTGATGCTGGCAATGGATTTAATATGGCTGAAAGCTCGAACAACTTCATAAATATTACACAGCTGGTAAACCAAGAAGTTCTAATTTAAGTTTGTAGCCTCTATGAAATTCTTAGTTGTGTAATTCTATGGAATCAATAAATTAAACATATTTTTCCAGAGCTACCCAGATGAGGAGCATGGATTATCTGGCGTAAGACCACATCTCTATCACACGTTGGATAATTTCCTTCAGTCATGCTTTAATCTTCACTGATAAGAGAAGATCATCATTGCACAGAGAAATGAACTGAAGATGCCATTACAAATATCTGTAAATGTAACAGTGAAACAAAACATGATATCACACATCATGTTTAATCAGGTACTTGCTACACATCTCGGTAGAGACAGTAGATGATATTATTTTGTGTGCTGTGAGATTACTGTACACTGTTTATGTGTGCAATTCAAAGACAAATGTTACTCAAACTTTAAACATTTTCCAAACATTTGTTGGGATCAGTTCCACATACTGAATCTTGTGTGTAATAAAATAGTAGAATCCTCAGAACTTTTAAAAGTAATTAAAAAGTAATGGAATGTGTGCTAGTTGTAATACTTATCCTTAAGTGAATGAGTCTTCTTACAACATATAAGCTATTTTATTGAGATAAGCTAACAGAAACTGTAATGAACTGAAAGAAAGGAGCCCATCCAATCTTATAACACCATTCAAATAAGAGGAGATATATGTATGCATTTAAGATGTCTATCTTGTTTCTCTCTTCTATATACCAATCTTCTTGGACACCTGGGTATACATGAAGTGATGTTTCTTTTGGACTTGTAGGCTGTGGTCTAGGAATGGCATTAAAACTGATGTTTCACCCATTTCTGCGTTGACCATCTTCAGGAAACTCATCTAGGAATGAGCAACAATCTTAGATGAGTCCTCTAAAGATGCACTCAATGCAAAATTTAGTAAATTATCAGATATAGACACCATCCACAGATTCAAAAATTGTACTATGTCTTACTGTGTAATTAATGGGTGGATATTTTGAAGTGGAAGCCATATGTGATGTAGAAATTACTTGCAGTTTTCTGACTACAAGGAGCAAGAATTTACAGAAAGTTCTATTTCAAAAGGTAGAAATCTTTGTATTCATGGTCATTTAAACCATGTAAGAGAAGTGAGGAGGAATGATATTTTTTTAATAACAGTAGAAGTGATACAGAAAACGTATGTAACTCTACCACCTTACAAACAATCACCTAAAGTAAGTTCTTTAACTTTCTCAGTGCCTAATCTTTAATAACAATTGTTTCTTTGTCTATTAAATGAATTATTCTTAGATTAGTGCTGAATATGTCTTAAACAGTACATGCCCTTGTCCAGCAACACTTGCAAAATCTTATAAACAGTGGCTGAAATTCTGTACCATATAAATAATGAAAACACTTCCTCCAAGGCAGATATACCAGAAGTTTGGGAAAGACCAAGTTCAACAAGAGTGGCAAAGCAAAAATATTCTATTGGGGGAAAAAATTAGAGACCAGTTTCCTGAAAAAACTTTAAAATACACTGTCAGCTTCTGCTTTAAAGTTAGATGGATCTGTAACTACCTAGCAGACAAGTAGAATGTGCAGAATGGTTTCAAAAAGGCAAACTTGTATTTTGGCAAGTATCGAAGCACATAGAATTAAAGTTAGAAGAGAAAAGTTTGATAGTCATGCTGACTACCTATTCAGCTGCAGGAAACTTGATCCCAAACAATAGGAAGCAGTCAACTTGGCCAAATTGTACTGGACAGCAAGATTCCAAATCAAGAAGAAGAGGAAGAAAAGAAGAAAGTCTGGCTGGTTCATTGTGACAGATTCATATATTATAGAGTTTGGCTTGAAAACTAAAAACTAAGAAAAGAGTTGGAACCAGATAATATTCACTATTATGGAAGAAACACACAGTGCCAAAAAAGCTTGAATCCATAGCTTTCTCCTTTTCATTTCACATTTCCTTGTGGGAAATGAATAAAAGATAATATCTGGTACAGTATTACATCCAACAGCACTGAAGTTTTTGTTCCCGTTCTACCTGCACTTTTGGGAGGTTAAATATATGACATCTTAGCACACTGTGTATTCTTAATTCACTGTTTCTGTTGTTCACTTATTAGTCATCAAACTTGCCTGCCAGAGTAGCATGCACAGTGCCCATAATGCTTCACCTAGACCATGGCCCATAAGCCCAGAGGAAAGACACTTCATTTGGATGTTGAATGTGAAAGCCTAAGTGGTCTACAAATTTCATCTGCTTTATTTGCACTGAGGAATTTGTACAGAAGAGTGAAATATGAAAAGATGGACCAGTATTTTATGTAGTTGATGGGCATGCCAACATTCCTCAAAAGTGATAATCATGAATACCGGTTGGGTAATCCTATTATGTGTTATGTGATTAATTTACCTTTGTTTCTGCATAGTAAAATAAATTGTTTTCAGCATTTCTACATTCAGTAAAAGATAAAGGCAGCTTGATTGTTAAATTCCAAAAGGTTCATAGATGGCCTAATTTTAATATTTATAGTTCTCTCTCATGTCCCTCTCCTTTCTGTAAGACAATGCATCTGTAAAATAATCTATAATTCTCTTTTGATTAACCTGGATGTTTACCATGTGCATATGAATTATTAAAACAATGAAAAATTGCCATCAATTATGCCAAACTATTTTTAAAATGTGGATGTTTCTATAACTAATCACTTTGGATATATATTAAAACAAAACACTCCAGTTGATTTGTTACTACTGCCCTAAATTTTTATTTTGTACATAGAAATATAATACAAAGAACTATTGTGCAGATATTAATTTTTGTTACTGTAATAGAAAAAAGATTGTTTTGTGTATGTGTGTATTATGACATTTTCCAGTTTTGCAAATATGAACAGAAAAGGTTTGATTGCAAATGAACCCCTAAGTGTTCCAGGTTTAAACTTGATCCACTCAGTCCCATTTCACATCCTGAAAGACTGTAAGGAATTTCTGAACATCCTATACAGAACAAATTAATTACAAAGAAACTTCCTTAATGATGCCATAACTTTATTCATAATACCCGCAAACAGAAAACCTGAGATGAATTGTTTCTGGAAATGAGTTTCCTGTTCAAAATGTTTACTACTGAGTCAAACTTACAGGTACTTGGAGTTAGTAATGCAAATTTCTGAACATGTTTATGGTTAATTTGTAAGTTTTATAACATATTTAAAATTATGAATACAGATGCAAAATGCACAATAAGTACTTTTTTTCTCATGTTAATGGATATTTCTTGAAATAAAGCAAGGAGGCTTTATGGAACTCTTTTCTTTACAAACACTTCTCTTTCATTCCATTTCTTTATTTTTTATTTACGTCTATAAAGTAAACATGTTCAGATTGAGACTGATTTAGTACTTTTCCCTATTATTTCACTATGGTTGGCAGTACTGCAGGCACCAACTAAGCAGCATATTTCGTCCTCCCCATTTGCCCTTTTCTGCAAAAACAGCACCCATTAAATCTAACGCAGAAGTGTTTCAAACTTTAAATCTAGGTTTGTTTTTCTAACAGTTTAGTACAGAAGTCGTAAAGAATAAGTGCAAATGTAGTTCAGTTTGTGGAACAATCCTGAGAATCTATTAAAATGGAACTATTTGTGTCATATGTTTGTATGTCAAGTTCCTATGCAACATTTTATTAACAGAAAAGACATGAACTATTTCTGAAAACTTAATGATGATGATGTGAGTTATGTTTGTGTGAGTGGTTTTATTTTATCTCCCCTGACAAAACTGTATGAACAGGATCTCAATGACTGTGATGCTATGGTATCTGTATTGTGTGTGTACAATTTACTATTCATCAGTGTTTTATCTTATGTACAGGACAATAATGAGTGCTAGTTGTGGAAATGTTATAGATATTAAGCATATCTTTATTCTGGATATTCCAGGTCTTGGCTGAATGCATTTTAATTTTTAAAAAAGAATTATCCATTTGGTTGTTCTAAAAGCACAATGCTAAAATGATTCTATGCCAGGTTAGAATGTTTCTCGTAAATAATTATTTATATTATAGGGATTTATTTGTGCCTTGTGTCCATTTATTTTCAAACTTCCACTGCAACTGGTTACAAACTGCTCCTATCACAGCCAGTTTCACAGATATTGTTATCATGGGAGTGTTGCTACTAGGCCTATGATAGATAAAATTAAGAAAAATGTGCAGAACTATTTGAATTACCGTATTTTCAAATATTCAACTTTATCTTCTTCTTTACCTGATTACCCTCCCTTTAAGTAGGACTTACCCTGTCGGGGAGCAGAGGAACCTATGGACCAGACACAATGAAGACCTGGAAGTGGGGGTTCAGCCAAGCACAAGGTATGAGAATGAGGAAAAGGATGGTAGGAAATGCAGGTGAAATGCATGATTGGAAAGGTAATGATGGAGCAATCAGTGGAATAGTGGTGGGAAGAAACCGGAGAACCTGGAGAAAACCCACCCAGATGCCACATCGTCCACCACAAATACCACACGCAGGTCCTTGGGATCGAACCCAGACCGCCTAGGTGGTAGGTGAATGATCTAACCACTTGGCCATGGCACTGCCTAATTATTCAACTTCCTAATTGTAAATTGCAGGAGGTAACCTCCAGATTGTTTCAGATCCACTGATTATTATATGAGAGGAGTGAAATGAGAATGGGTTATATTTTTTTATTTATCTGATCCTTTAGAATATGTACATGTTATAGGGTACAATTTATAGTATTTACCTCTTTAAAAACTCATCTATGCTGTAGAAGATTACAGAAGAGAACTGTAATCATTTAAAAAATTTAGTAACATTCTTTTAAATTTTTGCTGTAATTCAGTATTTTTTATGGATTTAGGTGGCTTGTACAGATGTAGGCCAGTATATGTTAAACTATATTCATAAATGTTTATCTTGTGTGGATTTACAAATAAGTTATATAACAAACATTATTTCTAAAATACCTGATTTGACATTGATTAAAAGATCAGGAGGAAAACTTGAGCTACTGCAAGAAAGTGTAAATATATGCAAGTTTAAAATTATTGGAACCTTCATGTAGGAAGCAAATATTAAATTTTAGAAAATAAATCAACTTTAAGTATTCATATTCCTCCAACTACCAAAACAAATGTTTCAAGGAACTATTGTTCGCATTTTTGGCTACTGGTTGACTAACCAGGATTCCCCAATCTTTTACTTCTTCTCTGAGTAACTGTAGTGCCATTGAATGTGGGGTAGGTGAATTTAAAGATTAGTTATCAAGTCATGACATTCAAAGAAAAGAGTGGAAACATTTGAAAATAAATTAACACCACGTATTAATACTTCACAATCAGTGCCATTTGGGACATAGACTTCTGGAAAATATTTAGGTAACAAAAGTCTTACATCACAGAGAACTTAAAGATTAATACATTTTGGAATACTGTAATAAACAGTGTTGTATTACATTGGCACTGTCAAGATAGGTACTTAGAAAATAATAATTAACTATTTTACATTTCACTGATTTCAGTTGCCTAGCAGGTACATAATACTGGGAGAGCCAATAAACTAAGAACTGCCTGCATGGTGTTTTTCCTGTTTGCATTATCAACAGTTGCTGCCATCTGTGGCTATCTTAAAACCATACAACATTTTTTAAACTTTTTTTAAAGGTTTTACTTGGCAAATTTATGGCTCTAACTTCATCAATTTAGTAGCTCTTCATACAGAGCCATAGAAATGGTTGCCTGTTGTGAAAGATGCCTAAGTGATTTCTGGGGGAAGTCTCCAAACAATGATCAGTAGCATCTGATGTTTGTTTGGTAAAGATCTTACACTGTCTTTTAGGTTTCTTAGACTGAACACTTCATGTGGCCTGAAATTTATTGTAAATATATGGATTGTTGTACAGCCTACAACTTTTGCACCAGAAAATCCTCCTTCAAATCGTATTTTCACTCGGCGAACTGAGTTAGCACATATAAATCATAAATAAATACACACTGCACAATAGAAGACACATACTGAGCCAAATATATTTTGTGATTAAATGTCGGCCAAAATAATAAATAACTCATAATAACTGAACTACATCATATCACTATCAACTGGATTCTTGCAGAGCCTGAGCAGAGCAAAGCTGTGTTAGTAACATGACCTTAATTGCAACAGTAGCACAGATTCATGTGTCCATACACCCAGTGATAAACACTGAGCAGTTGGTTCTTAGTTCATTAGCTCTCTCTGTATCTTATAATTTATTATGGAATAGCAGACATTCCACAAATAAAGAGTTTTGCCATTGTTAACCTGGAAGATCCAGAATAAATTACTGCACAGGAGAAATTGAATGTGAAACTCTGCAGCTTTTTTTAACATTACATCACAATCTTGTTGTTATATATTATAAAGAATGACTGGTTTATATGTTTATGTTTTATTTCACATATGTTTAAAATGTGGATGCAGATAACATAAAATGAAGCATGTGTGTACATAGGCAAGCTATCATTCTGTACAGTGTATTAAACAAATAAATAAATATGAAAAGAGTATATGTATTTTATTTTAGAAATTGCAATACTTATATGGAATGAAAAACAAATTAAACAAATTGTGACATATTATTTTTGTGTGATTAGAAGTAAATATTGATTCCTAGGTTACTCATACCAGGATTGAAATTCATAATATCAAACTGAACTCTTCTTTAAGAATGTAATAAGTTTTGGATGTTAAAATCAATGCTATCACTCACAATTAAACTCACTTTATTTCACTTTCATGCTATCCTACGTGAGTAAATATGTAATATTTTAATCTCTTCATTTTTAAGCTTTGTTAGTACTAACTAGGAGCCCCCAAAAAAACCTTAGCTATGCCACTGCTACTGAGCCACCCAGACTGCCATGATTTTGTGAAGCCTCTGTACAAATAAGATGTGTCAAAACGATCGTTGTGTAAAATGTTTAGTGTAACTCAATTTATTGAAGTGAAGTGTTAGTCTGTAATTTGAGTTATTTGTGGATCAATTGGCTTCACTGTTAATAGCATCAAGTGTGTACATTTAAACATAATCAGTTTTGAAATATGTACTCAGGGGTCTCCGTCTAGGGGATATGTGAATGGCAACCACAAGGTACCCAAGCTGAGTGGAACATTACTTCCACTTACTGGTGTTTTGCTCCTCACTGTAACTTTTCTATCTGACCTTACCTTGGTCATCTCTTGTTCTCTTCCGACCCCGATGCTATTAGGGTTCCCGAGGGCTAGGAAGTCTTTATTTTTCCAACCTCTCCATTTCTCTAATTTCTCTATAAAACCTTAACCCCTAACATGCTGACCTGTCATGGCATGTAATACGTCCTCTGATTGGTAACCAGAGGATATGGTCGGTGAATTTATTTTGATAATTCTCCCGGTCAGGTCGGTAAGACCCGTAAACCAACGACAGGTGTGGTCCTCCAGACATTCTGGGGGTTGTGAGAGAGCGATGTGACCGCCAAAACATAAAAATATGGTGCTCTCTAAAAAGCTGTTACATTTACTGCTAAGTCTCTTCAATATCTGTGAAAAATATTGGAGAGCAAGAGGATTAATGACTTCATTGTCAGAAATCCAGCATTAGCTAACAACTCACAACTAAACAAGATTTAAACACAGAATATTTCAACCACATTTGTATTGTACAGCTCCTTCCTTCCCTGAAATGCCCCAACATGATACTTCTTAGAGTATACTTACACACTATTCTTTAAACCGGTTACTTTATATGAGCTTTCAGCAACCATTCTGTAATGGCTATAGTAGCAGCATCAACCATTTCTTTGATCTCTTCAAATACACTCATTTTCAATTAAGTTGCAATACAGTCAATGTCAACACAAAAATATTGCTATGACATTTGCTCTACATCATTTAATGTCCTGAGTAAAAGTTTAAACTTCAACATTTAACTCTGATCATGGAAAAAAGCATACTAATCAATGGATGAAATACATTTTCCCCTCTGTATACTTATAGCCTGAGGGTTAAAATGTCTATGATGTTAGTCCATCAGCTCTCTTGATGTACAGTGCTTTCCGCTCACACTGTGGTCATTACTAGAGGGTTTGCATGCTGGCCACTCGGTTTAGTCTACTGCTGAAAAAGGTATATTTCCACAACCACATCCTAATGGCGACTTGCAATCGTAAGCACTTAAGTCTTAAGCTTTAAAATTTATATTATAGTCACCATATATTTTATCATAAGGTATTGCACTAAAAATGACAAAAGTCCAGTCTAATTACTTTCCTATCACCTTATCTTCCTATAAAAACTTTTGCACAAAAACTCATTTCTCTTCTACTGATGTTAGCACAGTCTACAGTCTTTCAGGATATTACAACTCACAAATTACAATTGTTTTCTTCTCGTAACCTTGACTCAATCCTTTCACTGTCTTTCTTCACTTTCTCTGTCTCTCATACACTAACTCAGATGATACAATCACACAACACTCATTAAGACTTCTTCACTTCAACGCGACGTATCTTCCATGATAACAGTACCACACACACACACACACACCTGTCTCGCTCTCACTGACATACTGACCGACTCATGTCTGTAACCATAACTAACTCTAACTCATTCCCTCATCTCCTTATATAACAGTGATGATGTCTCACAATCTTTTCTGGAACTTCTACAAACACGCTCACCATGCAGATGCCTCTCAAAGCTTCCAGCAATCCTTTGTTAAGTGCAGCACTCTTTGTTGTTAGTAATGTATACATAAACAATTGCATGAGGCAGCCTGGCCTTGAGTGCCTTTGTTTGCTTGCCAGCATGAGGCATCTTAGCCCCGACTGGACCTTGTATACCGCGTCTGATGTCAGAATATGTTGAAAATGTTCTCCTCTATCCACACATTTCTGGCATTTTCTCAGGAAATTTGCTTCCGCAGTTGAGAGTTTAATATGAGAAATTGAGCAAATTTCTTTACTGATGTTTTCTTTTACTTCTTACATTGTATGAAAATTTTATGCAAACATTTTATTTTTCAAGTTCCTCAATAAGATAAAAATTGTACACAGTTAAACCAGGGGTTCACAAGGGCCATAATAATTTACCAATTACCCTAAATTGGTAAACAGTGTTTCAAATTGCCTTATAATTTCTCTAAAAGAATTTATCACACATTTATTACACATAAAAATCCATTGTAATGTTGTTGTTGTTGTTGTTGTTGTTAGCTAATGCTGGATTTCTGACAATGAAGTCATTAATCCTCTTGCTCTCCAATATTTTTCACTGATGGATGGGGCACTAGAAGTGGCCGGGCATATTTGAAGGTGGTCTCGATCCATTTCCTCTTGCAGATCACATAGAGGACAGAGTGGTGAAGAATATATCCCAATTCTGTTTAAATGTTTTGCCAGACAATCATGTCCTGTATTTCACTGATGGATGGGGCACTAGAAGTGGCCGGGCATATTTGAAGGTGGTCTCGATCCATTTCCTCTTGCAGATCACATAGAGGACAGAGTGGTGAAGAATATATCCCAATTCTGTTTAAATGTTTTGCCAGACAATCATGTCCTGTAATCAACCTGAAGGTTGCAACTGCTGTTTTCCGAGGATACTCAGGAATCACTGTTTGAATGTTTGGTAGTTTCCATCTTTTATTCTTTGATTTTTCATAGTAATATTTTGCAATAATTTTTTTGAATTCAGAGTTGACTAATCCTTTAGCTGCATAAAATGGTAGATTAACTATTGATTTCTGCACATTACTGGTACCCTTTTTTGCAAGAAAATCAGCTTTGTCATTACCACTCAGTCAACAGTGAGCTGGTATCCATTGGAAGACTAGGTGTTTTTGAAGCGCTGTTAGATGGGCAAGGATTTTCCAACATTCTATAATTGTTTGGTTTTTTGGTGACAACTTGGAAGTAATTGCTATAATTGGAATCTGGAATCTGAGAGAATAACTGCTTGCTGAAAATGTGAAATGTACAAAAGATTTTGTAGGGCCATTTGAATTGCTTCAATTTCTCCATCAAAGTTAGTAGTTCCATAACTTAAAGATTTGTAATAGGAAAAGAGGTGACATGTGACTCCAGCACCTGCTCCATCTTGGTTTGATATCAATGATCCATCAGTATAAATATGGAGCCATTCGTGTTCTGGAAATCTAGTATGGATTGTCTCTAATGCCAATAATTTTAGAACACTAGTTGGAGTATCACTTTTCTTAACTTCTTCTGTCAGGTGTAAATAATATGTGATGTGTAGTGTTTGTGTCGGATTGACTTTAGATATGAAGTTTTCCTTTGAACTAGGAAGGTATACATTCTCCTTGAAGTCTTGAATTTTGGAAAGAAAGCTCTCCTGAGTCTTTAGTGTATGTGTAAAATTTTTCTTGTGCCATGTATTGAATGGGAGTCTGATCAATTTTTCGTGCTGAATAAGAGCCGCTTTTTCTATTTCATATTCAATGGGGCATTGGTTGGTTAGTATTTCCATAGCTGCTATTGGTGTGGTTTTGATAGCACCTGTAATTAATCTCAGACTTTGGTTTTGAAAGCTTTGAATTTTTTTTTGTGTTTGCTGTTACAAGAACTTCGCTGCAGTAAGTATAATGTGTGATCATTTCAAGGCATGGAATACTGGGCAACCACCAATACTAATTTTAACTTAATAAATCACTTAGGACTTATAAATTTATATGCATAGGAATGAAATAAACTGGACATGGATACTCTTCTAACTTAAATAGCACTGTTTAAAAGTAATAAATTTATATGCAGGAATAAGAGTGAAACAAACTATACTTGAATCAACGTAACTTGGGTATTCTGACAGTTCCCTCAGTGTGTGTGACACACATGGTAGGGGAGTGGCACAGCGGTCTGTTGTCACCACAACCTTGAATTAGCCAATAGGCTTTGTGATGGCACTGTATGGCCCCAAAGTCTATTGGTTACTTCAAGGTCAAACCTGGTGGTCATGACAACAGACCACTCTACCACTCCCCTACCACGTGCATAACGACACCGAGGAAACTCAGAATACCCAAGTTATGTTAATTCAAGCATACAACAGTAAAACTACTGTTCATTAATATCATGCTGGAAAAAACAAGAGCACTGCATTGTGTGTGGATGACGGGAGTCTCGGGTGTAATTGTTGACATCATTCTGCATATGGTAGTTGGAGTTTGAGTAAAAGGCATGGTTTAATATGCTATTAACTTTGCATTTTGCTATGATAAAAATATTCTTCAAAACTTCCCAAGTCACTTCTGGTCTATGAGACAAAAGGTATTTCTATCTAATGTTTTCTCTAGAAAAAGAAGTTATGACTGATACAAAATTTAATGGCAGGTGGCTCAACATAAAATCCAATTATAGGCTTGTCACACCTTGCAGTGTTATATAGTTAAATGCACTGTAAAATTTATGATAAAAATATCATTTGTGCCCTCAAAATTTATTCGCACAACAGGAAATAGAATAGTAATAGTCAGTCAGCTGCCATTCAATTTTGCATCTGCCATAATTTAAAACATATTTGCAAACATATGCATAACTTGCTTGTATGATTTTTCTGTTGATATGATACCCTAGAGAGCAATGTTTGAGAACCACAATGAACATTTCATGCAGCATTATTGAACATTTGTTTAAAAAATCTGATGTGCTACACTCACATGACTTTCTCTACTCTTGTACTAACCATTCTTACAAACTCTTATTCCTATATCTTGTTCATGTTACTTGAGATAAACATTTGCAGAAATTATCTTATTGTTTATTTTCTTGTCGGTGCAAGAGGAATATGGGAATATAGTAGGCTTTGAGCGATAGTCAAATCTTTCAAAGCATTCAAATTTCATTCTCTTTCCACTGTTAACATATAAAGAAATGAATAATGATGTTCCATTTGTAAGCGTAGGCTTTCCAGCCGGTGTTCATAATTCTAAAAGAGTCTTCCGGGCTGATTTGCCGTGGTCTGCTGGAGTAACTTGGTCCAGACGTTTTGTCCACTACTGCGGTGGACATAATCGGTGGCGTGATCGAAATCTTCTTGGTGAAGGCACAGTTGCATCTGAGGCGTTGACTGTCTGGCATGGGGTATTTATACACAGGGAGGGGGGGGGGGGTTTTCTCTGATTGGCTCGGGGCTCGCTGAGGCAGTACATTTGGTGGGAGGGGCCTAGCTGCATCTCAGGTGCTACTAGATTCTGATTGGTTTGTGTTGCTTGACTGTCTGTGTTGTTTAATGTCATCGATGATGGGGTACCAAGTTTTGTTGAGCTTAAGGGCTTCTTCCTTCCTATTGAAGTTGTTGGAATGCTTATAAATTTCTATGGCTTCGCGCTGTAGTTGAGCATGGTAGTGTGAGATGTTAGATAGAATGGTGGTGTCCTGAAACTTGATGACATGCTCCCCCTCCGCTTCTATAGCATGTTCAGTGACCGCTGACTTTTCAAACTGTCCAAGACGGCAGCATCTCTTGTGTTCGTTTAGTCTGGTGTTGATACTATGTAGCATCGTGCCAATATACACTGTACCACATGAGGAGGGGATCAGGTATACACCAGCCGAGGAGAGGGGGTCCCTCGGGTCCTTGACTGAGCATAGTAAGCTGTTGAGCTTTCTTGTAGGCTTGAAGACTGTCTTGATATTATGGTGTAGCAGGAGGCGTTCAATCCTGTCGGTGATGTTTTGAACATAGGGAAGGAATACCGTGCCTTTGTTCTTAGGTGGGATCGGCTTAGCAGAGATCGACTGACGTCTGAGTGGTCGGAAGGCTCTCTTTATTTCTTGTGTAGAATAGCCATTGGCTTGTAAGGCTTGTTCCAGACGGTGCAGCTCTTGTGGTAGTAGATGAGGCTCGCAAATGCGGGAAGCGTGGTGTAGAAGAGTTTGAATCATAGCCTGTTTCTGTCTCGGATGGTGGTCGGAGGTTTTGTTGAGATAACAGTCTGTGTGAGTAGGCTTGCGGTATACCGCGTGTCCAAGTTTGCCATTGTCTTTTCTGCTGACCAGCACGTCCAGGAACGCCAGCTGACCATCTTTTTCTTTTTCCATGGTGAACTGGATGCGCAGATTGAGTCTGTTGAGGTGTTGAAGAAAACCCAGCAGAGGCTGCTCACCGTGGCTCCATACGATGAAAGTGTCATCTACGTGGCAGAACCAAGCAGACAGTTTGTGACATGCGGTGTTTACAGCTGTAGCTCTACTGTCTGCTTGGTTCCGCTATGTAGATGACACTTTCGTTGTATGGAGTCATGGCAAGCAGCCTCTGCTGGGTTTTCTTCAACACCTCAACAGCCTCAATCCGCGCATCCAGTTCACCATGGAAAAATAAAAAGATGGTCAGCTGGCCTTCCTGGACGTGCTGGTCAGCAGAAAAGACAATGGAAAACTTGGACACACGGTATACCGCAAGCCTACTCACACAGACTGTTATCTCAACAAACCTTCAACCACCATCCAAGACAGAAACGGGCTATGATTCAAACTCTTCTACACCACGCTTCCCGCATTTGCGAGCCTCATCTACTACCACAAGATCTGCACCATCTGGAACAAGCCTTACAAGCCAATGGCTATTCTACACAAGAAATAAAGAGGGCCTTCCAACCACCCAGACGTCAGCCGATCTCTGCTAAGCCGACCCCACCTAAGAGCAAAGGCACAGTATTCCTTCCCTATGTTCAAAACATCACCGACAGGATTGAACGCCTCCTGCTACACCATAATATCAAGACGGTCTTCAAGCCTACAAGAAAGCTCAACAGCTTACTATGCTCAGCCAAGGACCCGAGGGACCCCCTCTCCTCGGCTGGTGTATACCTGATCCCCTGCTCATGTGGTGCAGTATATATTGGCACGAGGTTACGTAGTATCAACACCAGACTAAACGAACACAAGAGATACTGCCGTCTTGGACAATTTGAAAAGTCAGCGGTCACTGAACATGCTATAGAAGCAGAGGGGGAGCATGTCATCAAGTTTCATGACACCAGCATTCTATTTAACATCTCACACTACCATGCTCAACTACAGCGTGAAGCCATAGAAATTTATAAGCATTTCAACAACTTCAATAGGAAGGAAGAAGCCCTTAAGCTCAACAAAACTTGGTACCCCATCATCGATGATATTAAACAACACAGACAGTCAAGCAATACAAACCAATCAGAATCTAGTAGCACCCAAGATGTAGCTAGGCCCCACCCACCAACTGTACTGCCTCAGCGAGCCCCAAGCCAATCAGAAAAGACCCCCCCCCCACAAGTATAAAAACCACATCCCAGACAGTCAATGCCTCAGACGCAACTGTACCTTCACCAAGAAGACTTCGACCATGTCATGATGATATCCATCGCAATAGTGGACGAAACGTCTGGACCAAGTTACTCCAGCAGACCACGGCAAATCAGCCCGAAAGACTCTTTTAGAATTACAATGTTCCATTTGACGGAAGTATAAGTTCTCCAAAACTTACACAAATAACAAGGAATATTTCAGAAATGGTTCACTCTACAAAAAACATTTATTTATCTACAGTCAATAAGATACGTTTACATACACAGCATTGCAAGCTGATTACCCCCACTCTTCATATTTATTGGCACGTGTCAAGTCCCACTTAAGGGGAAAGCAATATGACAACACAGCAGGACTCTGATCGGTTAACGGCCTGGAGACGCTCAAGGACAAACTCCTTCCCTTTTGAAAAGCACAGTAGACATAAATCATGTGTTTTAGCAAGATCCACATTTTTTCTACAGTAACATTTGGTCTATCTCTTACAGTTTGCCAGTTATGCAAAAGTCATCCAGAGTAGATAGGACTTCATAGGCTATAGCCAGAAAATTCAAGATATACATTTCATTTGTCATAAAAATATCTGAAACATATGTCATATTGATCAAAATTGTTAGAGCCATTTTCAAGAAAATAAAAATTTTTGAAAAATTTTCCATGTAAAGGGTAGTTTAGGGTGGAGCAATTTTCTTTGAAATCTTCGTGTCACATCCTTGAAAGACATTGAACTTAAATACCAATTTTGTTTTTTAACCAACTTTTCGGTTTTGAGTTATGCTGTCCACAGACTGACAGACAAACACATACACATACACACACACAAGCCACGCATGCACACCTTTTGCGCGGTGATCCAGAGCCTTTCTGTGCGACGTGCAATGTTCCACTCTCCGTCGCACATGTCCTTCTTGATTGTTCGCAATACACTCGTGAGCGCCAGTCCGTTGGCCTGGGCCTTGCACTGTGCTCTGTTTTAGGCAACGACCCAGTAGCTGTAAGTGTAGTACTGCGTTTTGTTGCCAAGATTGATTTTGGCAAGCAAGTGTAAGGTGTTTTTTATCCTGGTGGAATTAGGATTTTAGGGTGGTTTTAGCTTTTTAACAGTCTTACAAGGTTAAGTTTTTACCAGTTTTAACTTTTAGCCATTTTAACTCACGTTTTAGTACTTTTAACTTTCCGTTTTAGTTATTTTAACTTTGACGTTTTAACTTTTTAGGGGTGAGCTTTTACTAATTTGCTTGTTTTTATTTTCGGACTTTGGGCCCTAATGACCTAGTTGTTGACAGGCCCTTAAACCTAACTCACTCACTCACTCATACACACACACTCACACACAGACCTTTTTCTAAAAGTTCTTTTTTTGGATTCAAGTGGCCTTAAAACATATATTTCTGGTGAAATCTCGACATTGAATATTTGGGTGGAATACAATACTTCGTCTACTTTACTAAACATAGTAGAGAAAGTAGTAATTAGGAATGGAGAATCGGTTATCTGCAGGGCATATCAATAAATTAAACAATTTACATTATTCCTGGCAACTGGGAAGCTTATACCTTCTTTTACCTTTGGTACCAACTACCTAAAGTAAGCATAAGTAGCAGCATTGATTCCACCTAAAAATATAATAATGGGATTTTATTGGAAATGTATGTTGAGATCCTCCCAAAAGCACTTACAGAAAAAGTTCTGTATCAGAGGGAGGGGGAGGGGGATAGAGGGCAGCATAACTCGGAAACAGGAAGTTAGAAAAATACCACATTTCATATTTGAGTTAGAGACACTGTTTAAGCAATCCAGCAGAAGTTTATCAAGAAAATCCCCCTACTACAAAGTCCCTTTACATGAAAAACCATCTTATTTTTAAAATCAAAACTGACTCTAATGAGCTTTATTAAAATACCACCTTTTTAAGACATTTCCATCAGTAATAATATCTAGATCTCGAATTTTCTACAAAAGACCTGCAAGGTGATTTGTTCTGAACAAATTTTATACAACTTGTAAATCATAATAGTAGTATATAAACAAAGAGCTTACCATAAGAAAAATATGCAACTTTTTGAAATACATAATTTATTAAATATCTCCTTTTTGTAACAATAGCTATCTTTAAAATTCAAATTTATTTGTCATTAATATAACAAAGTATACAGAGTTTTGTTGATTACATTAGTGAATACAAAGTTACCCTTACCCAGTATTTATTCATTTAAACACACCATAAATTTAGTTAGTTATTAAGTTGAGTCTAAAAACTTATCTATGCTATAATAAGCCTGCCTTCGTACTAAGCTCTTCAAATCTCTTTTGAAACAATGCATTGGCTGTTCTTTTGCAAACAGGAATGTGTTATGTTCAGTAACTCTTAAACTGTTTTGTTTCTAGTATCTTCATTTAAAATACTAGTTGTTATAGAAACCTTTCCCTGGTTTCACCCTGGCATCTGTAAAGCATCTATGTGATTCTAACATTTTATTATTTTTTTCCTGACTTAAGATATGCACACACCTTAACTTTATTTTCCATACATGGGCGTCACAAAGGGGGGAAAGGGCAGGCTGCAGCCCCCCCCCCCCCTTGGAAGTTAATGAATTTAATGTGGAGTCAATTACTGAGTATTAGATTATTGTTTCAAGGTTGATATAAAGAATACTTTTTATAGCACAAATTAATATGGTTATCTGCAACAAATACTATACATTTTGAAAACAGAATAATGAATTAATATTGCTTGATTGCAAAGTTCCAGCAAGTCCCCCTCCCATCTGCCGATGCCCATGTTTCCATATCACACAACAGAAACAGATTAAGAGGTTCACTAAACAATAGAAGTATAGAAAATTCTGCAAAGCATCTGTATAACCACCTGTCTTACAGTATCAAATGTTTGGAAGTTAATAAAAAACTAAAGGAAACAAAGTTATACCTAATGGATAACGTATTTTACTCAATTGAAGAATTCAAACGCATATGTAATCAAATATGTAAGAGCAATTTATGTGCCTATTACACCATCATTCCTTGTAAATATTCAGCCACATTAATCTTCATCTTGACAATACCTTGTAATAGGTTTACAAATGGTGAATAAACTGCAAAGTCTCTTGTGACCAAAACAAAACAAAAAAAAAAAAAAAAAAAAACAAGATCATATTTGAGAGGTAGAATTGGAACTGAACAATTCAATGTCACAGCTGTTCCAATTCTACCTCTCAACTTTGCCCACACACGGCTTGTATGTTTAAAAATACCAACAGTAACTTTGTTGGAATAAATAAGCATATTGCTTATTTTGAGATTATTTCTAGTCAACATAACACAAACAGAAGAATATTTTTTATATACAAGGATTCTGTCTGATTACAATGGGTCATAAAGCATGTGGGTGTGATACATCAGAGACTATTGTTTCTTCTGGAACACTTTTAAAATAATTACTGGCCTGTGCAAATCTCTGTTACGGTCATGTACGACCAGGTTTTATTATTTAGTAAATTATTACAAGTATGTCGTTTTTATTATAATTTATTAACAATTAATTTACATTGTTTAGGATTGGTGATTTTCCATGATGTGCTTTACTCTTCTATTAACTCTCACTTTATAAATTATTATTCTCTTGACCAAGGGTTTTAAATATCTTAAGAAATTAATGGTACATAAATGGGGTTCTTTAAAGCATAACAGAAATATTGACTTTAAATGATTGCACTGTAAATAAAAGTGCACCTTTGATATAATGTTCAGATAAAACACAATTTTAGCCTACATCTGTGTCATGTGACTGATTATTTCACTGTATATTTATGTTGTTTGTAACGGATAAAAAATATGTTCCCATCTTAGGATGTAAGAGTTGTACATTAAAATCTACATTGCGAATGAGCAAACCACTTAAGAGACCTCACCAAAACAAACAATTTAAAAAAATAAAAACACTATTGCTAATTGTGGCAGACCTGATTAGAGAAGAAAGGCTAAGTTAAAAAATGTCATGCATAAAGGCTAGTCCAGTTTACCTCTAGAACAGTGATATTCAACATTTTTTCTCCATGTACCCCCAGAGATAATTTTCCATTTCAGCCTCTACTCCTAGGTCTAGCCTTAGAGTTATCCTTAATTCAAATTATATATAACCATGTCTAAAATAGATTATAACATTTATAACCTATGAGGCGTATTTTTAAAGTAAGTGCTGATAAATGTTTGAAAGATGGCACAACATTATTTAACAAATACTTTATTATAATTCATAACCTTATACCTTTCACTACTTTTATATTTAGTTACCGTCCTTATTTAGCAACTTCTGGTAATGGGAAACTAGTTTTTGTAAACCTTTGTAAAAGAATGGTGCTGCCTGTGATAAAAGCCAAGTCTGCACTTTTTAACATCATTGTGGTTGAAATCTTTTCCACCAAGGAATTTCTTCACCTGAAGAAACATGAAAATCCCTTGGTTCCAAATTGGATTATAAGGAGAATGGTACATTTTTCCCAGCTGAATTAGGAGATCAGATATTAAGTTTAGGCTGTGTGTGGCCGAGCATTCTCACTCATTGTTGCCCCATAAACCTCTCACAGTTGGGGATGAATGTTTACTAACACAACATTTCTCGTATTCAAAAAACGAGTCACTGATCATACTTTACAGTCGGCGGGTCGTTCAGTTGTTTTGAACATTTTTAAATGCTCAAACAAATACTAACATCAATAAACTTGAACAAATACAAAATCAGGCTCTTTGCCTAATCACTGGAGCAGTTAAATCCACACCTATTGATGCCATGCTTGCCTTAACACGGACCCCATCAATAACAACAAAAATAGAAGAACAAGCATTGCTCCAACACGAGAAAATGTTACGACTGCCAAACTCTAAATGGACAGAAGAGAACCTCCCCCCTTCAATACTTAAAACTCATAGTAGTTTCCTAGAAAAGGTAATACAGATTAAATCCAAATTGAACATTCCTAACACCAGAGAAAATCTACTTATAAGAGAAAATCCATTGGAATTATTGCAACCTACCTTCAGTTTGGAATTAATAGAGGAAATCAGTAAATCAGACACACCAAAAGAAATACAAAAACTTCTAGCAGTGGAAACAATCAATACTAGATATCCCACAGAAGAATGGCTGCACATATATACTGATGGATCCTCCACGGAAAACCTTACTGGAGCTGGAGTTACATGTTCACATTTTTCCTTTTATCATTCTGTTGGCAGAGACACAACAAATTATGATGGAGAAATAGAGGCTATATACATTGCTCTCCGAGAATTATTAAACCTTCCTTTAAATAAATTTAACAAGGCAGTAATTCTTTCAGATTCTAAAGCTGCAATTCAGGGAATATGTTCAAATACCACAAAGAAGTCAACAAAAATTAGAGAATGCTACAAAATGTTAACACAACTCCAAAAAGTTAATAAGACTGTTCATCTCCAATGGATTCCAGCACACTGTGGAGTCATGGGGAATGAAGCTGCAGACTCACTTGCAAAGAAAGGCACAGTAATAAAACAAAAGTCTAAATTCAATTTCTCATATTCCTCAATAAAACGCTTGATCATTAAAAAATTTTCTCATTCATACCTACAAGAAATAGAAACAAATGCCAAAGATAAAAAATGGATTACACTACTTTCCAACCCAGATATAATCCCCCAGAGACCAAGGAAAACAGCGGTTGCAGCCTTCCGACTACTGACAAATCACGACTGCTTAGCAAGTCATCTCTACAGAATAGGTATCTCAGCTTCACCAATATGTGTCCTGAGTAACGATCCAGCAGAAATGAATGAAGACCACTTGAAGACCTGTGAAGCATTAAGATCAGAAGAAACTACAGTTCAAAAGTATTGGAAAGCACGAATGCTAATGGCTTCATTACCAGATGCAAGGCACTAGAAAACAACAACAACTATGAGATGATGTAATAGTTCATGCGATGTTACCTATAGTTGCATATTAGTTTTATCAAGGTAAGTGCTGCAGCAATAGCAATTTGTCATGACTTTCTAGTTGATTGTGGCTTGAAGGGAAGTTTGCATTCATTAATAGTAACCTTTCTATTCTGACAACACCAGAAGAAGTGGAAAGAAGTGTTTCAATATACAGAAATGTTCTTTAGGAGAATCAACAAACCTTCAACTTCCAGATATTACAACTGTCTACGATTCTTTACTGTAAAAAGAGTGCTTTGCTATATTATTGTCCTTCATATGAAGAATAAAAGGAATAAAAGCATACATTTATTAGACTGCCCACTAAAATTGGCCTTGGCCGCACATTACTATGCATACATTGCATTACTGCTTTAATTTTTATGTATATACTCATAAGTTATGTTTTTCCTCTTTTGTAACTGTCCATTTACATTAATTGCTTTTTTTTCTTCTAAATATTGCCAAATATTGCAGTACTTATTTTCTTTCTTGGAGTTTTGAAAACAGTGTTGTTATAATCAATTTAATCCAAAGATAAGTCGATTAATAACACTACACAACACTAACATTAGAATTTTCCAGAACATATTTTGGGAAATTCTAAAGTACGTGCTGTGTAGTGTTATTAATTGACTCACCTTTGGATTAAATTGCAGTTTGTGTCTAAAATAAGTTCAACTGTATGTGAAAGAGACTGAAAAAAGACTGAACATTTCAATGCGCAAGTATGAAAATGGATATTACTCCATCCCTTGACTGATGAAAATAATGAACAGTCTTGAAAGAAAGCAAATGAACAGTCCTGAAGGAAAGACAGCTCTCGCAGTTGCCAGAAACTACACTTGTAAAGAACACACATATATATATATATATATATATATATATATATATATATATATATATATATATATATATATATATGCATTTGTTTGGTTGAGAAGAGCGCATAACCAGCTGGGAGGGACCCAGGCGTTGATCATGTCCTGCCCAACTCATGAAGCCTGTGGTGAGGTGGGGGACGCAGCGGTCGGGCTGTTGCGCCTCGGGAATATTATCGTAAGAATGTGCAATGAAAATCCGCTACTCGATAGATTTCATGCAAAAAATGGATTGCCTGAAGCCTGCTTCACAAAAAGTGCCACTATCATCACCAACATGAGATTTTGGAGTTATCAGCCATGTTAACAGTAAGTTACATATTCAGAATATTAACTAAGCTAAATTACCTTTAATAATTAGTCGCGCTTCGGTTCATAGAGCAAACATTTTACCACACAACAAACTAGATAAACTGAAAAATGTCACACATTTTGATTTACGCGCGTCTCATTTCGTCTGCTATACAGTGATACAGATGTTCTGTTTCTGTAGTCTGTTATTCTCTCTTCTTTTGTTTCTGAAATCTGAACTACCACGTTGGAAAGGACGTATTTATCTGTGGAAAGAATATTGCCAAATAAATGTAGCGACTTTTTATGTTAATATGATAGGGGTTGTAGTATCTAACATTGTGCATTTAAAATATTAATTAATTATACTGTTATTGCTCTGTATAAAACCGAAATAAACGAAATTACGTTCACTAAATTTTCGCTTGGCCAGGTTGTTATAATTGCTATAATGCAATTACATAATAGGCCAACATAAACACGTGTTTCTATCGAATAAAGTGTAGAGGTTAGGTTAGTTGAATACAACTATCAATTAGTTAGGTAAGTGTAATTAAACTACGCTGGGAAACGTGATATAATTTAACCCTAGGAGTACACTTATAACTATGTGTTAGCGGTACAGAATTGAAAGTTTCATTCTATGATGTATTTAAACGGATGGTCACATTTACCACTCGTTTTATATGACACGCAGCCTTTAAATAATTAGTATTACTATTGAAAGATACTTAATGTAAAAGGAGAGCCATATAAAATATTTTTGGTATTTTTCAGTGTTTTGAAAATGTTGGAACCAGTCAAACATATACTGAACACGAAGAAGATAATTTTAGCCAGTGGCTCACCGAGGAGGAAAGAAATATTGGAAAGCGTGGTATAGTAATGCATTACACGTATTCTTTGCTTCATAAATAACTGCTTATGTGGTTTGTACTTTTAACTGAATAGTGTTATTTTCTAGGGCTTAAAGTTTGAGGTTTGCTCGTCGTTGTACGAGGAAAATATGGACCCAGAGTCATATGTAAATCATGCAGATTTTGTAATGGATATGGCATACAGAAAAGTGCAAGAAGTAGCAGAGCGGCTGAAAACCAATTCCAACAAACCTGACATTATTTTGGGAGCAGATACCATTGTGTCTTTTGGTGGAAAAGTACTTGGAAAGCCAAGGAATGAAGAAATAGCATTCAAAATGCTTAAGGAGTAAGAAATTACATGTACCTACTTTACATTACGATAGCATAACTGCACTATAGCCAGGGTTCAAATTAAGTGGAGTAAGGTGAGGGAGACATCTGGCTCAGATCAAGCAGTATTCCCAATTCATAATAGGAAATATTATTTAAGATGCTGTGTAGAGTATGGTGCCGGAATTGTTATGTAATGCATGCATTATTCCTTTTTTTGCACAAGATATTATATGTAATTAACCACAAATGTAGCAAAATGCTCTGAGGCCCCAAAGCTGCAAAACATAACCTGGATATTGACAACATTAAACCTCAAAGTGTAACCAAGGAATGTTTTTTTTATAAGCAAAGGAGTGTACTGCAAAGCAACAGGAAAGTGTAGCTGAAACTTCAGTGCAGCTAAAACCCAAAGAGTAAGATCAAAATTCTGCAGAGTAATATATCAAGGTAAAAATGGTTATTTTAGAATGATATCTGCTAATACAGCAAAATCAAGCTCTCAGATTAATAACTGGAGCAGTTAGAACTGCTCTAATTATAGCATTACAAGTTGTAACATGCACAGTGGAACTTAAAGAACAAGCTATTTTAACCTATGAAAAAATTATGAGACCACCAGATAATAACAATTGGGAAAAATACCATAATTCTATCAATACTTTAAGAACTCAAATAGGTGCGATGCAGAAAGTACAAGAATTGTACAACCATATAGATTGTCCATCTAAGAACCATTCATGCGCCTCAATATCCTAGAAATGAACCATCATCTAGATCTGCTTGAAATTTTACAAGAAAGATCACCCCTATAGAAACTAACCAGTATGCCCTTAACAATAGTTGCACTACTTACTATATATAGTACACAAAGTAAACATGAATAGCAACTTAGGATTAGGAACATTTTAAGTATTTAAAATTCAAACCAGTAACAAAGAATATGATTAAAACTACAAAAAAAGTTTTATTTTACCATGCATTTTGTGTTTGTTTAGTATCAAATGTTTGGTTGCAATACTTCCTCTATACTTAATAAAAGTAAGTAGTAGATAAAGTCAAAAAAGCAGATTTTAGAAATCTTGGCCCACCATTCATTGAACAGATAAAATCCACAGATAGAATTTCTAGCAGCATACGAATTTATTTACTTCATTCTTCAAATTATGCAAAGTTCAGAAGATATACCTTACTTTCAAAATCTGCATGACTATGCAGTGTTAAGTGTACAGGCTTATTATATATAGTGAATCTCACCAGATCAGTTCCTCGCACCAATGGATAGACAGATTTTTGTTTACTTCTTTTATATTTTCATAATATAAACTTAATGCATTGTGTTGCAAAAGTCCAACTTCTTCTTTCCCTGATTATCCTCCCATTATGTAGGACTTACACCCCATAGGGTCAGGCGCCTGTCGGGGAGCAGAGGAAGCTCTGGACCAGACCAGACAGAGTGAAGACCTGAAAGCAGGTGGTGAGCCAAGCACCAGGTATGATAGTGAGGAAGAGGATGACATGAAATTCAGGATGATTGGAAGGGTGATAATGGAGCAGTTGGTGGAATGAGTGGTGGGAGAACCCGGAGAAAACCCGCCCAGACGTTGGTTCACCCACCACGAATACCACATGCGGGTCCCGCCTAGGTGGTAGGCGAGCGGTCTAACCACTCAGCCACGGCACTGTCATTATATTTCCAGACTCAGGGAAGGATGAGGAATAATCTTGGCTGGAGAAAAATTCTTACCCCCCCTGCCAGGAATTGAACCCAGGAACCCTTGCACAGCAGGCAGGTGCTCTACGGGGCCAGCCCAAAGTCCAACTTGATAGCATTGTCTTTTGAAAAATCTGCTCAGCACTTTCTTTTAGTAAATTTTATCTCACTTATCAAGACCTGCTTTGTATTATCTTCTATTCCATTCATATGCTGCATATTTAATATTGACCATAACATTTAGCAATGGCCCAGATATGGACCAAGTATAGTTGTTATATGCCTGCAAAGATTTGCTTTTATTGCAGAAAATGTTAGCTCATAACTGAACAGAATAATAAGCTATGTCAGACTTTTTGAATTTTGCCTTACTTTGTACAGAACTGTTTGAAGTAATACCATACAAGTGCACACAGTAAATCACCTGTGTTTGTATAATATCACTTAAAATCTACATTGTACATGTAAATTCAGTTACTGTCCCAATTTGGAAAAATCAAAATATGGTCAGCCTAGAGTTGCATAACTTCGAAATTTGCAAAATGTATTGAACCACCTAGTGGTACATTATCAAGTATATTTTTGAAGTGTTAAAAATAACATCATTTCTCATTGAAATACATCTAATAGAAAGTACCTAATTTTAGTTTGCATTATTTTAATGTACAATATGCTTACAAAACTTTTTGACTAGGTTGCAGGGACAAGTTCATACAGTGTACACTGGAGTTGTCATTCACACACCAGGTTATGTGATAAAGTTTCATGAGAGCACAAAAGTGTTCATGAGTCCGCTGACAGAAAGCGTTATAAAAGGTTACATCAATACTGGAGAACCTCTGTAAGTATACCATTGTCTGTAGTTTCAATAAAAAGACTGATTTTCAAATTAGGAATTTATAGGGAGATAAGAAGTAGATTAATACGCCTTTTTTCTTTCTGTTTGCAAAAAGTTTAATCTGAAATCTCATTTTTTGTATAATATTGCAATTCTTGCCTTCAAAGATTCAATTAAGATCTTACAAAACCATTTATATTCAAATTAACCTCATATCTTACCTATGTCTTAAAACAAGAACATGTTATCAAACTTTTCTGTTGTAGTAATATTATCAACATTACTCTTAAAGACTTTACTATAACTCTTGTTTTTATTTTAGTATTAAACTTGTTATTTTTTTTAATTCCTAATTGTCATTTATAATGCTTTGTCTATATGTCAGTCTCTGTTTAGTAAAGCTGAAAGTCTTCTTTCTGAGTATCTCTAATTCTATACACCTTTGGCATTATTCTGACAATCTCTCCATATTTGTATTGTTGCAAAACGACAAAATCCAGTCCGGTTACTTTTCTATAACTTTATTGTTTTGTAAAATTTTACCACATACACAGTTCTCTCTCTCGTCATTAACACAGTCTACAGTCTTTCAGGCTATCACAACTCACAATTTTTACTTCTCATGATCTTGCTCAGACCTTTTAGTGTCTTTCTTTACTACCTCTCTCTCTAATACACTAATTACGACGATTTAATCACTCACAATGCTCATTGGGTCTTCTTACAATGTACCAACAAGATAACACAAATGCACAGCTGTCTTGCACTCACTGACACACTGACCAACACGTGTCTGTAACTGTAACTAAAAACTTACTCACTGCTCTTCTCTGGCCTCCTTACATAGTGGGGATGACATCATACAGACCTTTCTCGAGTTCCACGCACCCACACCAAAAATCATGCAGATAGGGGTCTTGCAAACGTTCTTGAAAACCCTTTTGTTTCTGCTGCTTCAATTGTTGACAGTCATGTACACACAGTCATGCAAGGCAGCCTGACCTAGAATGTTGTTGTTAGCTAATGCTGGATTTCTGACAATGAAGTCAATAATCCTCTTGCTCTCCAATATTTTTCACTACATAAATAATGAAGAGAGCAGTAATAGTAACCGTTTTTTAGAAAGCACCATATTTTTATGTTTTGGCGGTCACATCGCTCTCTCACAACCCCCAGAATGTCTGGGGGACCACACCTGTCATTGGTTTACGGGTCTCACCGACCTGACCAGGAGAATTATCAAAATAAATTCACCGACCATATCCTCTGATTGGTAATCAGAGGACATATTACTTGCCATGACAGGTCAGCATGTTTGGGGTTAGAATGTCTGCATGCTCATCGGCCCGGCATTTGGTGTGAAGGCATGGCCCCATTTGTCCTTTGTTGTGTGCCAAGCCCAACATCACAGTATATTAAAAGATTCTTTGGGGGCATCTCAGTGCTACTAATAGAATTGCATGAAACTTGCCCATGATGAGCTTCTTTTCCCACATGGCCTCTTTCATTTCATCAAATCAAACATAGTCACTGGAAATAAGATCTGGTAAATATAGAGGATGTGGCAGCACAGTACATCCAAGCTCACTCATGGTGGCAACAGTCTGGTGATCTCCATTTTGCTACACATTGTGTTGTTGAAGAAAAATGCCAGACCCCCATTGTCCATGGCAGCATTGCAGAATGTGTCACCAGAGTTAGCACTGTTACCTATACATTGCAATAATGATCATTTGGTGGTCGTCATATTAGGGGGAAGCCAGTCCACCAGAAAGATTCCTTTCATATCCCAGTGTGGAGTTGACCTTTGTTGTGACTTTTTGGGATAAAGGCTCCCAGTAAGCTTTCAGTTCTAAACTGACATTTCTCTTTTGGTGTCTTGGCAAGAACCATGACTCAACCATGGCGACGGGTGCTATTATTGTTGTTGTTAGTTGAACTCTAATTATCCAGATCGCTTTTAGAACAAAAAGAAAAAAAAGCAAAGGGAATCATGCTGGATCAGGTATCAGAAATAATAACTAAAGCTGAAATCAGTTTGATTACTTGTTTATTGAATAATCGTAACAATTAGTATATGTCAAAGTGCTACGGTGATTCAGCAGAAAAAGCCTAATTGCAAGCCTTGTGGGAACCAGACAGAGGACAAATAACACTCATGCACATGCAACAACAAAACCCAGATCCATTCCCCTAACTGCTAAATTATAAAAAGCTAATACGATGAAACCAATAAAAAAAACCTTATATCGTATAATACATAATTGTGAAGTACTGTGGGTTTCTTTATTGTTCTAAAATCAAGTGACACTTTATGTTAAGTACAGTAGTGTGCAAAGTCTAAACATTAGGTTGTGTTTGTTAAACTAGCATTACAGTATACAGAAATTTAGTGTCTTTTTTTTAAGCGATGACTTTTATTGTGATTTATCCATTTTCCGGTTAGGGTGTGGACCCACTTAATCAGGATAGTTTGATTTATGCTTTATTGTTATTTATTATTATTATTATTATTATTATTATTATTATTATTATTATTATTATTATTATTATTATTATTATTATTATTATTATTATTATTACTATTACTATTATTGTTGTTGTTGTTAATCATGATCATTATCAGTATTAAACAATCCTTTTGCATACCAGTGTTGCTGACAAATTATTAGGTTAGTTCTCTTTATAACAGAATTTTTCCAAAAGTAGTAATTTTATGCTTATCTTAGTGCCAAATTGGACAACTGATTTAATTTTGAGAATTGTACTCTTGCTTCTAAAGTATATGAAATAAATTTGATTAAAATGTATTGATTAGACTATATTTAACTTTTTAAAAAGCTCAGCTTATATATATTACCTGGATTTCCAAAACTCAAGTATGTTGCCATTTTTATGTATAACATAATTAGTTCAAACACCTAGGAAGTAAGAAACTTGCAGTTAAACTAGATTTAATGTTTTCTGCTCAAATTATATCAGCTGCCATTTTAAAAAGCTTTTCTTTTCATTAAAGGGATAAAGCAGGAGCATATGGGATACAAGGAATTGGCGGCAGTCTAATTGAGAAGATTGATGGTGATTATTTCACAGTAATGGGACTTCCATTGCATCAAGTGTGTAAACATTTAGTGGAAGTGATAACATAGTAATGCTGTGATGCATATTATTTATTTATGTAAGAATATTTTAAATGTTGTACATTGTGATAGGTGCTCATTCTGGCAGAAATACTGTGAGTTCCCAATGTAACAAAAATGTATACAGTACAAAGTTATAAACATTTATTTACATTCATTGCATTTATGTCAAACCTTGATCTATTGTTCTTAGAACTATTGTTTTCCCACATACATCATTCAATTAAAGGGGTCCTGTTTGCTTTGCATTAAAACTTATGTAAATAAAAACTGTATTCATTGTTCCTTTAAATATGATTTTCCTGCATTATTCCTGAGCAAATTTTAGTCCCAAACAAATTCTATCCTCAGACATTTGTTTTTAAGTTGAAATAATAATTGAAGCAGTGATCATAATTTGCATGTATATGATGATACTTTTGGAGCAGTTTGCAATAGTCACATTCATGCCCATTTGATATGGAGGGCATGGATATATCCCGCAACAAAAGTGTGTCATTGACTGTTGAAGCTAATGTCAGAAACAAAGAGGCATGCATACTCCTCTTGGACCTCTTTCTTTCAGAAGTATCATTCATTCATTTTACTATGTGATTTGGACAAGTGTTTTTGTACATGAAATGTGCACTCCCAATATCTATTGTTTTTCCATATTTGTCACTTTTTTGTTGTTGTTAGCTAATGCTGGATTTCTGACAATGAAGACATTAATCCTCTTGCTCTGCAATATTTTTCACTGATATTGAAGAGAGCAATAGCAGTAATAGTAACCGCTGTTTAGAGAGCACCATATTTTTACGTTTTGGCGGTCACATCGCTCTCTCACAACCGCCAGAATGTCTGTCACTTTTTTACTCACTCAGAAAACAGTGAATCAAGGTTCGACTTTAAACGTTTTGAAAACTTCTATCAGTGTTTATCCTGGTTAGTGGCAATGAAATAACATAGTGTACGGTGATTTATTTTACTGGTATTCTTAGAATGTTGTTCACTGTTGTTGCTGTTGTTCTAATGTGCAGGATTTTTATCCATAAATTTTTCCCTAGCCAGCCAATATTAATTAGAATGCTGTTCACTTGATGAATGTCTTAAACTAGTGATATTTTGTATTCCTAAACATCATTAAAGTGAGTGAATGTTTGATTTGTGTTCTTCTTATGTTTATTTGCTTGCATGTGCTTAAATTATACTATGAATAAGTACACCTGTTAATGTATTCTTCAAGGGACTGTAGAGATGAAAAATTATTTAAGATGTAAACAATTTTTTATATAATTTTAAGGTTTTATAACATGTAGCTCAACAATTACAGAACAAAAGCAAATATTAGCTACTTCAATCTTGGTTATTCATAAACACTGATGAAAATACTCAGTAAAGTAATGCAACTAAATAAAAAAATAAGTAGATGTAACATTCAAACTTCACTAAAGATTGAAAGATAGAACTGGAACTTAAAAATTCAATGCCACAACTTTCAAACTTTGCCCACACACGGCTTGTGTGTTTAAAAACACCAACAGTAAGTTTGTTGGCATAAATAAATAATAATTCACTAAAGATGTTTACTTGAACATGCTTCAAGAGTCTACATGCGTACTATAGGCATCTTCTTGTACATGGTATTAATTTTGGAGCTGTTGAGATATAAATTATAGAATCTCTATACAAGTTAATGGAATTATTGCAGAAATTAATTTAAATTGCTAGTTCTGATGTAGATTTACTTATATTTGTCAACCTTTTTATAGGTATAGTGTTAAAAAATTAATCAGAAATAAATATACTATAGTGATTTTATTCTGACCAGTCCACTCAAAGTCATGCACATACACAGCTGATGTGATGTTGCCAGTTCTACAAGAATCAAGAAGGTAACAAATTATGGGTTTTTTAAAATTGAATTTACACAAAAACCGTTGAGTTTATTGAAGTATGCCAAAGGGAAAAGTTGTCATTTATTCAATTGTCTATGAATATAGGCATAAATCAAGAATCTTGAATCAATAATAATTCAGCCAGGTGATGATAAATTTTTTTGATAAAAACATTTGTTTCTAGAAAACTATAAACTTTTCAACCTTTTGGTGTTAGACTTTCTAGTTATTCACAATAAGAGAAATTCACTGTTAAAGTCTGGCGGATTATTTCACTTCCACCCTTTATATCCTCACTCTTGCTCTGTATTTCTCTTTCTACAGTTCTCCTGCTTGATGTGTGAAGTCCCTCTGCACACTCACTAGAAAGAATAGGGGACGCTTGCAAAGCAGGGAAGAATTGACCTTGATTGAACCAGTGAAAATGAAAATACTACAGTCATTTTCCCTGAGAAATGCAATTACTAAAAAAAATACATAAGTAAGTTAGATTTGTCAATAATTCCAGAAAACTGTATACAGTAATGCAACTAACATACTCATACTTCCCATACCTGAATTTTTTATTCAATACGTTTTGCCCTTGCTTGAAGTCAACTGGCTGCAATTCAGTTGGACCTAAGGTTGTAGTATCTGAGGGGGAGACATCTGGCAGCGATTGAATACACTTGTGGTGAATTTGCTATCAAGGGAATGTCGAAATTCATTAGCATATTTTCAAACTTCTTCATGTAGATTTTTTCCCAGATGTATAATTTTAGGTTTCTGTGGACCAGTTTTTGTAATAGTTGGGTTTCTTTTTTTATGTTATGGTGATAATCTCAAAAATGTGCTGCCACTGTGGATTTTTCTGTTTCTGTTTGCTTGATGTTTCAAAAATGTTCTTTTAATCTGGTTTCAATATTCCCTTTTGCCTTTCCAATGTACAGCTTCTTGCAGTCAGAAAGTTGGTTTTATAAATATCTGATTGCATTTTGTTAAAACTGGTCCAATGACTGGCTACGTTTGGAAGAAGGTTTCCCTTGTGCACCTTAGCCTAAAGAAACTTTGTGTGCTTTCTGTTTTCTAATCTAGGGATCTATATCTACATACATAGTTGTAGTATTTATCTTTAGATTGAAACCTTTCCCTACTTCTGTTGTGGTTGTGAGACTCTTGAATATTCTCCATTTTGTAGCTTCACATTTTAATAGATCTTTTGCCATTTCATTGCATTATAAACACAAGTGACAAATGGATTCCATTTGGTATAGTGCCATTGTCCTTAGATATTTCCTGAATGTTGTTGTTGTTGTTTTCTAGTGCCTTGCATCTGGCAATGAAGCCATTAGCATTCGTGCTTTCCAATACTTTTGAATTGTAGTTTCTTCTGATCTTAATGCTTCACAGGTCTTCAAGTGGTCTTCGTTCATTTCTGCTGGATCGTTACACAGGACACATATTGGTGAGGCTGAGATACCTATTCTGTAGAGATGACTTGCTAAGCAGTCATGATTTGTCAATAGTCGGAAGGCTGCAACCGCTGTTTTCCTTGGTCTCTGGGGGATTATATCTGGGTTGGAAAGTAGTGTAATCCATTTTTTATCTTTGGCATTTGTTTCTATTTCTTGTAGGTATGAATGAGAAAATTTTTTAATGATATTATCTTTAGAACTCATATTCATGTATGTGGCTTTCATGTAACTGTTTTCTTAACGGGCACCAGTTTTACATATTTTCTGAATGTTCTATGTGCAGTTATATAATATATAACTCTTTTAAGTTGTAGCTTGGTTAGCCTAATGAGCGAGTTACTTAATTTATCCTCAGGCTTATTAAATATCTGTGTGTAAAAAACTGGCCCAAAGGGATCTAGAATTAAACTTCTGACTATTCTCAACTAGTCTCATATTTATGTAAATATACTTGTATTGTATGTACATAGAATTTGACGATCCTTGTAAAAAATTTTACAATTGGAGAAAAAAAAAATAAACCTACTAGAAAACATCTGCATGAAAAATTTTGAAAATTAGCTAATAAATTTTGACATTCCCTCAGAAGCAAATTTACACTAAGCCTCATTCGTCTCTGCCAGGTCTCTCTCCCTTAGATAAACTATATCCACAGGTTCAACTGAATTGCAGTCAGTTGACAACTTCTGATGATGCCTTTCAAGTGAGGGCCAAACACATCAAATAAAATATGCAGATATGTGAAATACTGTATATAATTATCTGGAATTATTACATAACTTCACAATGTTTTATGGCAGTCAACGCCTCAGAGACAACTGTACCTTCACCAAGAAGACTTCGACCACGCCACTGATGATGTCCACCGCAGTAGTGGACGAAACGCCTGGACCAAGTTACTCCAGCAGACCACGGCAAATCAGCCCGGAAGACTCTTGTAGAATTTCACAATGTTTGTTTATAATTGATTCTAAAACTAGATTGTCAAGTTCAATTCAACATAATGCTGACATATAACAAAGTAGCAAAGCATTCATGCTTAAAGCTTCCTTGATATTACTGAGAAAGTGGCAATGTGATACGAAGGGCAAATCAGCTGCCAAGAAGCTTCTAAAGTAAGAACAAATTAGAAACTAAAAAATTCACTTATCTGTCTGACTTCTTGAAACTGAAGCCAAAATCCTGCAAGGTCAATACAATTTCAACAGCTTCTTGGAACTGAAGCCAGAATCCTGCAATGTCAACACAATTTCACTGCAGGTGCATATCACTGCTTCAAGTAAGGTGAAGTAGTTGTATTATTGGATGACAGTTCACACCCTTTTCTCGCTCTAAACTGAAGCATATAGTAAAGTCTATGCCATGCATTTAGTTTGTTTTACTTTCTGAATCAGTAATTTGCCACTCACTTTCAGAACTTTGCCATTAAAACTGTCATCTCACTTTGTGTATGTAACGTTATAACAAGTAGCTACTGTGACCAATTTTTCAAGGTAGGTTTTAATGAGGAAAGTCATAGAGGTAGCAATAAATATGATACTCTTTGAGTGATATGGACATTGTTATAATGATATGAATTTGGCAAGATCATTTGCTGCATATTTCTTTTAATAGACATAAATAAAGGTTGTGTGAAAGAGTATGAATGTGAGCAGAAAAATAAAAAGCGCTGAAATGCTGGCTTCAATGTTTCCTGGGTGTAACCTTCAGCCAAAGTCCACCAATTGTGTTCATTACAAACTTTGTTGGGTCCATAATCAGCGGAACCTTAGATTTCTCACAGATATCAAATTCATAGTTGGAGACCAAAATGGCAAGTCCCATCTTTACTTGCATAAGACCAAACCTCAGACCTGTAAGTGAGAAAGAGAAACTTTGCATTACCAAATCAAATGAAAGAAATAGAAAAAATAGTTGATCATTAATAGTGATATGACCTTGTCTCCACTATTATTTAGTTGTTCATATTATGTTTGTGTTATTCTAAAATTAACCCATAAAAACTTTTTCTTTTATATTTTATTTTTTTGTGCATTATGTTAAAATATGCTCATTTTGCAACTGAAAAGACACAGAAAATGGAAGTTTATGATTCAATAGCTTTTAAGATTCATTCATCAGAAAAAATCTGATTTAGAGTACTTGAGATTGCAGCACTGAAAAACATATGAAAAGACCTTGCTATGAAATCCCAGATATGCAGATAACAATGCTATTTATACTGATAACTGTTGCAAAAAGAAAATTAAACTTGGCAAAAGAAGCTCAAATGGTTCATGCTTATTGCAATGATAATGGAATATTTTTGGGACTAATACAATAAGTACAAAAGTTAAGTGAATACTGTGATGCTGGGCATGGCACACAGCAAAGTACAGTCAGGCATAAGCTACTTCACACCATATATCAGGCCATCAAGTAAACAAAGGCACTGAAGGTCAGGCTGCCTCATGTGACTGATTGCAAGTGCATGACTAACAACGAGCACGGTGCTTAACAAAGGAACCTTCAAGAGGCATTCAGTGGCTGGCATGTTTGTAGAAGTTCCAAAAATAACAGTGTGACGTCATCCTGGCTATATAAGGAGATGAGGTAACAAGTTAGAGGAGTTACGGTTACAGACATGAGTCAGTAAGTATGTCGGTGAGTGCAAGGCAGGTGTGTATGTGGGTGCATGCGTGTTGTCATGAAAGATACATCATATCAAAGTGAAGTTTTAATGAGTGTTGGGTGATTGTATCATCAGAGTTAGTGTATGAGAGGCAGAGAAAGTGAAAGACCTGAGTCTAGGTTACAAGAAGAACTCAGTTGGAGTGGTAATATCATGAAAGCCTGTAGACTGTGTTTTTATGCAAAAGTTCAGAAGGAAAATAAAGTAATAGAAAAATAGCTGGACAGGATTTTGTTACACTGGTGTCAAAAGTGGGATTCATCGAATTGCTGTTTCGTTACAAATACTTTAGTTTACTTCTGTAGTGATGGTATTCACAGATGTGTAAGATTTTAATATGTTGTTGATATTAGGCAGATGTATAAATTTCTGGATTGCCAAACATGTGTACATTGAAAGATATTCTCAATGTGCTCATCAGGCATTTTGCTGCTTGTCCACAAGCAACTGCATAACTGCAGCCTAATCATGAGAAAAATGCATGCATGCTTTCCTCCTTGGAAAAAGTATTAATTAATAAGCGTTTCCTAGGAATGTTTTGCGTTTTGAAGAAGTCTAACAGTACCCTATTTGGCGTGCATTCCAACTTGAAATTTTAAAACAATGTGCAACTGAGCCCACTTTTGTACACTTTCATTTATGGTAGATTGATGAAGTCAAGTCAAGCTCAGGTGAATGTTCACATGTGTTTTAGTTATAAATATTTTTTTCTCAAAAATTTTAATATTCAGAAATAGTTTACTGTTACTAGTGGTCCAGTTCACTCCATGTATAATTTTCGATTAAATACAGCAATAACTAATGTAAAAAGTGGATAATCTTGATGATTATGGCATGAGTGAATGTTTGTTCGTGCAATAGTTTTCACAGATGACATTAAGATTATCCACAAGTTAGATACAAAATGTTTTCCAATCTTAACATAAATTTTAGGAAATAAATCACTAAATAATTCATCAGAGAGAAGTAAACAGGGTTACACACTGTGAAGTAGCTATTATCAGCTCAGCATGGTAAGAATTATAAATTCAGACCTTAATTATTCTATATTTAATAATGTGCAGAGATTTCTGCTTTTTTGTTGCTCAGAGAAAAGAATAATCACAAAATGGTTTCATCTTCTCTCTATAGGCCAGAGAGAGGTAGTGTCCCGATTCTTTTGCGATTTCAGATTTTTTCTCCAAACCCTTACCAACTTATTGAATGATAGTGAGTATTTCTGACAAAGTTAAAGTCTTATACTGTACACGTGGTTTACTAAGAGACATAGTGGCATTGATTTCCAACACACTGAACAGTAAGAAGCAAAAGCGACAACTAAAGACACATGTGTTTTAAACAAGGGAATGTGGGAGCAGGCAAAGCTATCCCACCTCCCAACTGCATTCCGAGAAAACAAACATCCCTGGATTGATGACTTCTTTTGCAGAAACACATGAACGAAGTTATCATAGTGCATTTCCGCCTTTAGATTAATTTTCAACTGATATTTGTGAACAAAAGCTTTGAATTAAGTAAAATGAAGTGCAAATTACATGTGAGATTTTTTACATTGCTTTACTACAAAATTCAAGAGGCCATGAAAAATCTTCAAATTAACGACAATTTCAAGTTATAAACATTCAAAATATCCAAGTTCCACTGTAAGTTTCTAAAAATACCCATACAATCCTTCCTAATGGTGACAGAAGCAGTGTTTACTCACTCCTTTCATAAATATACCTATTTTGTAGACAGTGTAAATGTAAATACCAACCTATGCATATGCGTGGGCCTTCACCAAAGGGCAGATAGGTGTACTGATGTCTTTTCTCCTTATTGTATGCAGTGAAGCGCTCAGGGTCGAACCTTTCTGGATCAGAGAAGTACAAAGGATCTCTGTGGATGGCATATATTGGTATGAGAACCGGTGTGCCTTTCTCAAGTGTCACATTGGTGCCTGGTATTTTGTAGTCCTTGGTAACTACCCTGATGAGATTAGGAAGTGATGGATACATTCTCAAAGTTTCTGAAACAGTCATAATTAATTATAACACTGATAAACATTTCTTGCAGATGTTAAGATCTAGATTATTGCTCACTATTTACATATTGTATTCCAGTAAACTATTTTCTTTAATGTCTGTAATAAGATCAAAAGATTTAAAATATAGGAAAAGTTCATATGGCAATAATTACTACACTTTATTTCTTTCACAGTTAATGTATGAGTTAGTGTTTCACAATTTCCAATATTTATAGAACAGCAAAAAGGCAATGATTATTTGTTTATGCCAACAAACTTACTGTTGGTGTTTTTAAACACACAAGCCGTGTGTGGGCAAAGTTTGAGAGGTAGAATTGGAACTTCTACCTCTCAAACTTTGCCCACACACGGCTTGTGTGTTTAAAAACACCAACAGTAAGTTTGTTGGCATAAATAAATAATAATTACCATCTGAAGGTTATTTAATCCTGGGATATAAAGTACTTACAATAGTAAGTCACCATTGGGGTAATTTGTCTCTGATGTGAGACTGCCTTTGTGGTTTACCAGGAGAAATATGAACTGGTTTGAGAATTTAATGCCATTCTGGCAGTTTGTCACAATAGCTCAGTGGTTAGAGCGTCCGCCCGGTAAGCGGAAGGTCTGTGGTTCAAATCCCAGTTGTGGCATTGAATTTTTAAGTTCCAGTTCTACCTCTCAAGCAAAAAGGCAATTTGGTTCTTTTAGGTTTTTAAACACAGAACACATACACTTCATGAAAGGTGGAGTCAACTTGAATACTCTTAATAACTTCACTCACTATTTACTATGCAGAGCACCTATTGTGAGGTCATGCTTGTCAGTTTTTAGTTATATTATTTACAGATTTAGGGTCAAATGCATTGGTTAAGAAAGTGATACAAATTTCTTAAGAGCTATCTCATCATATCATCTTTTCCATAGAACAGTGACAGACCAAACCATTAGATACCTGCTACAACGTGATCCAAATATTCCATTTGCTCCAGTGCATTATATGTAAATTTTCCACCATGTTCCTTGAGAACGAGATCAATTTCTTCACGTAAACGCCTCTGCACATCTTTGTTGAGGGAGAGCTCATACAGGCAGAAGCTCATACTTGTTGCTGCGGTTTCAAAGCCACCCAGGAAGAAGACGCACACTTGGGCAGCAATCATGTAGTCATCAAACACTGTCAACATAATAATAAAATAATTGAAATTATATTAAAATAGAGCAAACATGTGTAAGCATAGTTTAAATTAATAGCCAGGTTATGGGGGTAAACTAAGTCAGATAAATTATATGGAATATGCTTAATAAACATTGTATCTGTAGTTTCAATAATTTGATTAAAAGTGCAAGAGTTAGAAGTTATACACTGAATCTCTATATTCATCAAAAAGCATATCACCCTACAGTGCTACAGATGAATTAAAACAACAAATCCATTCTCACAGCCATGAACGTCGGCAGACTTTTTTCCAGGGGGGGGGGGGGGGACCAAATGTTAGAATTTTGCAATCAGATAATATTAATTCATTATTTTGTTGTCAAAAGTTATAGTATTTGTTGCGGATAACCGTATAAATTTGCCCTAAATAGAAATTGTTCTTTACATAAAAATTAAAATAATAGTTTAATAGTCAGCACATTAAGTTCATTAATTTTCAAGGGGGGGCTGTGGCCCTCCCTTGCCCCCCCCCCCCCTCGCGACGCCCATGCTCACAGCTATGTGCACATGTGTGCTTAAAGAGTTTCCATGGCAAAGAATGTTTCTGCCAATCAGCAGCATGCTGTTAAGTGCATGTGTGCACATAGCTGTCAGAATGGGTAATTCAGCAATAATTACTTTTTGTTAGAGATATTTCTTTGCTTAGGATTTTTAAAATTGTGTATATTTCTGACCTGCAAATTTTCTTTAATTTAAATTACGTGCATATTTAGTTCTTATCATTTATATTTATTTTATGTGTTTGCAGTTTAAACTTTCTAACAATCTTTACAGTTAATTTTATAAATTTAAGATTCATTTAGGGGTAAGAAGACTGCATACTTGTACTTGTAACTTAGTTATTGAATTTTTTGTTTAAATTCTAGTTCAGTTAATATTTTAAAAACTGAACTAAACTTTTAGGTCCCCCCATTAGCTCTAAAAGCTGTGAAACCTTGTACATTGGCAAAATAAAAATTCAGCAAAATTTAAGAAATGTTAAGATAAATTATTAAATATAAAGAATCAGATATTTATACCACCTATACAATCATACTTTAAACAATAATCTATGCAATAACCTTGTGCATTCATAAATCAACATAGCAGCAGTGTTCTTAAGAGATTCAAACTGAGTCAGTTTATAGGAGATTGAATGTGAAATAATATTCTCAGCTTCACAGTAACCCTTTTAGTTTATTTCCAGTATAATGTACATCTGCTTATAAATCAGTGTTCTGTATACAAATGATTGCAACAAATAAATTTTATATTTGAGAAGTTTATTGAAATTTATGGATATTAGCATGCTGGTATGTAAGCAAAAATTTGTTGATACTTTTTTATAATTTAATTGCAGAAAAGTGTTTCATTATAATGCTATTGAAATTCTGTCATACTCAAAGCATTCCAATCATCATCTGTTTGAAGTGGATCACCCCATCCTTTATAACTGCCTGTTAGCCTCACATTAACCTGATAGTGCAAACCTGATTACTAAAGATGAAACAACTCCTTTGTAACCAAGATATCAGTGTAACATCAATGTGCGCTATATAAACATGTCATTGAGAGGGGGTTCTCTGTATTGTCTTGTGCACCTGGAACCTGCTCTTGTTGACCTCTGACCAAGTGCAAAGTTCAAAGTCAGCTGTAGTGTATGGTTTATGCGTAGCCAACCTAATGTCCATTGAAGGAATTGTTTCATCTCTACTGATCAGTCAGTGTTTAAAGCTTCAGTCAGCTGAGCTGTAAATCCAGCAGGTAATAATAAGTTTTAATAGGCACATACATTAATGGTATACCGTAAGTTATAAAACAATTCTAGTTGATAATAATATAGTCCAAAGAGCTGATAAGGTGCTGATAAACCACCTCTGTGGTGCAGGAGGTAGCATGTCTGCATTACATTTGAAAGGTCCTAAGTTTAAAGCTCGGTTAGATGAGTTATTTGAATAAGAATTTTCCAGGATTTGCCCTTATCTTGAGGAGACAAATACTGAGTAACGCTAAGCTCTAAGGACCCTGGGCTTGTTTGAGCACCAATTGACCCATTTCATTTGTTCATCATCTGATGACATGACATTAAACTTAAGAAGGGCCCAAATGACTTTGTCAATGGGCCCCTAAACCCCACACACTTACTCACTCACTTAAGCATAAGAAAAAAAGAACTCTACTGTGCTTTTAGTAATTTAGTGTAATTTCTTAGAAAGTCTGAGAGCTTGTAAATAACTACTATGGTAGTTGCAAAATTTAAAGGCAGCTGATAGCGCACTATTGCTATTCTTTTTCCTGTTGTGCAAATAAATTTTGTGGGCACAAATGATATCTACATCACCACCTATAGCCTGATTTCACAGTTTGTTTAACTACACAATACTGTGAGGCTTTGCAAGCCTGGGTTTTGTGTTGAGTCAGCCACCTTTAAATTTCAGCTATAGTGTCAGTTTAACACAGTGTTTTGCTGCTTGTCAGTGTTAAACAAATCAATTTTACAACAGTTACATAAAGGCAATAAAGTAACAGATTTACTTTATGATTACAGGGATAAGAAAGAAAACAGCAGTTGCAAAATCTCTATTATTAACACCTTTTAAATTGCTTCAATAAGTTATTGAATAAATGTGTGTATTAAATTTATCCATTAAAACAAAAACAAACTGGCCCATTTCTATTACAACGCAGCCTCATTAACATGAATCCAAAGGGACTGAAAAATCAAGAGTGTTATAGGTCGCGCGTTACTTCTTGACGAATGAAAATTTTATATGAAAGGTTGGATGCGAGTCATTACTCACCTTTTGCAGGAATGCTGCCATGGAACGGAGTACAGTCTGCAGAGAGATGATGTGTCTTTACGCACATGCTTCTGAGCTGAAGTAGTACAACACTCAAATCAATGGGAAAACGCATGCCGTCATGTCGAAGAAATTGAACAAGAATACTGGGATAAAGATGTCATTGTGGAAGAAAGGATTGAGCAAATTATTATCCAAGATAATGGAATGGTAATATTAATCACTGTTATAAAACACTTGCATGCTACATCCGTACCGCTATTAAGGGTAGGCAAGCTGACTGGATTTCTGCTCAAGGTCATTCGTCAAGAACGAACGTGCAACCTATAAACAAATTCGTGTTAAGTGAAAAACATTATGCATACATGTACAGTAGTACAGTAATGCGTAATACACCACAGCATCAATCACTTTACATTACTGTACACTTATAACATTATAAAGTGATTGTAAAAGTACAAGTACTCACAAATTACACTGTTTTCTTGGAAAAAATTCAATCATGGAAATATCTTGTAATTTCAGAATAAATTGTAACTATAGCATCCATAAATCCAGCAGTGACCTCAGATGTTAAAGCAAATCGTCTTCATACTTAGCACTGCGAAGTGGTTTAGATTTGCTTCTGGAACCTTATGCAGCAGCATTAATTACTTTTTATCAATTCTTAATTATTTCAGATAAAGTAGATTCGGGAATTCCAAACTGGTCTGCAATTACTGTTTTCTTTGTACCCAGTCCACTTCATCTATAATCTTTAGTTTTACCTGTACATTTAGAGCTGCCTGTTTCCTCTTTACCATGTTTCGTGTGCTACTGTTTGTAGATTTTTATTCAGTATTCTAACTCGATTTGGCTGCGACTAAAAGAACTCATGGCATTGAATATGTTTCTAAATATTAATGCTCACAATTGAATTTACTTAAATGTACTGTACATGCTGATTGTTGAGGTGATAGTCGTGGCTGCCAATCTAAAATACATCATATATGAGTCAACAATGGGTAGTTAAGCTTTGCAGTGACATTTCTTGCATTCGTTTCAGAAAAAATTAACACTTAAAAATACTATAAGATCGGAAGTTTGTGTTACAATGAAATTTAATTGCTCCAGGGACTGAAAAAGAGTTTCTAATTTGCCTTAACAGAAATTTCTGTTAACCGATAAAGCTTCCCATAAGAACTAATGCATTCCTGCTGTGGCCAATATTTTTTTCATGTTAACTGCAAGTTCCTCTTAAGCAAGTTCATACTAACACATACTGCATATGGGAGTAGCACGACTACCGCAAATCAAAAGGTTCCCAAGTTCGAATCTCATTCAGAATTAGTTGCCAGATAAGAAGGGTGTTTTTCAGTTTTCCCTTATCCTGAGAAGACAAATTTTGGGTAACATTAAGCTTTATGGACTGCAGGACCATTTGAGCATGTTTCATTCCTTTCATTCATTCAATGTTGGACACGACTTACCAAGTTAAAGTTGTTAAACTTTTAAAAAAATATGCGGGAGTAAAAGTTATTTGAGAGTAATAAAATAAATACAAATGAACTTACCAATATCATCTATCCATTTCTTCTTCACAGGACCATGTCCATTCAGAACTGTTTGTTGTGTACCATTTTTCTTACTATCAGTGTTCTTTTCCTCAGAAATGCTGATATTTTTTGTAACATCAATATCCATGACTTCCTCTTCCATTTCATCATATCCTTCACCAAAGTCTTCAATTGGAGCATTTTTATCCTCTTCTGTGTCATCTGCATTGATATCAATCTTTTTCTTCATCTGAATCAACAGATTGAGGAAATCTTTACGCTCAATATTGTTCTTCTCACGGTACTCCAGAGTTTCTTTCACAACATTCACAAAAAAATCTGTTATCTCATCAGAAAAGCTCTTGATGTTGAGGTACTTGAGCATCTTAGGACAGGTGTACCTGAAGAGACGATGCATGTTTGACCATGAACCAGGACCTATGATCTTTTCACCCATCTCTCTGAATTTTGAGTGAGGATTGCGCAAAGAATTACTCTTCACTCCAAAAGCACAAGAACTGATGTTGTCAGTAGCGTAGCGAGCAAGTACATCTCTCAAGTCTATACTTTCACCCTTTTGAGCAGGAACTGAGATGTACCTGCCAAGATCCTCTGCACACTCCTTTACCAGATGGAATAGGATTCGCATCTTGCTGGAGTTGAAGGCAGGATTCAGTGTAAGTCGAAGGGTCCTCCATGGCTGGCCCTCTAAGATTACAAGATTGGCACTGATGGGGTCGTTGTTCACATCATGAGGCATTCCTCGATCATGGAAGTGTGAGAAGTCCTTTGTGAGAATCTGGATTGTAAGAAAAAGGGTAGAAATGCTTAATACAAAGAAGTGATCTTTACATTATGTGCTACTTAATACACACTTCAAGTTACATGTAAGGCAAAACTTTCACATGCAGTTTACTCTTCAACATGTCTGTCATAGAAAGTAATTATTTATACCTGCAGGGTAATACTTTTGAATAAATGAATTCACATAAGAAGAAAGTGATTTTTTTCTTTAGTAAGAAGTACTCCCTACCCTTCATAGAGTCTGGAAGTATGAATTAGAGCAGAGGTCAGCAAATCTGTACCGACTGATGGTCTGACATAATGCCACTATTAGAGGCAAAGCAATATGTTGGCCTATTTCAACCCTCCCTCCTTCAACCAACATGCATTCAAAGGTGAACAAGCAGTGGTGTACACTATTGATACAACATGGTTGTTTTAAAACCACTAAAACAAAAAGGAGCTGGCCCCATAGCGCAGTTGGTAGAGCACCTGCCTGCTGTGTGAGGGGTCCCTGGTTCAATTCCTAGCAGGGGGGTAGGAATTTTTCTGCAGCCGGGATTATTCCTCATCCTTCCCTGAGTCTGGAAGTATAATGGCGGCACCGTGGCTGAGTGGTTAGACTGCTCGCCTACCACCTAGGCGGGACCCGCATGTGGTATTCATGGTGGACGAAGCGGCATCTGGGTGGGTTTTCTCTGGGTTCTCCGGTTTCCCCCGTCATTCATTCCACCAATTGCTCCATTCAGTATCATACCTGGTGCTTGACTGACCACCTGCTTCCAGGTCTTCACTCTGGTCCAGAGGTTCCTCTGCTCCCTGACAGGCATCTGACCCTAGGCTGGCTTGTAAGTCCTAGGGGGTGTAAGTCCTACATAAGGGGAGGGTAATCACGGAAAGAAGAAAAGAAAGAAAACAAAAAGGAACCTTCCTATATTTATATACAAAAGTTAAAAAAGAGTTTGAAGACAAAAGGTTTTATGATTTCAAAGCAGTGAACTATGATTTTTCACTTTTCCCAAATTAAGGTTGAAAATTTATAGACAAACACAATTTTAAAATCACGATTACAATACAAAATAATGCTGGTTTAGATTTATTTAGAGCTATTGATATGGTAAAATTTCATATCTCCATTAATTTGCCTCACACAATTTTTTTTTCTAAACTGAAGATTATAGAATCTAAAACCAGGTCGTGATTGACAGATAAAAGCCTAAGTACTTTGTTGTATGTCAAAACTTGTGAATCAACATTAAATATATGTGAAACTGTAACGCTCCAACATAACAGTCAGCCACGATAGGAGTGCGCTTGGTGAGAAGAGTTACTAAACATATACATCACAAGTAGCTAGGGTTTCAGAAGTACAGTCGCATAAAGAAAACATCACCAATACCAAGATGCTTGCAATGAGGCTACTAACGACGCAAACAGAGTAACACTAGCAGTTCAAAATTGCTATCTACAAGGCAGTTGGACTGTAAGCAGTGCCAGTGTTGCCACACTATTATATTGTATGGTTTCTAGAGTCTCCAATAATTCATTACTGATATTACTGAAAGTATGATCATAATTGCTTTGTTTTATGCGGCAATACAATGTATTACTTTTTAAAAAATTTTCTTAGAAACATAAGTTTTTTATTCATTGACTCATTGTTACTGGTGTTTATGTTTTGATTTTAATAACAATGAAAGAGTTCTCATTTAATTCTCACAAATTCAATAACCTGGCTTCTTTTGGATCAACTTGTAGCAATACTACAAAATCAATACTATTGGCAGAAACAAAGAAATGCAATTGGTGAGGTTACAATAAAAGGTTATCTCATAAGGTCACATTCTGTGTTATCAAAGCCACCGCAATAAACTTAAAGCACAAAGAACTTTGTGCCATTGTTGGACAGTTGGGCCATAGTAACAAACTTGATACAGCACTCAAAGCAAAACGTGAATTTTACCACCTTTTCTATGAAAAGTCCCTTCAATGTTTCTGGTTACCAGTATCAAATGCTGATGAGAGATTTTCTTTCTATATATAACTTGGTTGTAACAGACAGAAGGGCAACTATGAAAAATGAAAGTGTCACAACTTGTTTTATGTTGCAATTTGGTGATGCTGACTGATGCGCAATAGCCCTGATGTCATATATGATAATAATTAAGTAAATGTTTCAATTTGGAGAAATTTTGAACAATAATGTTACAGTAATAGACTTTTAAATAGAGACAGATAAACCAATCATAGTAAACCACTTCTGGGAAGGAAATCACATATAGAACAAAAGTCTTCTTCAATGGATTACACTCCTCCTTGTTGGACTGTCTCCCCAAGGACTTACAAGACATTACTTTGGACCAGTAGCTGTCCAGGAGCAAGCAAGCTTTGGATCATAGCAGAAGTAGGATGGGTGATCAGCCCAATATCTGATATGGCAGTGAAGAAGAAGGAAATAAAATGTTATTATGAAAGGGATGATAGGAAAATTTGTGGATCAAATTTCCAGTCTAGTGTTCATCTGCAGCCAAGTAAAACTGTCCAGGGACAGCTGCTGACTGCATCCCAGTCCTCCCAGCAGAAGAAAATCCCTGTGCCAGTACTGGAAATGAACCTAGGTCTTCTGCTTGGTAAGCAGCAGCACTACTATATGCTAAAGTGACAACCATTAACAAGAACTAGACAGAAGAATAAGAATTTATAAGAATAGTTTATAGAAGAGTGAGTAGAGAAAGTCATCATGCGAATATAAGACATCAGATTTTTACTTTCTCTACTACATATAGTAAAGTAGAGGAAGTATTGTATTCCACCCAAAAATTTGACGTTGAGATTTCATTGGAAATGTTTTGAGACCCCCTAAATCCAAAAAAAAAGCATTTTTAGAAAAAGATCTGTGTGTGTGTGTGTGTGTGTGTGTGTGTGTGTGTGTGTGTGTGTGTGTGTGTGTGTGTGTGTGTGTGTCTGTCTGTCTGTCTGTCTGTCAGTCTGTGGACAGCATAACTCAAAAATGAAAAGTCGGTTAAAAACCACAGTTGGTATTTAAGTTTAACATCTTTCAAGGATGTGATACAATCATTTTGAAGAAAATTGCTTCACACTAAACTACCCTTTATATGGAAAATTTTTCAAAAATTTTTATTTTCTTGAAAATGGCTCTAATGATTTTGATTAAAATACCATATGTTTGAGATATTTTTATGACAAATGAAATGTTTACCTTGAATTTTTTGGCTATAGTCCCTGTAGTCGTATTTAATCTGGATGACTTTTGCATAACTGGTAAACATAAGAGATAGACCAAATCTTACTATACAAAAAATGTAGATCTTGCTAAAATACATAATTTATGTCTAAATAAATTTGTTTGTAGAGTGAACCATTTCGAAAATATGCCTTTACTTTTTGTGTGAGTTTTGGAGAACTTATACTAATGTCAAATGGAACATCTTTATTAATTTTTCTTTATATGTTAACCATGCAAAGAGAACGACATTTGAAAGCTTTAAAAGGTTTGACTATCACTCAAAGTCGACTGTATTCCCATATTTCCCTTGTACCTACAAGGAAATAAGCAATAAGATAATTTCTGCAAATGTTTATCTCAAATAAGGCGAAGAAGATACAGGAATAAGAGTTTATTAGAATGGTTAGTACAAGGGTAGAGAAAGTCATGTGAGTGCAGCACATCATATTTTTTTTTAAATGAAACTGACAACACTGTTAAGCTCCTATGTTTTACTGGTTATTTATTTCAATTAGCATTGCTGTAATTTTTATGACATGCATATTACAAATTAAAATCTGTAAGAAAATATCAGTGCACTACAATATGCATCCTGGCCCGTTACACTCTTGATGACTTTTTTGCCCACTGCAATGCATTAATATAATTGATAAAAATCCACCTAATATGCCTACTGTTGTTATGAAGGTATATTAGCCTCCTTGTTACGTGATATTTGATGATCCTTTGATCAACTCTTCATCAATATAAATTAATGTATAACTGGTTGCTCACAAATTTTTGCATCCTGATACTTATTTTGTGCATTTTATTCAACATCTGCAATAATCAGTGAGTTGTAAAACATGTATAACATACAAGATATAAAAAAAGAAAAAAAGTGAAGGAATCCAATGCATTATGTTCGCTCAACTTTCACTAACCACTATATTTTATCTTTACTGTTGTTTCTTTAAAGCTGGCCCAGTGATCCCAAGTTGCAGGTACTAATCCAGCCCAAACCAATGGTATTTAAGTGTGACTAAAAGTGACAGCAGTAGTTTTATTGGCCTGTAAAAAAACTTCTGTAAGATGAAATTCTGGCACACCAGTGGCACTCATATGGTCCTGGCAAATGACAGTGTCATTAAAAAACAAAATAATGTAATTGAAACTAAACTTAAACCAGTGCATTCAGAAGTAATGCCTACAGAAATAATAATAGCCTGATTTGACACTGAAAACAATTCCAATATAAAATATGATTTGAAGCTTTCCTGACGACGAACATATTCAAGATGCTCTCGGCCTTCGAGCCAGGTGTAGTGATGAAAAGACATCGACGTTTCAGGACTGTACATCTCTCCCGAAATGTTGATGTCTTTTCATCACTACACCTGGCTCGAAGCCCGAGAGCATCTTGAATAATTCCAATATATTTAGGCATTTTATTTTACGTATTAAAAAATCTACTTGGGTTTAGGTTACAGAGATTTGTATTTTCACTATAAGGTGAAAAATAAAAGAAGAAAGATTTTTATCGTCCCTCTGGAAATTAGAAGTGAAAGTTGCTGATTAGAAAGCAGAAGAAGAACATGAGAGATTCATTGCTGAAACTGATTTTACAAATAAATAAAAAGTTAGATAACTAAACATGGTGTAGAACACCAGAAAGAAGAAGGAAGGTGATGATGATGACAACGATGAAGAAGAAGAAGAAGAAGAAGAAGAAGAAGAAGAAGAAGAAGAAGAAGAAGAAGGAGGAGGAGGAGGAGGAGGAGGAGGAGGAGGAGGAGGAGGAGGAGGAGGAGGAGGAGGAGAAGCAGAAGAAGAAGAAGAAGAAGAAGAAGAAGAAGAAGAAGAAGAAGAAGAAGAAGAAGAAGAAGAAGAAGAAGAAGAAGGAGGAGAAGCAGAACAAGAAGAAGAAGAAGAAACAAATAGTTCCAAACAAAAAGTAACATTTTCACTTAATGAGATATTCTACAAATTTAAATGAGCAGATTCTTTTGGGCATATACCCTATAATTGTTACTGTTGTCATTATGCATGTACTCCTACATGGTAGGTGAACGTCCCAATAATTCCAAGGACCGAAGTTGAATATCAGTTTGGGTGAGGGTTTTTTTTTTTTTTAATATGGTTTTCCCTATTCTGAGAAATTTCAACCTTAGATTCTATAGACCCTCATTCACTTTCACTGCAGACATGAGTTGATAAAATGGACGTTAAAAGAAACTACCGTACCTGTTTAATAAGCTCGGGGTCACGAAACATGACCATGGGAATCCTGGTCTGGAAGATGCCCCCAAACATGTGTCCCTCCAGCTGGTGGTACAGAGATCTGAAGCCCTCTGCTTGAGTTTTCCTGTGTAGGGCCATTTCCTTGAGGTTACCGAAGAAAGGGACTGGCTTCAGGTAAGGCACACCTTTCTTCTTCCAATAGTCGAAGTTGGCCGTGAAATAGTAGTAGAGCCAGGCAAGGAACCCGGCTACTACAAAAAGTAACTCAAGCAAGAAGGACATCTTCTCGCGTCTGAGGTCTGAAGCCAAATAATCACCTCCTACAATAAGAAGTGCTGATAGGACAGAGTTGAATGGCCTTTGTCACAAGAAGTGGACAAAGGGTCACGTTTGGTCGTCACGAACATAACGATGTATCTGGTTGGAGTCCTAACGCTGCTGATGTAGAAGGGTCAGAGTACAGTTTTTCTAGAATATCTTAAGAGGAGACATTTGGGCATCGTTTTTCGAGTATTTGTTAAGCGAAAGCTTTTTCTACCAGTTACTCAAGGTAAATACTGTCTTTATTAAATTACTCGACAAGATCGGTATTGCTATGATCGATTTTACTGTAAGTCGATAATTGCGAACATTTTGAGACAAGATTATACCCGCATTGCAAGCATGAGGCACAATTTTATACTAACGCTATTGCTTATTACTTTTCTACCACGTGCATAGTAGGGGAGAAAATATTGTATTCCACTCAAAAATTAGACACCGAGGATTCAGCGGAAATACACTTTTGAGGTCACGTGATTTAAAGAAAACGATAATTATGCGAGAGTTGCCTGTCCTCGTTCTCGGCGCTCGTTGCCGTCTGCCGTTATCACAGAAAGGTGCGGATTAAACCATACAACATTCTTAACACTACTTTTAAAGGCTTTACTTACCAGCTTTATGAAAGGAGATGTCGAAACTGCCGCCGTTATTGTCCATACATTTTGGCACTTCTTTAGGAAACTATCCACCACTCTCCGTACTTCACGTTGAGAAATGCTGACAATCTCCCGGCGGATATTTTGTTTTAATTCTTCCAGGGTGTGTGGGTTTGTCTTGCACACCTTATATTTTAAGTTAGGTACCACAGAGATAGAAATCGTTTATTGGAGCTCTGAGAAACTTTTCTCCGCTAATGGCGCACCATACACCAATTTTTTCGTCATTAAATGGTACTTCATGAACAATATTAGGTTATAAGTTAATTTTTTCGAGTCAACAGTTGACAATTTTGCCCCCCATTTTTAGAGAATTAACAGACAGGGTGCGTGTTTTTTTTTTTTTTTCATTTTCTCCCCCCCCCCCCCCCCCCCCCCCCCAAATAAGACTCTGCATCAGCTCATAAAGCCAATCTTTCGATGACAATTGAAAGTGTGTTTCACGACAGAATTATTAGTAGAGATTTGTGGCCCCATCGGTACTCCGATCTAACTCCTGCGATACTAAACTTGGTTATTTAAGCTCTTCATCTTCCAAGGATGGACACGGAGATAAACTAATCTTCCTATGGACAATTTTTCGAAAATTTTGATCTTGATTTTTTTAAAAAAATAGCATCAACGATTTTGAAATATTTTCATGACGCTGAACTAGATATCCAAATCGGTGTTGACCAATTTTTACTTTCTCTACTGGTAAATAGAGGAAGTATTGTATTCCACCCAAAAATTCGATGTCGAGATTTCACCGGAAATATGTTTTGAGGCCCCCTGAATCCAAAAAAAGCATTTTTAGAAAAAGGTCCGTGTATGTGTCTGTCAGTCTGTGGACAGCATAACTCAAAAACGAAAAGTTGGTTAAAAGCCAAACTTGGTATTTAAGTTTAATGTCTTTCAAGGATGCGACACGAAGATTTTGAAGAAAATAGCCCCACCCTACACTACCCTTTACATGGAAGATTTTTCGAAAATTTTGATTTTCTTGAAAATGGCTCAAACTATTTTGATTAAAATGTCATATGTTTGAGATATTTTTATGATAAATGAAATGTATATCTTGAATTTTCTGGCTATAGCCCCTGTAGTCGTATTTACTTTCGACGACTTTTGCATAACTGGTAAACAAGTTAGAGATAGACCAAATCATACTACCATACACAAAAAATGTAGATCTTGCTAAAATACACAATTTATGTCTCAAATTTTCTTGTAGGGTGAACCATTTCGGAGATATTCCTTGTTATGTGTGTGAGTTTCGGAAAACTTAGAACTTTAGCGAAATGCAACAACGTTTTTTTTTTTTTTTTTTTTTTTTTTTGGTTAATCTTGCAACGAGAACGGAATCTCAAAGGTCAAAAAGATTTGACTGTCGCACAAAGCCTTCTGTATTCTAATATTCCCCTTGCACCTACAAGAACATAAGCAGTAAGATAATTTGTACGAATGTTTATCTTAACTAACATGGAGATATAGGAATAAGAGTTTGTAAGAATGGTTAGTACAAGAGTAGAGAAAGTCATGTGTGTGCAACACATCAGATTTTTCATTTTGAGATATGCTGTTCACAGACAGGCAGATTACAGATCTTTTTCAATTTTTTAAATTCATGGAATCTTAAAACGTATTTTCGGTGAAATCCCGTATTGAATTTTTGGGTGGAATACAAGCTTCCTCTACTTACTTTAAGTCACCCGCGGGGGGAAAAAAAAGTCATGTCTGTAACGCATACATAAATGCGTGCCCACATTCATACTCAGATACATGACAGATAAATAGACAAACATAACTACTTATTGAAAACTTGCAAGTTATTTGGTACTCGTGGAGCTGTTCTCTAGCGTTAAAGTAGCCTGGCGTTCCAAACATGTCCTTTTTCCTTCGAATTTAACCAGAAACTGTCTTATTTGGTCATTGTTTTCCGAAGTCCCTAGAAAATCCATTTTTGAATCGACCTGCTTACTGCCGGAAGCAGTATATTCTCCACATCGGCAAGGAATGAGCAAGCGCAACTTTCAGATAAACAAGAGAAATCTCGTACAGTGCAAGAAACCGGTAATCCTAGTTGTAATAGACGTAATTTATACCAAAGAGGGCAGATTTGTTCCTCTCTTTTGAATTTGAGAAAAAAGGGGGACCAGTTTAAATGTAAACAACAAATGATCAACTTGTATAATCATTTTATCACATTCCTCTGCCGCAGAGGAGAGAACCACGTGCACAAAAAAATCTACACGTGATCTGACGACCATTTTCATCTTTTTCCGAATCGGAGAAAACCGGATCAAACTCGCTGCTGTCCTTGTACCAAACATTCCTGCTTTTCTCTTAATAATTTATTAGTCACTGAATATGATAACGGTGTCATTGTGTAACATCTGAAAACGGGAATTAAAGAATTCCCATCAAAGAGTTTAGATGTCTGTGGGTATTCTATTTTCTGTCTTTACAACATGTAAGTTATTTGTTCACATCCGTGCTGCGGAGTCAGTGTGTGCCTCCCATTCGGGAGGTGGTGGGTTCGAGCCCCGCGGCCAATCTTCCTGACCCATGGGTTTTTCGAGGGTTTCTCCTGGTCGCTCGGTGAATGCTGGGAAGGTTAAGTACATCTCCAAATTTCGTGTTCCTCCTCACTTCACCTTCATCCTCCATGGCTGTTTCAGGTTGTGTAAGTGTTGGCGGGAGTCTCAGCGTTGCATGGCAGGGAAAAGAATGCTCTCTAAACCTTTGTCTTCCGGATCTAGCGCTGTCTGCGGATCCCGGGCTCCCAACCAGCTCTCCTCTGGTTGTACTAGCCACCACCGGCGAGTTTCAATATGTAAACTATATTTCCTAGATCTGGTTACCCTTTTTTCCTCCCTCCTGGGGGCATAGCTACAAAAGATCTTCAATAAGTGGAGGTGCTAAACACCTCCTTCCAAACTTTGCCATACCTCAAGAGGTCCGGAGCTCAAATCCCGATTAGGGTGAGCTATCTATATAAAGCTTTTTGTGGGCTTTCCTTAACCTGAGAAGATGAATGTCAGATAACTAGCTTTAGGGACCCATATGACCTAGCCACTTAAAGGACATTAAGTTTACAAAACAAAACAGAACTATAAAAATTTGATGTGTTGCACTCACATGACTTTCTCTATTCTTGAACTAACAATTCTTACAAACTCTTATACCTATATCTTCTTCGTATTAGTTGAGATAAGCATTTGTACAAATTATCTTATTGCTTATTTCCTTGAAGGTGAAAGAGGAATATTAGAATACAGTAGGCTTTGTGCAATAGTCTTTTAAAGTTTTGAGATTCCATTCTCTTTGCACACTTAACATATAAAAAAATGAACAACGATGTCCATTTCATGAAAGTTTTAAGTTTTCCGAAACTCACAAACATAACAAGGAATATCTCTGAAATGGTTCACCCTACAAGAAAATTTATTCGGACATAAATTGTGTATTTTAGCAAGATCTCCTTGTTTTGTATAATATGATTTGGTCAATCTCTAACGGTTTAGCAGTTATGCAAAAGCCATCCAGAGTAAATATGGCTACAGGGACTATAGCCAGAAAATTCAAGATATATATTTCATTTGTCATAAAAATATCTCAAACCTATGACATTTTAATCAAAATCGTTAGAGCCATTTTCAAGAAAATCAAAATTTTCAAAAAATTTTCCATGTAAAGGGCAGTTTAGGGTGGAGCTATTTTCTTCAAAATCTTTGTGTTGCATCCTTAAAAGACATTAAACTTAAATACTAACTTTGGTTTTTAACCTATCTTTCGTATATGAGTTATGCTGTCCACAGACACACACACACACACACACACACACACACACACACACACACACACACACACACACACACACACACCTTTTTCTAAAAATGCTTTTTTTTTGGATTCAGGGGGTCTCAAAGCATATATTTCTGGTACAATCTCAACATCGAATTTTATGATGGAATACAATACTTTCCCTACTTACTAGTAGAGAGAGTAAAAATGAGTAACTTTTAAAAGTTCTATTTAGATGGCCCATTCATGGTGCTCAAAATTTAAGTCTTTACCACCTAGATATAGTAGGTAGTCAGTATTGTATTCCAACTAGAGTTGTAAAACTACCGTAGGCTACAGTAGACAATCATAAATAAGTATAGACTATGGTAGTTTTCCTAGTAGAATTGGTCAGTTAAAAACCTACCCGCCTTATCTGTACATTAGGTATGTTGCATACCTATTGGGTGTTACCTCATATCGATCATGTTGTTTATGTTATATGGTCAGAAACCGAAAGCGTTGAACTTTAAACCTTCTCAAAACTGAGAGAAAGTATATAAAGGCTGCTTAACCCACAAATATTAGTGTCTTCAAAAACATTTGGAAGCTCCTCTAAGTACACTACAGTTCAGATTGAAGACACTGATTGTGATCACAAGTAATATTACGTTGAACCAAAAAGTATACAATTTTGATCACAATAATGATCACAGGTTTTGGTGAACATTATGTTTGAATTTCTCATTAAATTTCTTAATTTCTTGTACTTTATATTATGCTCTTTCCCTACCAATGCTATCAATACTGCCGGTAATCCCACCATTTACTATGTCATTTATGTCAATCAATCAATCAATCAATCAATCAATCAATCAATCAATCAATCAATCAATCAATCAATCAATCAATCAATCAATCAATCTCCTGTATCTCCTTAAGAGAGCATAGGGCATTCACAAAGTGATTCAATCACACCCAATTCGTAGCCAATTTCTTTACTTCTCTCCATGTTTCCCTTCTTTAGTAATTTTTTTCAAGAATTGTTCTCTTTCATGCATTTTTTGGTCTTCCTCTCACTCTTCTACCTTGGGGATTCCAGTTCAGAGCCATTCTTTCTTGTGCTTTGTCTTCTTTTCTTATTGTATGTTCTATTCCACTTTTATCTTCTGATTTATATTGTAATTTCTTTTTTGGTTTGTTATCTTCCATAATTCTAGATTTGAAATTACATCTGGTCATCTCATTCTTAGAATTCTTTGTAGACATCTATTAACAAATGTTTGTAATTTATTTTGTATAATTTTGCTTGTTTTTCATGTTTCACAGCCATACAATAATATTGATTTCACATTACTGAAGATTCCCAGATTGGTTATAACAGGACAAATGCACTGTTTGCTTTCTTTATTTGGTTTTTAAGATGCTCAAGAGCTACACCATACTTATCAATTATGCTACCCAAATATTTCAATTCTTGAACAGTATCAATACTGTTATTGTTTAGTATGATTTTAACTGTCTTTTTACTATATAATCTCATTTCTCTAGTTTTGTTTACATTTATTTTCATATAAGTCCCTTTTATTACTTCTGATAAAGTATTGACTTTACATTGCACATCATAGAACTAAGAGAGAACAGGCATATATCGTCTGCAAAATCTAAGTCCTCCAAGGTATCGTTTAATCCCCATTTTATACCTCTTCTGGCACTTCCAACATCCATAATATCATTCATAATAATCACAAATATGATTGGAGAGAGAATACAGCTGTTTCACTCCACATATGGTTATGTATTCTGTCAGCATACAATTATGCATAACATTGCTAGAATAATTTTCATACATAAGTTTAATTACTCTGCAGATTTTTCCTGGTATACCAAATTTTGTTATTGTGTTCCATACATAATCTCTGTTAAGCGAGTCAAATGCTTTTTTCAGAATCAATGAACAGTTAAGTATAAAGTACTTCTCGTTACACTGTTCAAAAATTATTCTTAAGGTATTTATTTGGTCAAGATCTGTAGATCTTGCTAAAATGCACAATTTATGTCCAAATAAACTTTTTTGTAGAGTGAACCATTTCGGAGCTATTCCTTGTTATGTGTGTGAGTTTTGGAAAATTTAAAAACTTTCACGAAATGGAACATCGTTGTTCATTTTTTTATATGCTAAGTGTCCAAGGAGAATGGAATCTCAAAGCTTTAAAAGATTTTACTATCTCACAAAGCCTACTGTATTCTAATATTCCTCTGGCACCTACAAGGAAATCAGCAATAAGATAATTTGTACAAGTGTTTATCTCAACTAACATGAAGAAGATATAGGAATAAGAGCTTGTAAGAATGGTTAGTGCAAGAGTAGAGAAAGTCATGTGAGTGTAACACATCAGATTTTATTAACCATGCAAAGAGAATGGAATCTCAAAGCTTTAAAAGATTGGACTATTGCTCAAAGCCCACTGTATTCCCATATTCCCCTTGCACCTTTAAGAAAATAAGCAGTAAGATAATTTCTGCAAATGTTTATCTCTACTAACACAAAGAAGATATAGAAATAAGAGTTTGTAACAATGGTTAGTTCAAGAGTAGAGAAAGTCATGTGAGTGCAACACATCAGATTTTTTTTATATCTCTTCCACAAACTGTTCTAACAAAGACTTGTGTAATAGAACCATTTTTACAAACATTTATCTCAATTAACATATATGTACTTACAAAGTAATTCATCATACAAACAAAAGACTGAAGTGAAAGTTAAATCTTTAAAAAGCAACACCCTAGATTCATATTTGTATTCTTAATTTATTGTATGGAAATTACAATTTCAAGCTTTGTCAAATACATACTAAATTTAGTGACTGAAGTGCTCATTGATCTCTTTACTGTTGCAAAAATACTGAACAATTAAGAATCCTCATCTTTTTTCTTGGAAGTTTGAAAACAGTGTTGAAATAATCACTTTATACCAAAAATGTGAGTCGATTAAAAGCACTACACAATTACCGGAAAATTATAAGTGAGTGCTGTGTAATGTTATTAATTGATTCATCTTTCTGTTTAAATTAAGAATCCGTTAACCTTTTTCTCAGAATTGTATTGAGTGTCTGTTATTTCTTTCATTTGTACTTGGAGCATACATGTGTAAAATAGGACTCGTCTTTCTAGTCATTCTAGCTGATTGTAGATGCATTTTATCACTGCTTCTAGTAATGTGGTCACAAATAGTGTTGTTTGAGAAAGTGTTAATTGTAGCTGCTAAGCAGATGAGTTAAAAGATTTGTGTATTATTTTATTTTGTTATAAAGTATAAGCATCTACATAACCCCAAAAGATATTACTATCGCACAAAGCCTACTGTATTCTAATATTCCTCTTGCACCTACAAGGAAATAAGCAATAAGATAATTTAATGTTTATCTCAACTAACACGAAGAAGATATAGGAATGAGCTTGTAAGAATGGTTAGTGCAAGAGTAGAGAAATACAGATTGCACACATGACAAATAGATTATTTTTAATGTCCTAAAATTGCTCCATTTCTATACTAAAATTGCCTAGTAAGTTCCAATGATTTTTGTTGTGATGTTCTGAAAGTGTGACTTCCAGTTTAAGAATTTGTCAGTTTTAATTCCTAACATTTTGTTTCAGAGGTGTATTAAACTATTTTGCTATTGTAGGTGATCACTCACTGGAGATAAAAATCATGCATTGTGATATCGATATTTAATATCAGCTTATTTACGATCATCCATTCCCTCAAGCTAATCATAATATTATCAGTGCTGACTGAAGTTCATGCACTTTTTGCATGATGCTTCAGAAAACTGAAAGTATTGGAAAATTTTGTGTGTGCATATCTGTCTCTCTCCCTCCCTCCCTCTCTCCCTTTCTCTCTCCATCTCTCTATCCATATCCTCTCTCCATATCTCTCCCGATTTCTCATGTAAATAAAGATGCAGTTACTCGGACATGTTAACATGTAACTTCTAAGTCAAGAAAAGTTTACAGGCTTTGTAATTAACCCCGGTTAATTTAATTTATAAGGTTAACTTATATTTTATAATTGTTTTTTCATAGTAAATGGGTGTAGGCAGTAGATTGAAAAGATGCATCAAGTTTGAAAAATTCTATGCCATAGCCAGAATTACCACAACTGTACCCAACTTTGCAAGTTGTCTTTGAGATATTTCAGATAGGGTTTGGAGGGCACCTGAACATCTTAATGTTGGTCTGGGTGGCTCTGTTGGTTATGCACTGGCTTACTTATACCAAGGTTGTGGATGGTTTTTAGTGTACTTAAAAACAAGCCCAATGTTGGTAGATTTACTGGCATGTAAAAGAACTCCTGCAGGAACAAATATCTGACTCTTCGACAGCAATGATATGATCCTAACAATGATTGTTCTTCTTTTATAGCCCAATATGGGTCTTGGCCTTCTCTATTTTCCTCCATTCTCCACTTTGCTTCTCCAGCTTCTGACTCCCATTGCAGCAAGATCTTCCTCCACACAATCCATCTACCTTGATCTTGGTCTGCCTTTCCTTCTTCTTGAGAATATCCCCTCTTTCCACATTTTCTTTAGATTCCACTCATTCTTTCATTCTTTCCAGATGTCCCAATGGTCTAAGTCTCTGGGATAACAGTATCTTGACCTTCTATTAAATCATTTACTTCCTGATTGTTTCTCACTCTCCAAATCTGTTCATCACAATATTCAGTGCAAACATTTTTCTGAGCATTTTCTCTCAAAGGACCTCTAAGTCTTTTCATTGTTCATTGTGGTAGATCAAACCTCAGATATCTCTGGTTATTATTACATTACAGAAAATCTCTTTATTTGCATAATAAGCTCTATTTCTTGCCTGTATTCTTTCTGTTATTGCATCACTCACTTTATTATCAGATTTAATTAAGGTAGCAAGATATGTATAACAGGAGACATCTTCAAAGACTTTTTCATGTATCTCTAAATTTCTATGCATCTTTAGCTCAAGTGGTATGTGGATTGGTCCAGAAACCTGAAGATACTAGGTATGAATTTTTGTTTTAAGTCTTTGACATGTTTTTGTTCAGATTAGGGGAGAACAATAACTGACCTCTTACAACATTGAATAACAGTGCATGGAGATATTCACTATCATTGGCAAAAGTTCAAAGTATGCTGTTATTTTGAACTGTGCACTTTATTTAAAGCATCCTGCAAACATATTAAACTGATTAATAACCATGATAAAACAACTATAACTGTAAGCCCTAAACAAATGGAAGAACAATGTTTTTTATGTGATTATGCAGCAGTAATAAACACAACTTCCTTCACTGTACCATCTGTTTAGTCATTGGTTTGAGGAAGCTTTGCATCTTTGCATCTCCTTGTACATTAGGTCTGGTGATGGCATCAGCGTTAAGCTGTAAGGTGGATGACATCATATGAGTATGTTCCTTGACTTTTTAAAGAAAATAACATATTTTTCCAAAAAAATCAACTTTATTTATCAACATAGTCTCGTTTTAACCCTATACACCTTGCTCAATGTTTCTCCAATTTTTTTTAATCCTTCCATAAAATACAATGTTTGAAAGTCTGCAAAATACAGTCTGTTTCTGAGATGATGTCTTCTTTGGAATGTGAATTTCTTCCCATCGACCCAATTTTTGAGGTTTGCAAAGAGGAAGTAGCTTGGAAACAAATCTGTAGAATAGGTTGGATGAGGTAGCAGTTCGTGGACCAACTCCATGAATTTTGCAATGGCAATGTTAAACATGTGTGCAGATGTATTATCCTGGTGAAAGAGAATCTTTTCTTTCACCAGATAGGGTCTTTTCTTTAACAGTTCCAGTATTGTGGCATAATATGAATCTGTGATCGTTTCACCCTTTTCAAGGTAGTGGATGAATATCGCACCTTGGGAATCCCAAAAGATGGCTGCCATGATTTTTCCTGCTGACAAAACAGTTTTTGCTTTCTCTGGAGCACTTTCAACTAAGGAAATCCATTGCTTTGATCGTTGCTTTGTCTCAGACTGACAGTCATGGATCCAGGTTCCATTAAAGCTGCTGCAAAAACTCATTTGGATTGTGCTGAACATGTCAAAATGGTCATACAAATCTGTTTGTTGTCAACTGTGAGCAGTTGCAGCATCTATCTTGCCAACAACTTTCTCATCCCCAAATATTCATGCAGGATACTACTTACCCATTCATTTGAAGGGTCTTGGCTATCTTGTGGATTTTCACTTGTCTGCCTTCCATCACAATATCCGGAACTTTGCCCACCATTTCTTGTTATGACATCAAACAGCTGTCCTGTGCACTTGGCACCTCTTGTGGTCGAACAGTCACATCAAAATTCTGTGAACATGCCATGTGATGAAGCAGAGTCCATCAGTATTTCTTCCATTTCCTCCATTGTCTTACCACACAAAAAATAATACTTTTTCTGAATATGAAATTGACTTTTCTCCATTTTTTATGAAGTAACACAAAACTAGAGCTTTTACAGGCTCCCAAGGATGCTCTAAGAACAAATTTCTGGAATTATACACAGAAAAGGTGAACAACTGTAGTGCCAACAAGATATTTGTGATTCATGCATGACTTCTTGTCAAAGTCACAGACTTATAAAACTGCCCTCACATGCAGAGATTAATTTTTCTACCAAATCAAATGGCCCTATCTAAAATATTCAGTGTGCCTTGGTTTTATAGGGCGCTTCATTAGATGTATGAGAGGTTATTGTTATGTAGCTGTTCTAAAAATTCCAAATAAAATAAAATTGCAACCAGCTCAAGCATTTTGGTAACTAGGTATTTAAATTATGTGAAACTAAAGAATGTTCCTGTAGGTTATGTTTCTGTCTCTGTATTGGATAGGTGACTTATGAAGATGATTCCATGTAAAATTGACATAAAAGGGAATATTCACAAGGATGAAGCTGTGAGTAAAAGCTAGTAGAATAATAAAACTCTTATACTGAAAATAAGAAATACTACCTTTCTTATTGTATTTTATGGAAGTTTTATACAGAGTGATTTATGTAGAAGTAACCTTTCTTTCTTTAATTATTTGGCTTGAAATTCCTTAATGAGCTGTTTTTAATTCAAATTAAGCAGGATATTTGGGAGTTTTGATTCTCTGTAATACAAAGCATAGATGTTTATTCTTTAGCCCTTATTTTTGTCTTTTGTCTTATTGGTGGCAGCTGTTTTCAACATTTTGTGAAAATTAAGTACACATTAAATCAACAGCTCTTCCTTGTGAAGCAATACTAGATTACAAATTCAATTATAGCTACTCAAGTACGTACCAAAAGAATTTGGTGTTCACAATCATCCCTAAAGAAACACAATGTAGAAATGTTAAACAAATTAGAAACATCATTCTGGTAAGTTGAAAAGGCAAACATCATTCATCTAAGCAGAACATTGTTGTTAGCTAAGGGTATAACTGGAGAGGTCACCTCAAAAGTCATGAAGGCATTTGTCGAAGGAGTCTGGGTGCACCAATTCAATGTGTCCAGAGAGCTGTGAAAAGTATGTCTGAAGACGTATTAACAATAACACAAAAGACAAAAATATATTCTGCTTAATGTGACGTTATAAATGTTATACTTTTCATACTTATAATGGAAACTTTTAAGAATGGAAGGCAAAGATTTTGAGGGAATTTGCTTCAGTTTAAAAAGCTCTTTACATGAAAAAATGAAGTCACATTTGATTTTCTGAAAAAAAATCATTTCCTTCATTATGTGTTCCAATTATGTCATAACCAGTTTACATATATAGCTCGCACATTCGATTTTGAACACTGATCTTCACAGGGCAGTTGGCGAGCCAGGTCTCCTTCTGTCTCCTTCTATCACTTGTATTAAGCAACACAATACACTATGTAAATTGTCTGCCCCTCCTTGATTTCCCTGTGTAAACACATAAAATAAACGGCTCAGTGATACTTGACGGGGTGACATCACAATGAGATAATACTACTACTGAAGACAGGTAATAACTCACATCAAAGCTGTTATTGAAATATTTCAGAGCTCTAAAATGATTGTGCAAACTATAACAGGACCTTTACTGGTCAGATACCTGAATACGTATTCGAGAGTGATTCTGCAGGACTGTGCAGTACTAACATTTGTGTTGCAAAGATAACTTAAACATAAAAAAATCTGATGTGTTGCACTCACATGACTTTCTCTACTCTTGTACTAACCATTCTTACAAACTCTTATTCCTATATCTTCTTCGTGTTAGTTAAAATAAACATTTGTACAAATTATCTTATTGCTTATTTCCTTGTAGGTGCAAGGGGAATATTGGAATACAGTAGGCTTTGTGCGATAGTCAAATCTTTTAAAGCTTTGAGATTCCGTTCTCTTTGTACACGTAACATATAAAAAAATGAACAACGATGACCCATTTCACGAAAGTTCCAAGTATTCTGAAACTCACACACATAACAAGGTATATCTCCGAAATGGTTCACCCTACAAGAAAATTTATTGAGACATAAATTGTGTATTTTAGCAAGATCTACATTTTTTGTATAGTATAATTTGGTCTATCTCTAACGGTTTACCAGTTATGCAAAAATCGTCCAGAGTAAATACGACTACAGGGGCTATAGCCAGAAAATTCAAGATATACATTTCATTTGTCATAAAAATATCTCAAACATATGACATTTTAATCAAAATCGTTAGAGCCATTTTCAAGAAAATTTTCCATGTAAAGGGTAGTTTAGGGTGGGGCTATTTTCTTCAAAATCTTCATGTCACATCCTTGAACGACATTAAACTTAAATACCAACTTTGGTTTTTAACCGACTTTTCGTTTTTGAACTATGCTGTCCACAGACTGACAGACTGACAGACTGACAGACACACAGACACACACACGGACCTTTTTCTAAAAATGCTTTTTTTGGATTCAGGGGGCCTCAAAACATGTATTTCCGGTGAAATCTCGACTTCGAATTTTTGGGTGGAATACAATACTTCCCCTACTTACCAGTAGAGAAAGTAAAAAAGGATAGAGTAAAAAGGTTACTTAATAATTTTGCTTCAAATTTATAAGTTTGAGGAAGAGTTCTGTGTGCACTGCATAACTCAAAAATGAAAAACATTTTGTGTGTACATCAAACTTGTTAATTAAGTTCAGAATCTTCCACGTTGTGACAAAAATTTCAAGAAAATCTCCATACCCCTAACTAGCTTTTACATGTAACATCATTTTGATTTTCTTAAAAATAGATTTAACAATTTTGGTTATAATACCATAAGTTTAAGATATCACTATGAACATATAAAATGTATATTTTTAATTTTATGTGGATAGCTGTGAAGATCTCTTCATTCTGAATATATTTTGCATCATTTTGTGTAACTGGTAAATCATAATAGACAAAATTTTACAACACAAAATTGTAGATCTCATTAACATACCACTTTTGTTAATTAAATTTTTTGTGGCATTAATTACTATTTCTGAGCCATCCTTTGTTATTGGTTACGTTTTTAAGCGCTAAACTGCTAGTCAATAAAAGAGCTTGGAATTTCAGTCATTACATAGTGTGACTTTTTTTGTTCGGGTGAAGTAAAGAAGACAGTTGTTGTCGGGATAAAGAAACACTTTTATTTCCGTAAACAGTAACTTGTACACTCGTTGCAACAGCAAGAAAGTCTTTTCCGATTCTCCAACAGCACGACTCCGAATTCGTAACACAAAGAACTGTCCCTTCTCCGTCGGCACAAGTCTTCACATCGTCTGTCCGTCTCCGTCGGCACGACTACTCAACCTTCACATACGTCTGACTGCCTTTTCTCACACTTGACCGCTATTTATATCTCCCAGGCACTATTCTGGAAGCTTCAGGAACGTACACTTATTGCGGCGAGATATAAAGTAGAAGACTCCAGAAGAATCTATCCTTTTCTCTCTTTCGGCAAGCGCCCCAACAATGCGGCCATTCTCTGTCTCTTTCCTTCGGCTCCTTTGCGGTAGTGCCGACAATAATGCGATGGGTGACACTGCTGCTGTCGGCAATTAGATGCGGCGGGCGCGGTGACACTGCTCCCTCCTCAGAGCTGGTCGTCCCGACCAGCACTATCACTGCGGCAACTCCCTTGCGCCCTGGTGGACTAACCCATCGAACCTCTTCTCCAGGAGGCACGATCCTAGGTATCGCTGTTGGATAGTGTCCCTTGGTCCGGGTAGGACGATGTATGCCATCCTGCTTCGAAATTCTGCAACAGTACCGCCGGTCTTGACGGTCTCTCGTCCAGTTGCCCTTCTTCCTGGTGTGTTGGCGGGCCATCCTGCGCACTTGGAAACGGCTCGCTGGGTACCATGTCCGCCGACCTCTCTGGCGCACCTTCGCAGCCACCTTGCTTCCGATGGGTCCGGCAACAAACCCCACCACATCCGCGCGAGTCGCGTCCACCGCTGCACTCGTGTTCACTCGTGCTCGGCACGGCCTCTCCTGTATCCTGCCGTCCAAGATGATGTCCACCATTCTTCCGTTCACGGCACTATGCGTCAGGTGATTGGATGGCTCCGACGGTCCCCCCATGTCACACGCCAAGTCGGTTCTCGCGTGATGCTCGTTTGCTTGTGCGCTTCCCTGCTGATCGTCCTCCACGTCATATCCTGGTTGGTTACGTACCCGACACACTCCTACAGAGGATCCTCGACGACGTCCCTGAACTGCCCCTTTGTCTTCCCCGAGACGTACACTTTCGTTATCTGAAACGGGCGCAACTGTCGCCTCGGCCACTAGGTGCTTCCTCCCCGGGTCCGCGCTATTCCGTCTGCCCCTGGCATCCAGTACTTTGACGCTCTCGTCAACTCTTACTACCAGGGCGCCAAGACGTTCCCCGTCGTCCTCCACGACGTCCACATGCTGGCAGAGGTCTTCCACCTTTTCGCTGAGTTCTTCCACGTCTTCCGTCACGCCAATCAGTTCGCCGAGTTGTTCCACGTCTTCCGTCACGCCAATCATTTCGCCGAGTTGTTCCACGCCTTCCGTCACGCCAATCATTTCGCCGAGTTGTTCCACGCCTTCCGTCACGCCAATCAGTTCGCCGAGTTGTTCCACGTCTTCCGTCACGACAATCAGTTCGCCGAGTTGTTCCACGTCTTCCGTCACGCCAATCAGTTCGCCGAGTTGTTCCACGTCTTCCCTCACGCCAATCAGTTCGCCGAGTTGTTCCAGGTCTTCCCTCATATCATCCGAAACGGGCGCGACTGTCGCCTCGGCCACTAGGTGCTCCCTCTCCGGCTCCGCGCTATTCCGTCTGCCCCTGGCATCCAGTACTTTGACGCTCTCGTCAACTCTTACTACCAGGGCGCCAAGACGTTCCCCGTCGTCCTCCACGACGTCCGCATGCTGGCAGAGGTCTTCCACCCTTTCGCCGAGTTCTTCCACGTCTTCCGTCACGCCAATCAGTTCGCCATCAATTTTCGCCGATAGCTCCGTCTTCATCTCTTTCAGCTCGGCAGCGAGGTTGTTTCTCCTCTTTATTTCGGCAACGAGGTTGTCGTTTGCCTTCTTCATCTCTTTCAGCTCGGCAGCGAGGTTGTCGTATGACGTTTCCATTTTGGCAGCGAGGTTGTCGTTTGCCGTCTTCATTTCGGCCAATAATTCTTTCATCATTGCCATCATCCTGGTTTCCGAATCTCCCTCCATCTTGGTTCTAACGTTGCAACTTCTAACGACGATGTAACGAAACTAGAAGTAATTCGACGAATCCCACTTCTGACACCAGTGTGACTTTTTTTGTTCGGGTGAAGTAAAGAAGACAGTTGTTGTCGGGATAAAGAAACACTTTTATTTCCGTAAACAGTAACTTGTACACTCGTTGCAACAGCAAGAAAGTCTTTTCCGATTCTCCAACAGCACGACTCCGAATTCGTAACACAAAGAACTGTTCTTCTCCGTCGGCACAAGTCTTCACATCGTCTGTCCGTCTCCGTCGGCACGACTACTCAACCTTCACATACGTCTGACTGCCTTTTCTCACACTTGACCGCTATTTATATCTCCCAGGCACTATTCTGGAAGCTTCAGGAACGTTCACTTATTGCGGCGAGATATAAAGTAGAAGACTCCAGAAGAATCTATCCTTTTCTCTCTTTCGGCAAGCGCCCCAACAATGCGGCCATTCTCTGTCTCTTTCCTTCGGCTCCTTTGCGGTAGTGCCAACAATAATGCGATGGGTGACACTGCTGCTGTCGGCAATTAGATGCGGCGGGCGCGGTGACAATAGTAACCTATTTAAAAGACTTGACTATTGGTTCAGCCTAATGGACCTATCTTGTATCAACAATGAAATATGTAAAAAAAGCATTTCTGCAAATGTTTATGTTTGCTACCAAGAAGTAAATAGAAGAATAAGAACAGTTTATAAAAGAGTATGTAGAGAAATTCATGTGAATGTAATACATTAGATGTTTTTAAAAATGAAATGAAATGCTGTAGCAACTACACCTTTAATTAATTTTGATCATTAAAAAATAAACTACTCATGACATAATGACAAAGCTTGAATAAAACAATAGCACAAGAGATAATTATATCAGGATAACTAACAAGGTTGGATACACCCATTCCACTTGATGGTGACCTCTTTAATGACCTCCCATGCATCTTTAGGAGCAGAAAAAATCTTCTATGATAAAAGCAGACCAAAGCTCAAAAGTCATACTTTTCAGCTGTTGGTTCACTGTATCACTGATGAAAATTCTTAATTGTCACTAGAATCACTGAAGAAAAGAAATAATGTCCATTGCTACCTGAATCTTTTGAGCAATAAATAAATCAAGGCTTGGAAAAAGGAAATGAAAGCCAAGGGGTGTCCATGAAATGGCACACATGTTTCACTGATTGACAATATTACTGGAAGCCTGGCAAAAGCAACTGATGAACTATAAGCAACATTAATTGGTTATGATTGAGAATACAAATATACTCATATAGGTTCCCTTTCCACCTTAAAGGCAGGCACATTTACCTCTGACTTAATTATACCATTAGTCAGACTGATTAGAGTATTGGGCTAATGTCTTATTATCATCCCTGTCCACACCCAAATGACCTGGTTGTCAAAGGCCCCTTAAATTAAAAAAAAAGTGTTTTGTTTAACAGTGCTGTCAATTGCCAGGATCACATCAGTGCTGCTGGTGTACCAAAATTTCTTCCTGCAAGAGTTCTTTTACATGCCAGTAAATCTACTGACATGGGGCTGTTATTTATTTTTAAGCACATTTAAAAGCCATCAGTCTGGGCTGGATTTGAACCCATGACCTCGGGATCGGTAGGACAGCATCTAACAACTGAGATACCCAGATCAACAGGGGGCCCTCAAACCCCACACTCTCTCTATCTCTCTCACTCACTCACTCACACTCATTTCCTCGTTCTCACTCACTTGTCCACCCCTGTCTATCATATATTGTGGTAGGCATTTGATTAGCTAATCAAGTGTATAGAAAAGCATTAGTAGGGGAAGGTGGGCGAATTCTGCGCAGGAGGGTAATTCTGCGCTGCTATGTTTCTCTGGCCCTGCTCTGAATTCCTAGTTCTGTCCGGTGTCGCCATCTGCTCAACAGTTTGACTAACTAGTATGTTGAGGAAGACGCCATTACAGCTATTCGTCTGCAGTCAGTGACCTGCAACACTTCGGGCATATATTTCTTGTTACAGATTTGCATTAAAGAGCAAGTTAGGTATGGCATGGGTATGATGTAATTGTTCTCATCTATCTATTACTATTAAATTAGAATTGTTTATGCTTGATATGTCTAAAAAACTGCTTGAAATAAGCATGTTTTGAAGTATCCACGCTAGATGGAAGAATGTATGCCGTGTCGGGTAATTCTGCGCTTATTATGGCGGGCAAATTTGCGCGGCACGCAGAATTGTCCCTCGTGTATTTAAATACTAGTAGCACCAGAAACGAACTTCTATCCTTCCTCTGACAATTTGGATCTGCAAGTTGAAGTAGTTGAGGAGGAGACTCAGAAAGAAGATTACCTATTGACATAATATTCCAGCGGCTGCTGTCCTGTAAACGAGAGTAGGATTTCTCAGATAGCGAATCTGATGCCGATGAATTCAGTGAAAAACAACTGTGTGGTGATGATGAAAAGGAAAATGATGTCGCTCCAATACCTAAACTATGACGTGTGATGGGTTTGGACGTGATAATGAGATGTGGTACAGATGTGTAGATTATGGCAGGTGGTCTGCGAAGAATGTAGCGCATGGGATTCAGCAGAAGATAACTTCTGTGATCGCTGCCTCAGAAAACAAAAACAAACTAAAAAGCAGTTTAAGTGAAACATCTGGACAGTTGATTTGAGTCTGTAATAGGAGTTAACAATTGATATAATATTCTCTAGCATTTAGTTTATCATTAAAGATAATTATGACACATATATTCAAGTTCATTTCAAGCATATACGGCGCGCACAATTACCCATCCAGGTAGGTTAATTCTGCGCATTGTATACTTTCAGTTTTCAATACCTAACGCCCTTTCAAAAGTGCAAGATGCCTTTGGAATTGCACTATTTCGAGAGCTTATTTAATGAAGTTACAGGTGAAACAAAGTCTGGAACTTAATAACATTTCTGTTAGTCAGTATGGCTGCTCGACCTTAAGTGCGCAGAATTGGCCCACTCTCCCCTACCACTCACAGTGTTTAATATTATCACCAGGGAGCAGGGTTTTAGTAAGTAAACATAGGAATGCGATTAACAGCATGGAGTATAAAGCCGGCAGGTACTGCCCGCTGTACTGCCTTCCACTCTACAAGAGCACAGCAAGGTCACCAGCACTTCCACTTCCTGTTGTAGATGCACGGTTAACTTGATGGATTTCATACTAAAACCCCGCTTCCTGATTATCACATTACACAAGAAGACTTACATTATTAAACATTGGCAATATTAAGCATATATCTCAAACACTTGGTTAGTTGATCAAGTATCACAAATGCTGGCATGTTCATTTTATTTTTAAATTTGTTACATTTTTGCTGTATGTTATACATATTTCTTGCCATTAGTTGTAACTCGGGAAATGTCAAATTTGGTTGCTATAATGGACCACCTATTATTATTCCTTTGTCCTGTCTTTTATTTGTGTGGATGGAACAACTTCAAACTGTTGTGTTCATGGGGTTTAAGTTTTATATGAACCTAAGGAAACACTTTGTGTACAGATTTCAAATTTAGTTGATAATTTGTAGAGCGGTTTCCTAGAACTGTATTAATTTAGATGATCAATCACAAGTATGGACTTAGAATATAATATTTAAACAAGCAATTCTTGTATTTATATATAAATATATTCCACGTAACTAACACGATTTCAATCAAATTTTTTATTCATACAGTTTTGCTTATGAAATTTATCTGTATAGGTGTCATTCCTGAAAAAAATGTGATTTTATGCATAACAGTCACAATTACTCTAAACCTTATTTCGGCCATAATTTCTCTGTTGATGGGCCAATTTCAACATACAAGCCAGGATATTAAAGGTCTCATCACGGAAATGGCTCCAACAATTAGGATGAAAATTTATAGTTAACAGTTTGCTTTTCAAGTTTATCCAAATAAGCGTCTTCTCCCCCAAAAAAATGATTAAAAAAAAGGAAAAGAAAAGCTGAGCGAAGCTCAGTCGCCCAGGTACTATCTGTAATGAGAGAAACCTACAATAGGTATTTAAGAATAAATAGAACTGAATGAAGGGACTTCAAGAAAATGTTAAACATTTTCAGTACCTGTACAAGGATGATTTTCACTTGAGTTATTTAGTTACTTTTTTTTTCACATTTCACATGAATTAAGTGCAAGAATCCAATGGATGTCTTAACTAAAGTTGGGAACACACACACAGAAGTAGGTTAGGAGAAGCCACTCTGTAGAGAACAACAAACAAAGATAGTAGAATATCTCTTTCATTCTCAGTCTATGCACATATGTCGAAAGACTAAGATGAGTGGTACTGCACAGCTCACTTTCATGTGCTCCTACTCTAGTGGAATATTATAATGATATACCACAAGTAGCCAGTGCTGCCACCTGGATTCCCATTTCTAGCATTATCTTGTTTTCACAAGAGACATAAAGTGAGTTCTCGATGACCCTGATTACTCCTTTATGATGTAGCAGCTCTCTTTATTTTATGTCAGCCATGGACAGAACCTGTATGTGATTATGAATGTAATCATAGCCTTCACTTGAAATAGCAGCAGCATAACATGATTCTTATCTCTGTCTCCTAGCTGCTGCATAGACACTTGTTCAGTGATAACAGACAACATTCTGTGCAACTATGTTACTATGCCATCTGCCATTAAGACTCAAAAACGAACATTTCGTGTTAAATGGGAGAATGAATTCTTTTGTTGCAAGACTGGAGACAACATCAAGCGTTTGCTTTGTGACAGATTATTAATTGGCACATATCAATCTTATAATACTGAAAGAAGATTCCCGACAGAACTAATAGATTTGTAAACAGGCATATTATTGAATTAGAAATGTACAAATCCAGAAGCTGCAGATATATTTCAAATGTTAAATAGCGCTAAATATCCACAATTAACATCATTTGCAGTTACGATCCTAGCCATGTTTGCATCAACTTACATATGTGAGCAGTTCTTTTCAAAATTAAACATGGTTAAATCAAAATACAGGTCACAAATAAGTAATGTTAATTTAATGACTCAACTACATGTGACAACTTCCATTTCCACTCCTGATTTTCACTCATTAATATGCCATGAAGACAGTCCAAGCGATGAGGTCCCTACATCATCATCACTAAAATAAATGCATACCACCACTGCATGGCAAGGCAGCTGCAAACTCACTGACTTCACGTCTCCTACTCCAAGATGTGTTCTATGCCAAGCAGATTGCAGAACCTAATGTGTTGGGGTTTGCCCATCGCTGTCTTATGCCCATGAAAAACATATAACTACAGACCATGACTTAAGTCACCTGGGTACAGCCCCTTAATCGCAAAAAACAAATTCCAAGTGCATTTTCAGAGCTGGCACCAACACTAAACCAGCTGAAAGAAAGTTATAGAAGTACAAATATTGAAGAATATCTGCTGAAAAAATATAAACCCAATGCAGTGACTGAAGGGAATGTCAGAAGCACGAAGGAATAGGACAAAATGGGATAGAAACATATGTAGGATGAGTATAATGCTTGAAAGAGAAGGAATACTGTGGCAGAGTACACATTTTTCATTTTTCTGAAACATGTTTTATTCTTGTTATGAATAAAAAATACTGCTTATTTACAATTGTCATTATTTACATCCATTTCTTCTGTATTGTCTTCCAGTTTTACAGCTTTGTTACTTTCATCTTTTGTAGGAGAAGCTGAGTGTTTCCTTTTGCCTTGCTTCATTCTGCTTTTATCCATCTTTCCCTCCTGAATGCTGTATTAGCAAATACAAACAAGAAGAAGTGTTTAAGTATGACTAACATCATTCACAATTGGCAAACAAAATAATACCTTTTAATTTAAAAGGTGAGTCAATTAATAACACTGAACAACACTCATAACATAATTTTCCGGAACGCGTAAATTAATTACAACACGGTTTTCAAACCTCTATGAAAGGAAGATAAAAAAAATTACAATAATAATAATAATAATAATAATAATAATAATAATAATAATAATAATAATAATAATAATAATAATAATAATAATAAAAATAACAATAACAACAATAATAATTAATAAATAATAATAATAATAATAATAATAATAATAATAATAATAATAATAATAACAATAACAATAATAATAATAATAATAATAATAATAATAATAATAATAATAATAATAATAATAATAATAATATAATACCTTCTTGCACGCACCTTGCTGAAAGGAAGAAGAAGAGGGAGAAGAAATGGAAGTGAACATTTTTTAAACATGGTTCAACAAAGCATCAGGCAAGCTTGCACATAGGTAAGCAAGCATCTTTATTATCAAAGTTCTGTCATTCATGTTAAGAACTTTGCATGTTCACAAGTTTAAAATACTGTACAAAACTGATGATAATGAACTGTTTAAAACAACGAGCATATTAATAAATTGAAAACCATGTCAATTTTTAAAAACACACTTTGCTCCAACTTGTATTAATGTTTAACACAGGACTAGTTTCGGAGAGGACTAAGTTGGAGCAAACTGTGTTTTTAAATGTTGACATAGTTTTCCATTTATTAAAACACTGCTTTTCTTTTCTGTGATGCTATGTAAGGCAGAAGTATTACACTCAACATTAAAATTCAATATTAAAGAAACTAAGACATAAAAAAGAACAAGTGCACATATGCGTGCATTCACTTGTCTGTGTGACCAGAAACACCCAAAAATAGACAATTGGATAAAGCCATATTTGATTATGAAACAAATACAATTACAAAAGAAATACCATATGTTGTACCTCCAAAATATTGGAAGTTGATGACGTTGTTGAAATAAGAGTAGAAAGCTCAATTGATTCGTGACAGAACAACACTCACTTTTTACACTTTGTGGAACATGTTTCAGAGACTAGTTTCCTCCATGGTCAACCAGATATCAACTGATTTTGGGTGAGAGAGAAAATCCAGTAGTTGGATAACTCTGTCCTACTTTGGAGTTGTCATAAAGACACAGTCTGCTAATAAATCTATTAAAATAGACAATTTTAAATATGAATGATAAAGGATAAAAAAAATGTATAATGTAAAAATATCTGATAGATAAGGTGTAATAATGTACAAAATTATTATAAAATTTGGAAATATTCCATCTGTTTCTGAGGAATACTGAAACCCAAATCTCTCTTTTTGTTCTTCCAAATCAAAATCTGTTCCAATGTAGCAATTCTTGCTTTCCTGTTGCATATGTTAATTTTGGTATTGGATTTGTGGTAATAATTTATCATCCAAAACTGGGTGGCAAATATATAATGAAAAAACTGGAGCTATTAACAGTGAAGCAATGTGAGTCTATAAATACAATATCTTAGGGACTATAGACAAATGTATAAACAAATGTAGCATCAACAATGTGAATGATAATTCAAGAAACTGCAGTCTACCTTTGATTTCAAGAACTTGCTGTAGATACTAATATAAAGGAAGCTTATAGTCTCTAAGATATTATATTTATACAGTTGCCGCAATGGAAATCTTTACAAGGTAATAAAAACAACAAATACTGACTTTTAACTTGTGCGTACAATTAGTACTTGGTCATATTTCCCTTAACTTTTATCACTTTCAGGAGTCTCCTAGGCATTGAGTCTGCTAGATATTCAAAATATTTTTTGTCCATTTCCACCCACAACTTCTTCAACACTTCCTGTAGCTCCTTAATACTTGATGGTTGCAGCTCTTCTATTTTATTTTTCATTTGATTCCAAGCATTTTCTATTGGATTTAGGTCAGGAGAGTTACCAGGCCATTAAAGTACAGGTATATTATTATCTTTCAGGAACTTCTGAACCATCTTTGTCCTATGTGCAGGGGCATCATCATGCATGAAGTACTGACACTGGTGAATCGGCCAAAATGTGAACAAATGCTGTTGTAACACTTCTAAATAGTTACTTTCCTTCATTGTGATATTCTTTGGGAGAAAGTACAAGCCACCTCTACCATAATTGCCACTAAAAGCACCCCATACCATCACACTTTCTGGATGTTTAACAGTTTTGACAGTAAATTTTGGATCATATCGTGACACATTTTTTGGCCTCCTCACCATTTTGGACTTTCCTCTGACCAGTTTGAAAGTGCTTTCATCAGAAAACATTACTTTGCGCCAGTCCTCTGATGTCCAGTGCTGATATGTCTTGCAAAAATTTATCCTTTTCTTCTTCATAGCTTCAGTCAGAAGAGGCTTCTTGGCTGCACACCGACTTGGTAAACCTAAGTCTTTTTGAAGTCGATGCTGAATGGTCCTTATTGCAACATTGTTGAGAAGGTCTGGGTGTTTTTTCTTTAACCCTGCCGCTGTAATCCATGGATCAGCCACCACTTCACGTTTTAGCAGGCCATCAGTTCTTGTTGAAGTCTTTCTTTTACCACCTGAGCCGATTTTTTGTTTTGGTGTGTTGCCAGGTGGAAAAGATGCTGCTGCTGTTTTTAGGTCATAAATAGCTCATCTTGAAACCTTTAGATCGGCAGCTACACGAATCACAGAGGTACCTACTTCCAATAGAGTTAAAGCATGAGTCTTCTCCTCAGAAGTGAGCTTCTTGCGTCCCATTATTTGTATTATAATGAGAAATACACAACTTTAAAAATAGCACTCAGGCTAAAAATTTAATTAAGATGACAAACTGGAAACAAAACACTCTGTACAAATACCAGAGACTGACTGAGACCTGGCCTGCTAATAGAAGCAAGCTGCTACTGTGCACTCAAGAATCACATGATTTGCAGCTTCGCCTGGAGCAGGTATAGTGGCGGGATAAGAACAAACTGAGCACATTGTCTACGTAAAGATTTTCCTTGCACTAACTATGTAAAGATTTCAATTGCGGCGACTGTAGATGGGTGGCAACTGTTGAATTTTGTACATGTTTATGCTTTATACATCCAAAATACTCCTTGTATCATATTTCCAAATTACTGTTCTTCCTATATAAATTTGGCTGCAGTTGTTAAATTCCAGATTTTTTTATTTGTTAACAGGAGCAATTGGATGTTGTGTTGTCTGAAAATCTTCCTGAATTTCTTGAATGTCTGTGGGAGACAACTGAAGTGCCCGAAAGCAAGATTTATTGAGCAAGGTTATTAACAATTACTGTTTTTCTTTTTTGCTATATTTACTTCCTTGTCTGTCAATGACCTTTGAAAACCATTTATTTCTGCAATTTCAATAACTTTTTAAAACTCTGCATCATATTTGTGTGTTGAAAGTGGTATGTTCTGCGTCTGGGTGTTAAACTATTGACAGGTGCCTGTTTGTGAGATGTTGGCTGATAGATATTAGATTTAAAGTAATTGTCTCTTCATAGATACCAAAGTGGATTCTGTTCACATTTTTTTATGATTTTTAGGTCTAAAAAGGTAGTTGTTTGATTTTTTTGTTTCTAATGTGGATTTTATGGTTTTTTACTTCTAGATTTAAAAGTCTTGATGCATCTTCTAAATGTTTCTTCAGTACTATAAATCCAGCTCCAAAACTATTAAAACACACAACAGGAACATGACAACAGATATCTTATTTCTTGGAAGTTTGAAAACTGTGTTGTAATAATCAATTTAAACCAAAAAAGTGAATCAATTAATAACACTACACAATACTTATATTTTACTGGAACATGTTTCGAAGGCTTGACTTTCCTTCATTATCAACTGGACATCGACTGATTCTCTCTGATGTAGATGGTGATGTTTTCTCTGAGGTCTCCTCTGGTGGTGGTTCAAGGAACTTGCTGAAGATATCTTTCTCAGGGATGTCGAAATTGAATATTGTGTTTCTATTATTCAAAATGAAAATTTATTCCCATGTGGACAGCTCTTGTTTTCCCATTACATGTTTGACGAGCTTCAGTTCTGGCTTTATGTTGTGGTTTTCTGTCCAAAAGTGGTTGGCAACTGCTGATTTTTCCAACTATTTGTTTTTTACGTTTCTAAAGTCTTCCTTGGATAGTATTTCTAAATTTCTTTTGGTTTTTCCTATATACACTTTATTATAGCCACTGCATTCAATTTGGTAAATGCCAGACTTGTTATTGGGTGGGATAGCATATTTGATGTATGAGTTACGTAGATTTTTTATGGAGTAGTGGTTCACTGGTGCTAGCTGAATGTTCAGTCGATGTCTGGTTGATAAGTAAGGGAAGTCAAGCCTCCGAAACATGTTCCGGTAAAATATAAGTGTTGTGTAGTGTTATTAATTGACTCATCTTTCTGGTTAAAATTAAGAACAGATTTTCATCAGGAAGAACAAGGATAGAGTCTTCAATTTCCATATTTCCCAAAGCGATCCATTGTACAAGTTCCTAGAACCAGTATCAGATAGGCCATAGATGAATCACTTCAGCAATTAAGATCACATGATATCTGGTTGACAACGGAGGAAACTAGCCTCCAGAATATATTTTGGAAAATTTAAAAAGTCAGTACTGCTTTATGTCATTAATGGACTTGTATTTTACTCTTAATGACATTTTATACTTAAGGGAGATATTTTTTGAGGATGCAATGAGAAGATAATGCAAAATAATCCATCTTGTACAAAAATTTTGTCTATTTTTTATTTTACCAAAAACCAATACAACAGTTCACCTTAAAAGATCACTACCTACACTCATTACTCCATAAACATTGAATGAATGAATGAATTTTATTTGTACCAATTCTTTTACATAACTTTTACAATTATCCTACTCTAACCTAAACTACATACAAATTTTACATAACCTTATTGCTACCTTGGTTTGCATGGCACCCAGGCCATTTGCCTCCCAGGTAGCTCTGATCAATCTATTCCATCTTATATTAATTAATTGTCCCTCTCCCCCACTCTGCCTTCTTCATTTACACTCTTTACTTTTCTTGCCCATTTTTCTCTTACTTTCTTCAAAAACTCACCTATACTTCTAGCCTTCCTTTCCTCTTTCACTGTTAACATTTTTATGGCTACCATTTTCCCCTCTATTTTTTCCCATTTTTTCTCCCAAACCTTTTTCCTCCATAATGCTAATTCCTTACATTCTGTCAAATAATGTTCTATACTTTCTTTCTCACCGCACATTTCACATATTCCTATTTTACCGCTTCTTGTCCCTCTTAAAAATATTGCTCCTGTTCTCATCCACGCTAGTCCTTCTTTTTCCTGTCTGTTACAATAATCCACATATGGTTCTCGCCCCCAACCTCTTTTTATTTGCTTGTAGAATTGTAATGATTTCTTGTTTTCTAAACTTCCCCATATCTCTTGCCTTTCTATGTCTTCTACCCTACACTTTACTAGTTTATCTACATTACTTTCATTTCTTTCTTCAAGTTTCCATATATCTCCCATTCCTATTTTCTCCATAATTTTTCCAACCCCTGCCCACCAACTGTTTTCATTCTCTAGATTTTTTTGTTGCTTCATACACAATTTTAAAATTTCTCCATCTTCTTTAACCAAACATCTATACCAAAATTTTATTATTCTCTCCATTATTATTCCTTTCCTTCTTGTTTTCCCAAGCTCTACCAAGGCCACTTCTCTTGGCGCCGATCTCGGTAGTCCCAATAATTCTTTGCAGAACATTCTATACATATGATCTACCTTCTTGTTTATATCTGTGGCCCCCCAGATCTCTACTGCATAAAGCATTTTTGATTCCACTACTGCCTCATACATCCTTTCCAGCCACTTGGTTGTCATCTCTAACTTGTATTTGCAAATTCTGACTCCTGACATTGCAGCTCTCCCTTTTGCTTCTATCTTTCTTCCATGTGCCTCCCACTCTCCTCTGTTATTTAGCCTCACTCCCAAGTATTCAAAATCTTTGACCACTTCTAATCTTTTCCCATTTAATACCCACCTCTCCTCTTTTCTCAATTTAAATCCTTTTTTGAAAACCATGACCTTGGACTTGTTTATATTTATCTTTATTCCCCATTCCTCACAAAATTTTTGCACCTCATTTATTGCCCTTTGTAATCCTACAATTGTTATAGATCCTACCATTAAATCATCAGCATATAGCAATCCTGGTATTTCCTTATTCGCTATTACAGGACAGTGTTTGTTCGCTTTTTGGATTTTATCTATTATATCGTCTATGAATAAATTAAATAATATTGGACTAAGTTTACATCCTTGCCTCAAACCAATTGCTTGTTCCGTCATTTCTGTGATTTCATTCTTTCCCCATCTTATACAAAACTTTATCCCATTATATATTTTTTCTACTTCCTTTATAAAATTTTCGCTCACCCCCTTTCTTCTTAATTTCCATGAAAGAGCTCTCCTGCCATAAACATTACCATTCCTACAAAAACTTTTTCTTTTACCTACTTCTTGTTAACTGAGATAAGTGTTTCCAGAAATCCTTTCATTACGCATTCACTGTAGGCATAAGAGGGACACAGTATGCTTAAACAATAGCAAAATCCTTAAAAAGATAGGTCGCTATATGATGGCTTTGAACATGAAGGAACAGAACAAATAGTGATTTCTCACTTGAAAACTTTATATATTTCAAAATTCAAATCAACAACAAAAATATCATGAAAATGGTAAATGCCACAACAAATTTATTGGAGATAAATAGTGCGTTTTAACAAGACCTACATTTTTTTGCGAGGCTCTGTTTCTTTTAAGTTTCTATTCATTTCACATTGTTAACGAGTTATAAGAATTATATAAAATTCATATAGAATGAAGTCATTATTATTATATTATTTGTCATGCACATATCTTAAACATACAGTATTTTAAATATTTGGGGCTCTTTTTTGGGAAAATAACAAAAACCTTTTTCACATGGAGGATAGTTTGTGGTGGGCAGTGCAAGCACATAAATTTTTTTCAAAAAAGATTTTGTTTTTCTTTTCCTTTTTTTGATTCAGGAACCCCAAAACAAGTATTTCTGGTGAAACCTTGATATCAAATTTTTGGATAAAAGGCAATACTTTCTTAATCACTATAGGTAAGCAGTAAATAAAGTAAAAATTGAAGAAGCACACAGGGAAAATTAAAGAAAAGTAGGTACAATGCAGAAAGTACCACAAGACAGTTTCATATTATACCTTAGAAACCTAAAAAACAAATAAAATAGCAGGTCATGCAGTAAAAGCATAACTCTGGGATGAATATAAAATTGAGAAAGAAACCCACCTCCTAAAAATGTAAAAAAGATGATATGTTGTTGTTGGCTAATGCTGGACTTCTGACAATGAAGTCATTAGTTCTCTTGCTCTCCAATATTTTTCAATAAAGATTTGTAATAGGAAAAGAGGTGGCACGTGACTCCAGCCCCTGCTCCATCTTGGTTTGATATCAGAACGGCCAGACATATTTGAAGGTGGTCTTGGTCCATTTCCTCTTGCTGACCACATAGAGGACAGAGTGGTGAAGAATATATCCTAATTCTGTTTAAATGTTTTGCCAGACAATCATGTCCCGTAATCAACCTGAGGGTTGCAACTGCCATTTTTCAAGGATACTCAGGAATTATTTTTTGAATGTTTGGTAGTTCCCCCCTTTTATTTTTTTGATTTTTCATAGTAATATTTTGCAATAATTTTTTTGAATTTAGAGTTGACTAATCTTTTAGCTGCATAAAATGGTAGATTAACTATAGATTTCTGGACACTGCTGGTACCCTCTTTTGCAAGAAAATCAGCTTTGTCATTACCACTCAGTCCACAGTGAGCTGGTATCCATTGGAAAGATAAGGTGTTTTTGAAGAACTGTTAGCTAGGTAAGGATTTTCCAACATTCCATAACAGTTTGGTTTTTTGGTGATAACTTGGAAGTAATTGCTATAATTCCTGCTCTGGAATCTGAGAGAATAACTGCTTGATGAAAATATGAGACTATACAAAAGATTTTGTAGGGCCATTCGAATTGTTTCAATTTCTCCATCAAAGTTTGTAGTGCCATAACCCTGCTCCATCTTGGTTTGATATCAGTGGTCCATCAGTATAAATATGGAGCCATTCATGTTCCAGAAATCTAGTATGGATTGTCTCTAATACCAATAATTTTTAGAACATCAGTTGGAGTATCACTTTTCTTAACTTCTTCTGTTGTGTAAATAATATGAGATGTCTAATGTTTGCGTCAGATTGACTTTATATATGAAATTTTCCTTCGAATTAGGAAGGTCTACATTCTTCTTGAGGTCTTGAATTTTGGAAAGAAAGCTCTCCTGAGTCTTTAGTGTATGTGTAAAATTTCTCTTGTTCCATGTATTGAATAGGACTCTGATCAACTTTATGTGTTGAATAAGAGCTGTTTTTTCTATTTCATATTCAATGATGTATTGGATGGTTAGTATTTCCATAGCTGGCGTGGTTTTGATAGCACCTGTAATTAGCCTCAGACTTTGGTTTTGAAAGATTAAAATTTTTTTGTTGTATTTGCTGTTACAAGAACTTCACTGCAGTAAGTAAATAATGGCTTTATATTGTGACATTGGGTCGTTCAACAATATACGGGCAAGAGGAGACTGGGTGACCTTGGAAATGATGAGCGGTTGTGTGTGTGCATGATCGTAATAATGACGGTGAGGCGTGGAGGAGGTACGGGGTTACAGGACAACTAGCAACTGTGTGTATGTGATCGAGCAGCATGGTAACACCGTAGTGTCCAGCAAGCTCTAGAAGCTTCTTTGCTTAGTCATGCACATGTGTGCAAGGAAAGCACTTGAAGGAGGTTATATCATGCCAGCTCCTGTATAAATAGGACAGATAGTGATCAGTCTGTCAGTTTTCAATAAGAGTTTAGCTTTTGTGTCAGAGTAGTTGTTCAAGTTATCATGCACAGTTAGTTTTAGTTACGAGAGAGCATTGGCCAGCCTGTCAGCGAATGTGTATTTGTCATTGAGTGATTGTATCATAATAGTAAAGACAAAAGAGACAGTGAAGCTGGAGAAAGACATTGAAAGACTGAGAAAGATTATCGGAAGAGTAACTGTGAATTGTAATAGTAAAGAAGACTATAAACTGTGTTAGCAACGAGAAGGAAAACATTTGTAGTAAGATTTAGAAGAAAATAAAGTGTTAGAAAAGTAAATGGACTTCGCATTTTTCGTCCTTCATTACAATATATACATTTTACATTGTGTTAAGAGTTGCTCTGGAACATTCCCGCTTCATTCCTGTTAGATGTTTTAACAGTGAAAGGTGCCTTTCTGCTCTTTGTATTACATTTTCTATTTGTTAGGTCCATGTAAGTTTGGTATCAAATGTAACTCCCAAATATTTTGATGATATAGGAAGTTGAAAAAAGAGCTTTGTGGAGATATACATGAAGTGGTTAATGAACCTTAATGTAACAACTGAAGGAAGCTTTCTATTAAAATTTATAAAAATTCTATTTATAGGCACTTGAATATGGCACATCAGTGATTGCATAACATTTATTATTTCCCTTTATAGTTGTGGCAGTTTTTTATTGGTGGTTGATGATGAGCTCTTTATTTCAGGGTTGTACTTAGCGGGTAACAGATAAAGATAGCGAGGGCTAATGTTCAAATTAAAGTCTGGATTCCGGTTCAAATTAATGTTTTATATTTGGATAGAATATGTTTACAAGTCAAAACACTTTTTTAAATGTATTTTCTGCTGATATCTGAAGCTGTTTGGATGTTGTCTTGATAAAGTTTTCTTCTCAACATGGCTTTTACGTGGAGTTCAAAATGGTGTCACTTATAAATTATAGGTATTGATTATTTCTTTCATTACACAATTTCTATCATATCATTTAATATTCTTTTTTTAGGATCATGGATTATGAACTCGTTTCAGATTGGTATATCATGTACATGTTAGTACTTGCACAAAATAATAATACGTCTTCACAACTTAACATGTACATCGTGACTGTAGAAAGAAAAGGTTCCTTATGTTTCCTTTTTGGTTTCTTATTGTCTTTCGTTTGTCCTTTTTCATTATTTTCATTCACAATTGTTGCTGGTCATGTTCCATATTACCGAACAGTTTCGGATACAATAATATATTTTACAAGAATAAAATATGATATTCACATATTGATACATTTTTGATGGACATAAGTAAATATAATAAATATCAACATGAATCATTCTATTATGGACACATAATTTTTGCTACATAATGTTAGTTGAAACTGTTTAGTGTATGTAATTTACTTACTTTGTCTTTGCTCTTGTGCCAGGTCCCCAAAAAGGCTGTGGATTCTCTTGAAATCGAACAAGACCATGTTGTCGAGATAGTGGGTTGGCATCTGGCCTCAGCTCTAGCTCTATACTAGTAGTGGGCTCCTTAGAGAGGATAGCTGCTGCAACACCAACCCTCCTGACTTGATGGATGGGACGTTGCTTCTCCCAGTGCCTCATTATATCCCATATGACCGTGGCTGGGGCATCAGTCTTAACAGATTTTTTGTTTGCATGGGAATATGACACACGATACCCTGCATTCATCAAAGCAGACCTGTATGAGGGAAACATCAGGTTTTTTTATGAACAGAAAATCAGCTGCTGCAATTTATTACCAGAACCTGCAGCTTTATCTATGTTATATCTTTGAATAATTAATAAATACTGCTTATAAAATCTCATTTCATTTAACTGAATCAGGTCTGGGGAGCAAACAACAAAGGTTTAACGAATGAATTAGAAATTTAAAGAGGAGGGCCACAAGCATGAGATGTCATAAAACCCCAAGCAGAGAATTACAAAAATCCCAAAATTAAATGTCAAAATAAAACCAACTAACAATTTTTATATATAAAACTATAAATAAAATAACTAAATGTAACTTGAACATTAAAATAACACTGAAATCCATAAAAATAGTACAAGACACCAAAACAACATGTGATTAATAATACCAATTTCCACAAAATATGACATTTGATGTGTTAAACACAACTTCCAAACACTATAATTCGTTACCAAGTAAAATAAAATCTATACCAAAGCTGCATATATTTAAAGAAACAAAATTGAAGCAATATTTAATTTGTGTTTATATGTTCTTACTTATTGCATAAGGATACATTTCTAATAAAACTCCACTACAGTAAAACAGTACTTGCATGAGTCAAAATGGTATTACTGCAAATATACGTAGACCCTTGTTAATTGAAAATTGTTGTTGTTGTTGTTAGCTAATGCTGGATTTCTGACAATGAAGTCATTAATCCTCTTGCTCTCCAATATTTTTCACTGATGGATGGGGCACTAGAAGTGGCCGGGCATATTTGAAGGTGGTCTCGATCCATTTCCTCTTGCAGATCACATAGAGGACAGAGTGGTGAAGAATATATCCCAATTCTGTTTAAATGTTTTGCCAGACAATCATGTCCTGTAATCAACCTGAAGGTTGCAACTGCTGTTTTTCGAGGATACTCAGGAATTACTGTTTGAATGTTTGGTAGTTCCCATCTTTTATTCTTTGATTTTTCATAGTAATATTTTGCAACAATTTTTTTGAATTCAGAGTTGACTAATCTTTTAGCTGCATAAAATGGTAAATTAACTATTGATTTCTGCACATTGCCGGTACCCTTTTTTGCAAAAAAATCAGCTTTCTCATTACCACTCAGTCCACAGTGAGCTGGTATCCATTGGAAGACTAGGTATTTTTGAAGTGCTGTTAGATGGGTAAGGATTTTCCAACATTCTATAATTGTTTGGTTTTTTGGTGACAACTTGGAAGTAATTGCTATAATTGTTGCCCTGGAATCTGAGAGAATAACTGCTTGCTGAAAATGTGAAATTCTGTACAAAAGATTTTGTAGGGCCATTCGAATTGCTTCAATTTCTCCATCAAAGTTAGTAGTTCCATAACTTAAAGATTTGTAATAGGAAAAGAGGTGACATGTGACTCCAGCACCTGCTCCATCTTTGTTTGATATAAATGATCCATCGGTATAAATATGGAGCCATTCGTGTTCTGGAAATCTAGTACGGATTGTCTCTAATGCCAATCATTTTAGAACACTAGTTGGAGTATCACTTTTCTTAACTTCTTCTGTCAGGTGTAAATAATATGTGATGTCTAATGTTTGTGTCGGATTGACTTTAGATATGAAGTTTTCCTTTGAATTAGGAAGGTATACATTCTTCTTGATGTCTTGAATTTTGGAAAGAAAGCTCTCCTGAGTCTTTAGTGTATGTGTAAAATTTCTTTTATGTCATGTATTGAATGGGAGTCTGATCAACTTTTCGTGTTGAATAAGAGCCGCTTTTTCTATTTCATATTCTATTTCATATTCATATTTAATGACCTTCCATCAATAATAAAAACTTTAGAAACCAAAATTGCTTTATTTGCTGACGATGTAGTCATTTGGACTTCAGGCTCTTCAAAAAAACCTGAATTAATTAAAGACAGAATAGAAACAGCCCTAAACAAAGTACATGAATGGAGCTCCAAAAACCTCATGACTATCAATGTGGAAATAACAAATTATGAATTATTTACACTAAAATACAAACCAGTTAATATTAGCATAAATTATAATGGTAAACCACTCAAAGCAGCTGATGATGCCAAATACTTAGGCATCACTTTCGACAGAAAGCTAAGTTGGAAAAAACATATAACAAACATCTCAGAAAAGGTTGAAAAGAAATTGCAAATCCTGAAAAGGTTAGCTGGTGCTAAATGGGGCTGCTCAAGGAGAGTCCTTAACACAACATACAAAATGTATATTAAACCAAACCTCTTGTACTGTTCTGAAGCTTTAATAACAGCAGCAAATGCTAACATCAATAAACTTGAACAAATACAAAATCAGGCTCTTCGCCTTGAGACAGAATATTAGACCCCAATAGAAAATCGTTCATATAAACGTTTGTTAAAAGTGTATAAATTTCTAGTTCTTGTTTGGGTGTATCAGGAACTTATTTTTAATATTCAGGATAGCCAATGTTTTCTTGTTACTAGATAGTCTGTTGTGTTCAACCAATAAAAACTATTTGCGCGGATGAATACAAAAATGGCGGTGTGTCGTACCAAAGCAACGCCAGGGACTAGGTTCATTAGCGTCTGTATGCTCAAGATGATAAGACGTGTTTTTTGGTAGCGTGTGAACATGGAACTTTCACCAAACTTTTATCCAGTGTAGATTCTACCAAATCATTTAATTGTGAAGATCTTTGATTATTTAATATGGTGCTGAGAGTGTAAAATAACGAAGTGTTAATGAATAAATATGTTATGATAAAGGAACATTGATTTATGCATTCCATTCTGTAACCACGACCCTGTAGATAGGAATCGCGTCTGCTATCACAGTATTTCATCTTTCAGCAAGAACATTATTCACGCTGATATGTGATAATAATCTATGTTTTTAAAAACCGCACCAAAATGGCTTACCCAACGTGGAACTCGAATTTAGAATGGAATGCAAAATTACGAAAATTGAAATTACAATAAATATCAAGTGACGCCATCCCATCGCACAGGAAAAAGACGCCATTAGACCATCGTTTGATATCGCCAACAGAACATCGATACACGGAGAATCGACGTGGGAAAACACCGGAGATCATCTAGCGAAGCCAACTGCCCAGGAGATGTAAATAACTGGACGAAGAACCAACGGAAAACAAAGTAGGATCAAAAATTTTTGTTTTCACATACATTTTATTTCCATTTTTATGTTACTGAGAAGTGGCAAAGTAGTGGGACTTTTAACCTTAAGTGAATTGGATAAAGAAATTAAAATGTCGCGAAAAGAGATAGAAACAGGAGTGGGGGAAGGGGCAGATAGGCCTAGTTATCAGGTAGAATTAGAAAGTGAGGAACAGGTGGAAATAGGGAAAGACCAAAGGTTATTAATGATCATGTTTGAAAGACTAGAACAAAGTTTAGGTCAGAAAATAGAGGGAGTGAGAGAGGACTTGGAAAATAATAAAAAAGAAATAGGTCAAAAAATGGAACAAAACAAGGTAGAATTAGGTCAGAAAATGGAACAAAATAACGCAGAATTAAAACAGGACATAGAACAAAGTTTAGGTCAGAAAATGGAAGAAGTGAGACAGAATTTAGAACAGAAAATAGAATTAGAAAGACAGGAGTGTAAAGAAAATATGAAAGTAATGGAAACTAATTTAAAATTAGTACATAAAAACTTAAATGAAACAAAGGAAGCCTTAGAAGCTAGGATAGAAATCGTAGGAGATAGGATGGGAAAAATAGAATCAGAAATGAGAGAAAATAAGATTGTATTAGAAGGAGAAATTGCTAGGTGTAGAGAGAAATAACAGAATGCAATACAAGTGTAGACTGTAAGATTACAAACGTAAAAGCAGAAATAACTGAGGAATTAAGGAAAGAGATTGAGGTAGTAAAGAAAGACATTATTAATGAAACTGTAGAACAAAATGTAATTCCTAAAATTAAGACGATGACTGATGTGATGCATTCACAACAGGATGCTATAAATGATATGAAACAAAGCCACTTAGAAATAAAGAATGATTTAAAATCAATTTGTGAAGAAATGAAAAAAGGGAAAGAAAGTTTGGCTAATGTAAATGATGTTGTGAATGCACTACAAAGGCAAGATGATGTAGATGTAAGTAATGTACAAGATGAGAGTTACTTGAATAATGTACAAAATGTTGACTCACCATTCAGAGAATGAGGTTCACAACCAAACAATGACACAACACATAACACATGTTACACCAACAGCATATTACATGAAATCACACCACCTACATTTGACGAGGAGAAGGGAGACGATCCAAAACTCTTTGTTAAAGAGATGGAAGAATATTCTAAAGTGAAAAGGATACCAAACGAGCTTAGGATGATGATAGTTAAGAAAAGCTTAAAAAACAAGGCGTTAGAATGGCTCAGGTTAACACTAGCTGGTCATGAGTCGTATAGCTCATTCAGAAATTTATTCCTATCAAGGTATTGGGGCCCAGCTAAGCAAAACCAAACTAGGGTAGAGCTAGCGACAGGTAGATATGATCCAACCAAAGGGTTATCACTAGTCGATTATTTCATGAAAATAGCCAACAAAGGAAAGCTATTAGACCCGAACTTGTCGGAAGCAGAACTAATTACCACCATAACAAGACATTTCCCAGACACAGTGAGAACAGGATTAATTGTTGCGAGGCCAGTAGATTTTGCAGATATGATAGAATTGCTGACAGCCTTCGAAACACAAAATGGTCGGCCTAATGAGCATAGACATAGGAACGGTCACCCAAACTCACCCATCTTAAACCGAAGCACGGCTACGAACAACCAGAGTGAGGGAGAAGATAGAAATACTAGGAGCACCCATGAAAGGGGGAGAGGAGCACACCATTTCCCACAACCACATAATCATGGCGAGAGGATGGAGAACACAAGACAGCGGTACCACGACACAATACCGAGGGGTGAATCGAGATACAGAACATATACATATGATCGTGGAAGACCAAGAGACCGTACCCATCAAGTGAATCACATACGATTCTGTAGGGAATACTTCGACAACCAAAGACCGTCATACAACAGAGGTTCACGCCAAAGGGGCAGAGACCAATGGAACACCGGCGACATAAGACAGCAGGAAGTAGATGAAAATGTGCCAAATAGGGCAGATGCTGCACAGAATACAGAAACAACAACCACCACCAACACTCAGGGAAATTACAACAACTAAGTTCATCCCAACCGAGTGGATGACAAACAACAAAATCTCAGCAACTTACAATTGACATCGACACCATGATGGCTACACAGAGAGAAAGATGGAACCACTGGTCATAACAAAACAGCTGGGTGACCACACGTATGAGCTACAGAATACAAATGGCAAGTTGGTAGGAAGATACCATAAAAATAAATTAAAGCCATACAAAGAAAGGACCAAATAGTCTTTGCCAACAAATGTGTAAGGCAGGAGTAGTAGAGATGAAGGAAGATAACAATTTTTGATGGGTTACTTATAGAAAATTATGTTCAGATTAGGAATTACAACAAGGAAGAAAACCAACATAGTCATTGGCTATATTGACCACAAAGAGCATTGTCAACAAAGACAGATGAGGACACTGATTGTCATTAAATAAATGAATTATAGCGACGGAAGATAATATGTTTTTGACATAAGGATGTCAGGAACAAAAATAAAAAGGAATCAATTATGATGACAAAGATATAATATTTCGACACAAAGATGTCGAGGGTAAATTGAGAAGAAAAATAATACAATTGCAGAATAATTATAAGTATAGAAGTTTTCTCTTACAGAAATAAGAGACAAAGAAGTGACAATTAGTGAAGTGAGGAAAACCATAATCAGAAAAACAATGCCCATGAATTAAGATGGATATAGCCAATGCTAAGCTCGAAGAAATGTTGAACCAAACAACAAAGAATAATAACCCAATTAAGAAAAATTGTACCATTAGTAACATCAGAGTTTAAGAACCGACTCAATGACCTGCCTATACATAAGCTTATAAACTTACAAGACAAAGAAGGCAAAGAACTGAATAAAATATTGCCAGAAACATGATCATAATCATTAGCTCAAAATTTGTATCCTGTTTTTCTCTCCTCATAGCAATGAATACAAGTCAAAAACCACATAATAAACCATGATACACTTAAATTATATTTGTGTCAATGTCAAATGTACAATAACTGAGTATGTGTTGTATAAGAACTGAATATGTGTTGTACAATAACTGAATATGTATTGTATGATAACTGGATATATTGTATGATAACTGGATATATTGTGTATGTAATAACTGGATATCTTGAGTAATAACTAAATGTGTTATGCAAAAACTGAATGTGTATTGTGTAATAACTGAATATGTATTGTATAATAACAGATTATATGTGGTATGATAGCTGGATATATTGTACAATAACTGAATATGTATTGTATAATAATTGGACATGTTGTGTAATAACTAAATGTGTTGTACAATAACTGAATATGTATTGTATAATAACTGAATGTATTGTGTAGTAATTGAATATGTGAAATTTATAAAGACATGCTGTATCATGCCAAAACAAAAGACAAAGACAAACAGTGAAGAAGACTGTAAACAGAGAAAAAAAAAAAAATATTGAACTAAGTGATTGAATCAGAGGAGTAGGGAGAAGTATTGTATTGTGTTTCAAGATTGTAAATATAGGTGACAACTTGAAAAACAAAACAAGGGGCATATGAGACAGAATATTAGACCCCAATAGAAAATCGTTCATATAAATGTTTGTTAAAAGTGTATAAATTTCTAGTTCTTGTTTGGGTGTATCAGGAACTTATTTTTAATATTCAGGATAGCCAATGTTTTCTTGTTACTAGATAGTCTGTTGTGTTCAACCAATAAAAACTATTTGCGCGGATGAATACAAAAATGGCGGTGTGTCGTACCAAAGCGACGCCAGGGACTAGGTTCATTAGCGTCTGTATGCTCAAGATGATAAGATGTGTTTTTTGGTAGCGTGTGAACATGGAACTTTCACCAAACTTTTATCCAGTGTAGATTCTACCAAATCATTTAATTGTGAAGATCTTTGATTATTTAATATGGTGCTGAGAGTGTAAAATAACGAAGTGTTAATGAATAAATATGTTATGATAAAGGAACATTGATTTATGCATTCCATTCTGTAACCACGACCCTGTAGATAGGAATCGCGTCTGCTATCACAGTATTTCATCTTTCAGCAAGAACATTATTCACGCTGATATGTGATAATCTTTTTTTTTAAAAACCGCACCAGCCTAATCACTGGAGCAGTTACATCCACACCTATTGATGCCATGCTTGCCTTAACACGGACCCCATCAATAACAACAAAAATAGAAGAACAAGCATTGCTCCAACACGAGAAAATGTTACGACTGCCAAACTCTAAATGGACAGAAGAGAACCTTCCCCCCTTCAATCCTTAAAACTCATAGTAGTTTTCTAGAAAAGGTAACACAGATTAAATCCAAATTGAACATTCCTAACACCAGACAAAATCTACTTATAAAAGAAAATCCATTGGAATTATTGCAACCTACCTTCAATTTGGAATTAATAGAGGAAATAAGTAAATCAGACACACCAAAAGAAATACAAAAACTTCTAGCTCTGGAAACAATCAATACTAGGTATCCCACAGAAGAATGGCTGTACATATATACTGATGGATCCTCCAAGGAAAACCTTACTGGAGCTGGAGTTACATGTTCACATTTTTCCTTTTATCATTCTGTTGGCAGAGACACAACAAATTATGATGGAGAAATAGAGGCTATATACATTGCTCTCCGACAATTATTAAATCTTCCCTTAAATAAATTTAACAAGGCAGTAATTCTTTCAGATTCTAAAGCTGCAATTCAGGGAATATGTTCAAATACTACAAAGAAGTCAACAAAAATTAGAGAATGCTACAAAATGTTAACACAACTCCAAAAAGTTAATAAGACTGTTCATCTCCAATGGATTCCAGCACACTGTGGAGTCATGGGGAACGAAGCTGCAGACTCACTTGCAAAGAAAGGCACAACAATAAAACAAAAGTCTAAATTCAATTTCTCATATTCCTCAATAAAACGCTTGATCATTAAAAATTTTTGTCATTCATACCTACAAGAAATAGAAACAAATGCCAAAGATAAAAAATGGATTACACTACTTTCCAATCCAGATATAATCCCCCAGAGACCAAGGAAAACAGCTGTTGCAGCCTTCCGACTATTGACAAATCATGACTGCTTAGCAAGTCATCTCTACAGAATAGGTATCTCAGCCTCACCAATATGTGTCCTGTGTAACGATCCAGCAGAAATGAATGAAGAACACTTGAAGACCTGTGAAGCATTAAGATCAGAAGAAACTACAGTTCAAAAGTATTGGAAAGCACGAATGCTAATGGCTTCATTGCCAGATGCAAGGCACTAGAAAACAACAACATATTCAATGGGGCATTGGTTGGTTACTATTTCCATAGCTGCTATTGGTGTGGTTTTGATAGCACCTGTAATTAATCTCAGACTTTGGTTTTGAAAGATTTGAATCTTTTTTGTGTTTGCTGTTACGAGAACTTCGCTGCAGTAAGTAAATAATTCAAAATTGGATAGACCGAAAACTCAGCCGTTCGTCCCTACCAAAGTACGATGGAAAAATCTATCACTTAAACCACATTTCTGATAATTCGTGCCACAAGCTAAAATTGGTCTCCTCATTACATATCCCACACCTATTCCTCATCTAAACTGAATTTGTATGTATGCTGTGATGTGCACAGCGCATTTTCTTTTCGCATTTGGCATAATTTTCTCAATACATACTCGTATGCACGGTACTGTAACTTCTAAGCAATATTCTAAAGTAAAAACAAATTAGAAACTAAAAACTTCACTTATCTTAGTAATGTTGCAAGTTATTTTTTCAAACACTGACTCGAGTTTCAAGTTGACTCCAACTCATTCTCAAAGCTATAGCCTGATCACTGACTATTTACATGTCACTTTCATAGCATAAGATGCAAGGACAGGGGAAGAGAGGGATTGGTCAACACACCACACACAGTGCACAATTGGCAACAATTCAGAGTTCTCCGTCTCTATTTGTTTGTGAACAGTCAGCCAACAGCTGAGGATGAGATCAAATGATCTTGAAAGCATTTCAGTTTTGTTAACATTTTGAAGTGAAAGTAAGTGCAAAAAAGTGACTCAAAAAATTGAACTCAAAGAAGAACACTTCTCTGTTAATAGTGCTTCTGTAAAATGTAAACCCCGCGCGACAGCCCACAAAGGGCCAAGGCCTACCGCCCAGCCGCTGCGTCCCCCCACCTCTGCCCACTACAGGCGTCATTGGTGAGGTGCAGTACTGGAGGGTGGGACGTGGTCAGCGCCCCGAGCCCTCCCGGCCAGTTATGCGGTCTTCTCGACCTGGGGCCGCTACTTCTCCATCAAGTAGCTCCTCAATTGGTCCCCCCGGGACCTAACGAGGCTGAGTGCACCCCGTGCCAGACCTCCCAGAGGGGATAAAATCCCCATGCTGGTACCGGGGATCGAACCCGGGTCCTCCGTGCCACAGGCAAGCGCGCTGCCAGCTGCGCTACGGAGGCGGCCAATAGTGCTTCTATTTTTGAATATTGTGACAAAACCTGCCCAGTTACTTTTCTATCGCTTTATTTTTCTTCCAAAATTTTATTACAAATGCAGTTTTCTTCTTGTCGATAACACAGTCTACAGTCTTTTTTGCTATCATGACTCAACAGCTTTTATTTTGTAATCTTGCCTCAGTCCTTACAGTGTCTTTCTTTACATTCTCTGTCTCTCCTACACGATGACACTAATTAAATACTCATTAAATCTTCTTTAAGGTGCACACGATGCAACACACACAGCTGTCTCACACATACTGACACACTGACCAACTGATGTCTGTAATTGTCTAATTAACTAACTGCTCTGTTGTTTCCTTGCCTCCTTATATAGAGAGGATGACATCACAGATCTTTCTGATGTGGCCATATCTTTCTCAAAAGTCCTGGAGAAAGCTCCTTTTGTGTAGCTGCTTCATTGTTGTTAGTCACGCACTTACAAATAGTTGTGCAAGGTAGTCTGACCTTGAACGACTTTGCCTGCTCACTGGCCCAGCATGTGGCATGAAGCAGCCCAGTCCCAATAGTTCTTTATTTTGTACCATGCCTGACATTACAATATTTATAATGAATGTCTGTTATCCCTTTCTGCTCCATAACTCTGAATATGTTGCCAAAATGGAAATATGCTCATTGTAAGAGGTCAAGACAATAGAGCACCCTCATTTGTTAGTACCCATAACCAGAGAAAAACTGAACTCATATTTTGCTGTTCCCGATAATAAGGGACTAAACATATTTTTTACAGAACCTCATTAATTCAAACCAAACTGGCTATTTCTCAGTCCCTTATAATTTGATTACCTTGTGGGCCATTGAGCCTTCTCCCCATATCTATCACTATCACCACACTACTACAACTACTTTATAAACTGATTAATTCTAATTATCAGGTTGAAGTTAGGATTGTTGCTTCCAATACGTGTTCTTAATTAAACATGATAAATTTACCTCATTCCCTGGCAATTCTGGTCCAGATTTTAGATTTAAAGGACCAACACAAAATATGTAATGAATTTGAGAGGTAGAATTGGAACTGAAACATTCAATGCCATGGCCAGGATTTGAACCACAGACCCTCTGCTTACCAGACGGGTGGAGAATTCAATGTCATTTTGGCAGGTTGTCACAGTAACTTAATGGTTAGAGCACCTGCCTGGTAAGCAGAGGGTCGTGGTTCAAATCTTGGCTATGGCATTGAACTTTTCAGTTCTAATTTTACCTCTCAAACACGGCTTATGTGTTTAAAAACACCAACCGTATGTTTGTTGGCATAAACAAATAAGAATTATGTAATGAATTATTTCTGTGCACCTCACCTGAACAGCAACATCGGTATGCATTCTACGTGCAGTATACTGCACAGTCGATCCAGCATGTAATACAAAGGCACATCGTTCAGTTCTTCCTTTATGACTGCTAGCATACCCTGCATTCTTTTTGCAGTACCAAACTCCCCTCTCTGAATTACGCCTTCCAGATGGGACACAAATGTCTCATCATGCAGTGGCCCACTCCATATTGGACCACCTATCTGCAAAAATCATCAAAGATTGTAATACAACATTCAGAATGCATATATTTTAAAAATATTTATTCAATAGAATGGTGTTTGAAAATTTTTTTGAATTAAGTTTACTGTCATTTAAGAACTTGTTACATGCCCTCATTGTATTTATATGACAGTAGCAACATAAAGACAGAATTTCAGCTGGAAATACTTTGGCCATTTATGAAACTGGAGAGAGATAATTATGGAAGAACCTGATATGTTGCACTCACATGGCTTTCTCTACTCTGTGATAATTATTCTTAAAACCACTTACTCCTCTATCTACTTTATGCTAAATGAGGTAAACATTTGCAGAAATTATTATTGCTGATTTTCTTGTAGGTACAAGGGGAATATGGGATTAGTAGGCTTTAAGCAATAGTCAAATTATGTAAAAACTGGTCACTATGCAATTGATGCCTAGTGAATAAGCTGCTTTTTTGCATGGCCAAGAGACAGAAAAAGGAATAACTTATTAAGTATTTGAAAATTGAAACAAATAACAAAGAATATCTCCGAAATGGTTCACACAACACAAAAACAATGACAGCAATTGTGTTTTAACTAGATCTACATTTTTTTGTGTAGTAAGATTCCGTCTAAGGCAGCACCATGGCCGAGCAGTTCGAATGTTTGCCTCTCAGCAAGACAGATAGTTGATCCCAGGAATCTGCATGTGGGATTCGTGCTGGACGATGCGGCATCTGGACAGGTTTTCTCCAGGTTCTTCAGTTTGCCCTGCCACTCATCCCACCAACTGCTCCATCACCACCATTCCATTCATCCATTTCACCTGCATTTCATATCACCCTCTTCCTCACTCTCATACCTGATGCTGGTCTGACCACCCACTTCCAGGTCTTCACACTGTCTGGTCCTACGTTCGTCTGCTCCCCGACAGGCATCTGACCCTAGGCACAGGCTTGTAAGTCCTAGGTGGTGTTAGTCCTCCATATGGGGAGGGTAACCAGATAAAGAAGAAGATTTTGTTTATCCCTTATGATTTACCAGTTATAAAGTCACCCGAAATGAAGAGAACTTCTGAGCACATTTTCAAAAAATTCAGGTTATACATTTCATTTGTCATGAAAATATCTTAAACGTATGGTATTTTAATAAAAAGTGTTAGAGGTATTTTTGCAAAAAGCAACATATTCAAAAAATGTTCCATATAAAGGTAGTCTGGGGTGGGGGGATTTCTTGAAAATCATGTCATATTCTTGAATGATTCTTTCATTAAAGCCCAAGTTTGGTATTTTCATTGTTGAATTATGCTGCTCACAGACACACACAGATGGACCTTTTTCTAAAAATGCTTTTTTTTATATTCAGAGGACCTCAAAATGTGTACTTTCAGTGAAATCCTGATATCAAATTTTTGGGTGGGATGCAATACTTCCCCTACTTACAGTAAATACATAGTAGAGAAAGTAAAAATAACTCATAGGAAACAAGAGAATATAAACAAGATTTAAAGAATAAATGAGAAATGTGAATCAGCCTTTACAGCAATGCATGGTGGGCCAGATGGCAGTCAAAATGGGACAAAAGTATTTTTATGGAACAATTGATCTCAATAACAGGTAAAATTAATAATAACAGCTATGAAACACAAATCAATGCATACATGTAATATAGTTCATTTAGTAGTCTTATCTCAAATATAAATGGACACATTTTATGAACTATCATACTCCACATTAGTGTGTGAATGCTGCTGTTCATTGCCCATGTTTGCTCCCTTTTCTTCTTGCCCTCATAAATCAGTTCTTTTAGCCAAATAAATCAACTTTAGCGCTTCTTTACAGAGAGGAGTCTTTAGTTTTTCATACAGCTTATGTAAACTTGAAATTAAAGGGTCCAATGACACCAATAAATTACTCAGCAGATCACTCACTGTATTATGGCGAGAACTTTTTCTTGCATGCTGCTGTTGGAATGTTTTAATATCCTTGTTATATGCCTCTTGTGCATTCTCAGTTAGCCAATGGCTATCATTGCTGAATTTCTGACTGAGATCCATGGATTAACATTTGTGGACACTAGCAGAGAGGTAAAACCAGTGGCATTTCTTTACAAAAAGTCATAGTTTCAAGCTTAGATGCTCGTAGTAAGTCAAATGTGTTACAATTTATCTCCCTTCTACAAGAAATCACTAAAACACTTACCTCATGCATGATTCTGATGTGGTTAGGTTTACAGTATTTTGTTAATGATGGTTGCGGATTTTGCCAGTACACAGTTTTGTATTTTCATCTTCTTCACCATATAGCAAAAGAAGAACAAAGGAGATGAAACAAATTACTGCATCAAGATAGGTACTTTCATTAGTATATGTTCGCTTAAATTCTTGATGACCTGTACTACCGTCACACCCCTATTTGCTAAATAACTCTAGTTTACTGTGTTTAAAAAAATGGAGTTGATTCCATACACTAATAATCTGTTGTTGATGGTCCAACAATCCTTGTAAACTTATTTCGTGCTAATTTTTGTGACATTAATGTATTCTTTGTTTGGGTAGCACATGAACTTAGCTCCTCGTACTTTGTTATATGCTGGGTATAAGTCAGCATTTCTATTCGTTGCTCTGAGTTTTAGTACTGAATTTGACATCCATTATAAGCACTAATGCCTCATTGCAATTGTATTTATTTAAATTTCTGAAGGATAATTTTTAAATGAAGACAGTAATTTGGTTGCTTTGGTAGGACTGCTTAGTGCAGTTTCAAATACCTTCACTGCATCAGCTTTTCCAGACCTTTTCAGACTTAACTGAGGGGCAAAAGAAAGTTCCTCGGAACTAGTTGATTTTTAGAGATTCTCTGTTTTCCGTCTCTTCAATTTCACGCTACTTTCTAAAAATAGTTTATTTTTTCTGCTGAGGGAGTAGGTTTACTTGTATTTGATTCACTGTAACATAACGAGATGTTGAAATTCTTAAACAATCATTGTACTTCAGTTCGAAATTTTCTTTATTTCTATAGGATTTGTGCCATCGCAAATTGAAGTTGGTGCAAACTGAATCCACTTTTTTTTCTAATTATGAAAAATCCTCTTCACTATGGTAGCTGGAAGTATCTAATTTAGAAATTATAAAATCATAAACAGACTTGTTACTGTGGTTACTAGCCAACAATACCTTTTACTTATCTCAACGTGTAAAGCACTAACTGCCTGCAATGTGAAGTCAGAGTGCATTATTAGACAAAATATGTTCTGCATTTGAAGGTTGCAACAAGACACAGATGAAACTTTGAGGATATATTATGTAAGCTATAATTTATCATTCAGTGCACAAAAGAACATGAAGGGTCACAAAGGAAACAAGTTACATCTATTAGAACATAAAAAATCTATTACATAATCTCTAATATTTATGACATATATAACTCAGCATATCCATTATCAAGCTGTATAAAATGTTAAATACTTATTAACCAGTTGAAATTCACTATCTGAAGTATTCATTCGTGCAGTTGTATCACTGTTTAGACATTACCACGGCACTATAAACAAGGAAATGACACACTGCAGCTCTGCATCAACTTCGGCTGAGTAATGGACTTCTTATCTAACCTATACAAAGCCACTCTTCAGAGGTGCTAAAAAAGGGCTAAGAAACAATTTACTGATGATTTTCTAGGCTTTAATATCTCTACTTTGACCTCCAGGCTTCAAATTCCTAATTTTTAACATTTCATTTTTGGACTTTTGTCGCATTTTGACTGCCTTCGACTGCCTTGCAATGGTTGTTTATGGCTTGAGGTAGAATCAAGTCTGAAACCAAGCCATTAATACTGTAATTTGCTTAGTATTAAATACACACATAAGAATGAACTTTTGTCCATTACTGACTTTGCTGATGAGTTCAGGCCTACTGCATAAACTTACATGATATTTATGACCACAGTGTTCACAATTTATACCCACAGGAGGTCCATGTGGTATGGAAAATTTGAACTGGAATTGTTTTTCACCATAGCGCTGTGATACCATGAGTGGATGCAAGATGAATGTTTCACAGCCTGTACATTGATACACCATTGCCATCTTACTGCAATACAAAATAAAATATTTTTAAGACTCCATTCAGTCTATAGATGAATGAAGTATGTCCAGACAAAATGAAGTAAGATAAATGATTCCATATAGTACAAAGTCTATTCTTACCTTGCACTTTGTTTACAAATAGCTTGGCTGGTAAATACTTGAACATATACCCGGACATAGAAGTCTGCACTTATTGACAGCAGCGGCACAATGTAACGCCCATGTCTGTTGGCGTGAGACTCTATACACTGCAAAACTATCCTAAGGGCCTGCAAAAGTACACATATTCCAACATCAACTACTACATTGAAATTTTAAAGAAAAGATCTAATTTACTTTCTAGCTATAATACAGTGTCCTTTAATGCAAACTTGTTATTTATAATAAATATAAAACTTCTTTGATGCAATTTCCTTCAATTTTGTTATAAAAAATGCCAACTTAACATTAAAGGTTAATATTACAGTTGGTACAGGAACTTCTTTTTTTCTTTACCTGATGACCCTCCCCTTATGTGGGACTTACATTATATGCCAGTAAATCTACTCACATGGGGCTGTTGCCTTTAAGGACACTTAAAAATCATCAGTCTGGGCCAAGTTTGAACCCATGACCCAGGGATCAGTAGACCAGCATCTAAGCAACTGATCCACCCAGAAAGTGAGGTGATTCACCCCAATTAAACAGTATCTTGAATATTCTATGAATAACCTGTGAAATCTCCTTTATTCTGAATGAACATTTTATTACTTTGTACATCTGGTAAACCATAAGAGAAAGACAAAAACACACCACAGGAAAACCAAAATTTATTAAAATATGCATTTTGTCAAATGTAGCATTAGCTTTTTTTTTTAAATGTACTTACTGATATATCTAACTTTTTAAAGACTGATTCACAACCATCAATAATAGTAAAGATAACAATAACCAGAACAAGAAGGTTGAAATACATGTATTCAAATGGGAGTGTTCACAGCTGGCAGGAAACTTTCCCTGGCCCCTGGGAATGGGAAATAAGACTTGGTCAAATTTTAACTTTCTTGTTTCTGTTACTGGACACAGCATGTTAGATTCATATTGTGCACATTAGACTTTTCACTGTAGAAATTATTCAAAGTGGCAGTGCCATGAAGTCAAAAACTACTGAATTCCCAATGCGCAATATCAACCTCCACTTTCAATCGATAACCTGACTGGTAATATGCCTTCCCGTTCTCATTGCTGGGCTATTTTGAACCAAAATTTTGAGTGCTCCCCTGCTTCCTGTCCTTACTGCCATTCTGGTTACCATTAATAGGTGGTTGTGAACCAACCGTAACTGTCATGCAGCAACTATAAAGCATCTTAGAAAATGCCATTCTTATTGTTTTCTACATAGATTCTTTAGTGTCATAAAACTGACTTATGATATGCAGAAGGCTGTGTCTTGTTTTCAATACTGTGTAAGCAAACAAGTTCATATTGCTTAACTTAAAATTATTTCTAGCCCAATAATGTAAATAGAAAACTAATTGTGGGTGATTACTGTTATATAAGGGATTATGTAACATTTACTCATAATTGATTTTTGGCCGCATAACTATTTTTAAAAAATAAATAAATTTTTACAAGGTGTCTCTGTTTAGCTTGAGCTGTTCTATCAAGTTATCTCTCACAATACTGAATACACATAGAGTAAATGTTAACTCTGGTTGCACCATAAGTATAAGGAAAACTTACTATTTCATGGCAGCATTTTGAACGAAGGGATATTGCCCCATATTTAGCATAACATGTCTCTGGAGCATTTCCTGCAAGAACTGCCATGTCAGTACAAGTGACAAGCAGTAGTCCACCCTCAATTACACACTGCACTGCTCCATCTAAGTATATGGATGGGCATCCATAAGGATCCAGGTCCACAGCACTGAACCTTTCAGCCCTGCGACTGTGCTTATGCATTACTGTGCTGTAAGAAAGTGCATATATTATGAACAGGACACAGATTTTGACAACCTAAATAAATGCTAAAAATTTTGTCTTCATTTCAGAGAACTGCACAATTTTTACTTCTGCAACATTAGAATTGAAGTAAATTTCTTCTTATTTGCGAATTGCACTACCCGTATATGCTTTCTTGACCCACATGTTGCCGAACATTGAACTTTCTTTTGGCTGATAACTTTGTTGCACACATCTTACAAAATAATACTTCTCCATCCGTAGAGAAGACATCTCCATATTCAGATACATTCTTAGATAAAAAAAAAAATCTGATGTGTTACACTCACATGACTTTCTCTACTCTTGTACTAACCATTCTTACAAACTCTTATTCCTATATCTTCTTCGTGTTGAGATAAACATTTGTACAAATTATCTTATTGCTTATTTTCTTGTAGGTGCAAGGGGAATATTAGAATAAAGTAGGCCTAGTGCGATAGTCAAATCTTATAAAGCTTTGAGATTCTGTTCTCTTTCTCATATAAAAAAATTAACAACAATGTTCCATTTCACGAAAGTTTTAAGTTTTCTGAAACTCACACACATAACAAGAAATATCTCTGAAATGGTGTACCCTACAAGAAAATTTAATCAGACATAAATTGTGTATTTTAGCAAGATCTACATTTTTTGTATAGTATGATTTGGTCTATCTCTAATGGTTTAACAGTTATGCAAAAGTCATCCAGAGTAAATGCAACTATAGGGGCTATAGCCAGAAAAATCAAGATATGCATTTCATTTGTCATAAAAATATCTCAAACATACAACATTTTAATCAATTGTTAGAGCCATTTTCAAGAAAATAAAAATGTTCCATGTAAAGGATAGTTTAGGATGGGGCTATTTTCTTCAAAATCGTCGTGTCACATCCTTGAAAGACATTAAAACTTAAATACCAAATTTGGTTTTTAATCAACTTTTCGTTTTTGAGTTATGCTGTCCACAGACTGATACACACAGACACTCTCATGCATGCACACACCCATACACACACACACACCCACAAACCCACCCACACATATACACACACACCCACACGGACCTTTCTCTAAAAATGCTTTTTTTGGATTCAGGGGGTCTCAAAACATATATTTCCAGTGAAATCTTGACATCAAATTTTTGGGTGGAATACAATACTTCCTTCTACTTACCAGTAGAGAAAGTAACTAGAAGCAAACTCTAATATTACATATTTCCTTTCTGCATGGCAAGAAAACGGTACGTGGTACATAAAAAAGCATACCAAAAATAGGTTTAGACAGCTGATTAACCCTGTGCCGCAGAAAAATGTTTAAATTTGCAGACCGGTGTTATAATTCAGCTCCAAAACAAAGCTAAAAGGGGAACAGATGTTATACAAAAATACAACTGTCCATTAATTGACTCAGCAACACATTTAAATTTAAGGTAGTAATTATTAAGTCTTTTGGTTAACAATTATGAACCTATGAAGGGAGCTGACAAAGATTGAGTAGGAACGAACGATTATGTTCAGAAATGTAAAAGCCAGTCAGTTACATTATTCGGATTAGTATCAAAGGTGTGTGGAAACTTAATCAGAAGAATCACCACACACCTCAAGGTACAACACAACTCAATGCATGATGCCTGGAAGGCAGAACCAGATCTCAGACAGCGTCAGTGGTGCTACACCTAACCCACAAACAGGGACAGTATGTATAATGATGAATCCAGATATCATTGATGGTCATGATGCAAAAGGTCCTTCACATCTTTGAAGTTAAAGACCACTGCCTCATGTTGTTCAGCGTGAGCAAACCAGCAGCATTGAGCCAACTATCTTTTCATCTCCAACTTGTCATACAAAATAGGACTGCCATTTTTGCCTATGGCCACTGCCAGTTTGTAAACCTTTGCTCAATGATCAGCAAGAATGGACTTTTTCATTATTTCCTCAGTAACCACAGTAAAGCATCCTGGCTGTTCTCATTAAAAATGGATGCTTGACTACATTTAAAGTCATTGAACCAATACCTATCTGTTGTCATAGATGCCAAATTAACCTCATAAACATTATGCAATTTCACTTATATCTCCTCACAGTTTTCCCATCCAAAAGTAAAAAGCGAATGACTAAACAATACTGCACTTTTTCCATCTCAGTGAAAATACGTTGAATGACTAACTAAAATGCTTGCCAAATCTGAACTAACCTATGAATCAGTACCAAATTTGTTTTAGCAATCTGTAAAAAATGATTCTACAGAATGGCAACACCAAGCTGCTGAGCAACACCATCTATTTTGTAACATGCATATTTATTGAACTGCCCTTTTACTATATTATTTACTCACTAATTGAATACATCTTTTAGTATATACTTAGGCTTTCAGGGTCAGTGTCCATTTGGAATAAAGAATCTTCCGGGCTTGTAGGCCATGGCCGACGGGTAGGAATTGCTCCTACGTTTCACTCAAATCTGCATTGAGCATCATCAGAGGACCCAACTCATTGTTCCTATTTGTCAACCACGACCTACAAGCCCAGAAGATACTTTATTCCATACATCTTTTAGTGATCAATACACAGTACCATTTACTTTTGTTTAATTAATAAATTTATTTATCTTAAATATATACATCATAAATCAGATTAGCTGCTGTACACATGTTATTTTGTGACCATTTACTTACATGGCATCATCATGACTGGCAGTAACCAGATGTTCCACTTCATTCCGTTTAACATTCTCACAGATACTTGCTACAGCTGTCTTAGATATGTCATTTGCTACAACTTGCTTTACTCTAGGCACTTCCTTGGCATATCTAATGCTACGTAACCCAGAGGCTGAGAGCGCCTCAAGAATGAAGAGACCTTCCTAAAACAAGCAACACCATGTACTAAATAAAACAATATAGCAAAAGCAAAACATTATTCTTCTGCAAGCATGTCTGTTAAGAAGATAACTAAAATGATTTGACTTGAAATTATTGTGGAGTTAACATATGTAAATAAAAAGCTGAATTTAAATAGTATCTGATTTAAGTATAACATTTATTATGCCTGCAAGTTTTTATCGTAATTTGTCTCTCTGCCACCCCTTCTCCAATCTTTCTTTCTTCTTTCAATTCAGGGTACCACTATGGGAAAATAAGTATTGAATTTCTGGGTTGAGTACAATCTTCTTGCATAGGTATGTACAGAAAGTAGAAAAGAAGCACAAAGCTTAATATAATCTGCATAATCTGTATAAAGCGAGAAACAGTTTTCAGCCAGAGGAAAGTAGAAGAACTTGGGAAAATAAACTGGACTCACAGTTACTTGAAACAAAAAATTATAATTAATTAAAAGCAGAAATTGTTTTTTTATTTTTAATAAATAGCTACCAGTTACAATTACAATTGTGATACATTTTCCAATGATTTTGCAGAAAAGTTGCTTATTGACGTTACTTCAAGAAAAATTCCTAAGGTCAACTGAACCATGCACTGAACAAAACTATTTCACTATCAATAGAAAGTGTTCTGACAAATGACTAGTCTAGTTACTTTTTCTGTGACTATTTCTTCTAAACTGAAGCACAAAGCACAGTTCTGTTTTATCACTAACAAAATCTACAATTATCATGAACTTGCACCTTTTAGCTGTTCGTCTTATTGTAACCTTGACATATACTTCACTGTCTTTCAGTTCTACTATATCTATCAAGTGTCTTCCAATGATCACACTGACTAAAACGACTTCACACAACAAATAACTCCAATGTAACGACTTGGTGCTCTTTTTATAGATTACGTAGGTGATGTTGATGAGCTTTTGACTCTTTTGTTATCTCAGGTCGTGGTACTGGATGGAATGAACATACACTCGGATTTAACTTTGGTGAAATATTTTATTCGCACCTTCTTGTTCACAGTATTTAAATCGTATTACAGTAGTAAGTCTTTTATTTCAGTGGATCGACTTCCCTAGCATCGCCGGGATTTAATGTCTAAAAATTTTCTATCACTTTCCACTTCGTCTATTTTACGTCCTTTTATTTACTCACGCACTTCGTATTAACTAACTTATTAAAGTTAGCTAATGTCTTACTTATTTTACACAAATTAACAGTCTTTAAACACTTAGTAAATTTACTTTCACTATTTTATGACGCGTACACATAAAAATACGTCCACCTACCCCAAACACATAGACGCTAATGTTCCTTCTTTTAGTTGCGAGTCTAAGATTCTGACTGCCATGTGTACATCCGCACATGCGTTCATCAAATAGTTCCCGCATTGTTAGGGAAGTGATCCTTAGCCATCTTCCCTTCGCTTTCAATATTAAACACATATAATTCTTTTATTTATACATATATATTAAAATTAAATATGGAAATATTTATGACGTCTTTAAACAAACTTAATTGTTTGTAACAATGAACATTAGTAACACGTTTTCGTCATTTAACCAACTCATACCAACATCAAAAACAAATTACACTCTTAACAAATATTCACATAAATGATTTTCTTTTGGGGTCTTTTAATATTGTCTCAGACTCAATGTCTACAACTGCCTCAGACAATACACAGTCTCTCAGCACTCACTGTACACACACTAACTGATAACAGCTGTCTCGTTCAATACTTAACAACTTCATCATAAAAACTCACTGCTCTCACCATCTCAACTTGCTTATATAGACGAGAATAAGGTAACATGGATTTTTCTAGAATCTACCTTTTTGTAAGCAAGCCTGGCACATGAACAGTTTCCTAGAACATTCTAGAGTATTCTGTTGTTGTTCCACTGTTACATGTTTACTCGCCACACAGTGGTGTGAGGTAGCTAACCACAAGTATCCTTTCTGAGGCACAAGGCCTCCCAGTGGTGTGAGGCAGCTTGACCTGAAGCATCTCTTTGGCAGATGGGTAGCTGCCATCACAATATTATGAACAGAAATCATGATTAGCTACAGGCAGCCCATTCTCACCACTACTGGCAGACCTTCTTATGAGCACTTTAGAAATATGAGTGGCAAAGGCATTAATTCCCCTGGGTATTCAAACTTTGGAACCAATTTGTTGACGATACTTTTGCAACAGACCTAAAAGAACACTTGGAAGATGCTTTAAAAATATTGAAACTTTAAGAAAACTCTATAAATTTTATAATGGTAAAAAAATGTAATGGACAGCTACTTTTCCTCAACTTTAAAATCATCAAATGAGGTCCTTAGAATAGCAGAGGTGTAAACGTCAAAGTACAAATTTTTTATTTTTCTTGCAACATACAGTATGAAGCCTACTCTTTAATGCCTGTTAAGTGTGAATGGTTGATACGGCCTGGATATGAACAAATTCTCCATCTGAATACAGTATGGTGTTAGACCTTACATGCTACAGCTGAATCTCGAGAATAGCAAAGGTTACAATAAGACGAACAGCTAAAAGGTGCAAGTTCATGATAATTGTAGATTTTGTTAGTGATAAAACAGAACTGTGCTTTGTGCTTCAGTTTAGAAGAAATAGTCACAGAAAAAGTAACTAGACTTGTCATTTGTCAGAACACTTGACAGTAGCCTTGACATATACTTCACTGTCTTGCTATGCTGTGACAACCATTAATGAGGGGTAAAGGCCTGAAAATAAACAGCATCCTCTCTTAAGTGATTTATTGCTACATTCTGTTAAAGAGCGGCTGTCACAGCATAGCAGCCGGCATGTTGGCCGCTCTTTAACAGAATGTAGCAATAAATCACTTAAGAGAGGATGCTGTTTATTTTCAGGCCTTTACCCCTCATTAATGGTTATTCCTTAATCTTTTAAAAACTGTGCTTTTGTAAATAGTTTTTGCCTGGATGTACTCCTGCCTGTAGGGCATATTTCTTTAAATCAGTCTGCTGCTTTTAAAGAAAGCTGTGATATCTTTTAGCGGCTTGCAGCTCTCAGTTTAAGTTCTGTTTAGTATTGTGTTTTTAGAGTTGTGTTGTTTACTAACACTACCATTGAACAAACCTTTGGTGCATTTAGTGTAGTGATTTACTTTTATTAAGCACTATGTGTGACACAGACAGTAATTATATTTCTCATCGCGTAAGTTATCCCAGAAAACACTGCATGTAGAAAAACCAATGGAAAATGCACATGGCCAAGAAAAGAGAAATACAGGTGAAGAATATGTAAGTTTAAAAACCAAACATGTAGTAAAGGCACACACCAGTGGCAGAAGAGGCAGCAGCAGATAACGATACTTTACATTACTAACATACTCTGGTTCCTCACAGCAGCACAAATTGGACCAGCGCTTAATCATCTTAGGTGAGCTAAACATACTTTTTGTTGACTTACTTCTTTATATTCACTTCAGAAGTATTCTTTGTTAGTATTAGAACAAATATTTACCAATATTAGTTAAAGTATTGCTTGCAAAATGCTAACTTTACAAGTAAATGTTTTCATTTCATGAAAGCATACGTTATTTAAACTAAACTCTGTTCATCAAGAGATTAGAGGAGATATAAACAAAGCACCGGTTTGTATCACTCCGCGGCCACGTGCTTTCACAATGACGCAACACGGTTACCTACCGCTACGCGTAGGTATAATATGCATTTTACACTACTAAAGGATATATTTACGTGATCCAAATAACATCTAGCACATGGAAATTAACTGCTACTTACGTCATCTCTGTCCACAATAACACTTTTTCATTTCCTGCTCACAATCTCAAAACCAATCTCTAGAAGCAGCTTGTGGAGGGAAGTTTGTTTTAAATCTGGAAGATCGGGATCAGAGTTAACTGCCAACAGCACTTTGTTTAAGGTAGTGGTTCATTGTTAACAAAGAACTGGTGAACTTTTCGACGGATTGCAGATCTCACACTCACAAATTCGTCGCAAACTACATCCACCATTTATCTAGCACGTAGTCGTTTTTACCGGTATCTTCACCAACTGACGATTTTTCTTTGGGTGTACTGTAAATACTTGCAACTGACACACCAGTAAACTCGGATGTTAATTTCATCACGTCTTCGATAGAAAGCTCGGGATATTTCTCGTAGAACTTGTTAAATATGTTCGATATTGTTGTCTTTTCAGCACTTCGCAACGGTTTGCCGCACTTATGTTTTACAGCACTCACTTGTTCCGCCATGTTACTGTCATACTCAATAATGCGCGCGCAGAATGAATTAGGCTGGTTACAAATTCACTTAACTGCGTATTCTTACAGTTTAACTATGCTTAGTACACTTAGTTCATGCTTTAGCAAACATTAAATGACATTTCAGACCTCAGTAACATTATTTCTTCAAGGGACTATTTACACGGCGAAAGCGTCAAGAGGGCGCGCTGTGGTCAAAACGCACGTGGCTTTGTTTACGTCTCCTCTAATCTCTAGATGAACAGAGTATATATGAGTTGATGAAATTAACCTTCTGAAATCTTAAATATCTACCAAATAACATTTTACATTCCTAATTAACAGATTAATGCATAGATTCATATCTGAGCAATTTTTATTCTCTTTATAGATGATTTTAATATGTTGTTGTTTTCTAGTGCCTTGCATCTGGCAATGAAGCCATTAGCATTCGTGCTTCCCAATAATTTTGAACTGTAGTTTCTTCTGATCTTAATGCTTCACAGGTCTTCAAGTGGTCTTCGTTCATTTCTGCTGGATCGTTACACAGGACACATACTGGTGAAGCTGAGATACCTATTGGCTTTCATGTAACTGTTTTCTTAACGGGCACCAGTTTTAAAATGTGGCAGTTACATCACCCTACTTAAACCCCCATTTTGCAAGGGGGACCACACCTATCTTTGGTCAACGGATCCATCGGACCTAGCCGAGAGGACTAAATAGGTGGTATTTAGATCCACCGACCTTCCCCTCATGTGCCTCTGAAGGACGCTGTTGTGCTGTGATAGGCCAGCACATATGTAAATGACATTTCCTTCATTTTAGATGGAACAGTTATACCGCTGTGATTCGGTCTCCAGAGCCTCATCTGTTAAAAGCAGGGTGCACAACGGGCAGGATGAGGATGGGAATTGGATAGTAGAGGCTATAGAAGGCGCATCACTACCCCTTACACCCCTGATTTTAATATGTACTGCATAGAAAAATGTTCATACCATTTTTCTGAAAACTAGCTTTCTGTGCATACACCTTTGCTATTCTAAGGGCCTCAAATAAGAATACCTCCTAACATTTGGCATCTATAGGAAACTACATGCACCAAAAGCTACATAAAGTAAACAGTTACAATGCTGTTCCCTCTCAGCAGCAATCTGTTGAGTGTGTGCCTTTTAATAGTACATCAAGGGTATTTAAGTGGCAGAACTTTTACTAACCTTGTCTAAATGTTTAGCAGTGGTAATGCATTGGCCCTGCTAAAACCTTGCTCCCTTTCCATGTCTACAAACTGAGAAACAATATATAGCTGCCAAGCAGTAATGATACAACCCTAACTTTCTCTGCATGGCAACTGAATTCCAAGTGTCTACAAGCTAGTGAGTGCAGATATAAAAATGAAATCTCAAAATGAATTAATTATAACTTACTTCATATTTTACTCCTGCTTTAAGTTCACAGTCTAAGTTTGGAGAGTTATTTTCACTTTTCTCTGGCAAGTCTGCTTCAGCATTCTTTTGATCTTCATTCTGCCTTTGTCTGGATTTTCTATTCTGGGCATATTGTTTAAATTCCTTTGCAAAAACTGTCAGCACAGCTATACTGTAAACCATCAAAAAGGTTGAAAATTCTTAAATGCTTCAAAACAGTGTTTATGAATAACTTACATGGATCATCAATTAAAAAAAAAAATAAATAAATAAAAACACATGTATAATTAAAACACGTCAGTCCTTTCAGGATTTGATTTTACAGACAGAATACTATTTTTCTCTTGCAAAATAGTGTACAACATAGAAAAGTATAGTGAAAAATCATACAATTTAAGTTTAACTACGGATAATACACATAACATATTACCACATTTACCATAATTGCTGCTACAGTAACTTATACAATCCTATCTTTAATAACAAATAAATTTATTGATCAACATGTCTAATGTTTGTGATGGATTGACTTTAGATATGAAGTTTTCCTTTGAATTAGGAAGGTATACATTCTTCTTGATGTCTTGAATTCTGGAAAGAAAGCTCTCCTGAGTCTTTAGTGTATGTGTAAAATTTCTCTTGTGCCATGTATTGAATGGGAGTCTGATCAACTTTTCGTGTTGAATAAGAGCCGCTTTTTCTATTTCATATTCAATGGGGCATTGGTTGGTTAGTATTTCCGTAGCTGCTATTGGTGTGGTTTTGATAGCACCTGTAATTAGTCTCAGACTTTGGTTTTGAAAGATTTGAATTTTTTTGTGTTTGCTGTTACAAGAACTTCACTGCAGTAAGTAAATAATGGCTTTATATACACATTGTATGTTGTGTTAAGAATTGCTCTGCAACATCCCCACTTCATTCCTGTTAGACGTTTTAACAGTGAAAGGCGCCTCTCTGCTCTTTGTATTACATTTTCTATTTGTTTGGTCCATGTAAGTTTGGTATCAAATGTAACTCCTAAATACTTTGCTTCCTTTATTTCTGGTAATTGTTGACCTTCAAAATTTAGTTTTATTTTTAGTGGGTTTTTTTCTTAGTGAAAAGATTTCGTAGTTTGATTTTGTTGTATTAAGTCATTAAATTTTCTTTGGTCCACTTTTGTAGGTTGTTTAAGGATTGTTGCATGGTTGCATGTACTCAGGGGTCTCCGTCTAGGGGATATGTGAATGGCAACCACAAGGTACCCAAGCTGAGCAGAACATTACTTCCACTTACTGGTGTTTTGCTCCTCACTGTAGCTTTTCTATCTGACCTTACCTTGGTCATCTCTTGTTCTCTTCTGACCCCGATGCTATTAGGGTTCCTGAGGGCTAGGGAGTCTTTATTTTTACAACCTCTTCATTACTCTAATTTCTCTATAAACTCTTAACCCCTAACATGCTGACCTGTCATGGCATGTAATACATCCTCTGATTGGTAATCAGAGAATATGGTCGGTGAATTTATTTTGATAATCCTCCCGGTCAGGTCGGTGAGAGCCGTAAACCAATGGCAGGTGTGGTCCTCCAGACATTCTGGGGGTTATGAGAGAGCGATGTAACCGCCAAAACATAAAAATATGGTGCTCTCTAAAAAGCGGTTACTATTACTGCTAAGTCTCTTCAATATTTATGAAATATGACTCAAGGGGTAAAATGTTCCGGAGTTAAAATAGTCCCCCATTTGGATCTCCGGGTGGGGACTACTTCTCGAGAACCAAAACATTATATAAATAGAAGATCTAACATCAGAATTCCACAATGGAACGCAGGTGGTCTCACCCAAACAAACACATTATAATTTATTTATGCCAACAAACTTAATGTTGGTGTTTTTAAACACACAAGTGAGCAAAGTTTGAGAGGTAGAACTAGAACTTAAAAATTCAATGCCACAACTGGGATTTGAACCACAGACCTTCCACTTACCAGGCGGCTGCTCTAACCATTGAGCTATTGTGACGAACTGCCAGAATGGCATTAAATTCTCAAACCAGTTCGTATTTCTCTGATGTGAGACTGCCTTTGTGGTTTACCAGGAGAAATACGAACTGGTTTGAGAATTTAATGCCATTCTGGCAGTTTGCCACAATAGCTCAATGGTTAGAGCAGCTGTCTGGTAAGCTGAAGGTCTGTGGTTCAAATCCCAGTTGTGGCATTGAATTTTTAAGTTCCAGTTCTACCTCTCAAACACGTTATATTTTAATGTATATTTAATGTGCTACTGTGTTGTTAACACAAAAATAACAACAGTAACTCCAACTGCATATACTGCTCTAAAAGGATTCAAGACAAAAATCACACAAACATGAAAAATACAATGGCATGCACAGATTAATTAAAAATTTGGCAAAAAGAGGAGATACCAAAAGACTGTAAGAAGGGATTAATAATAAAAATTCTAAAAAAGGAGACCTGTCCAAATATGAAAATTGGAGAGAGATAACTTTACTATCAATAGAAAGTAAAGTTTTTTTCTTAATACTAAAGAGAATAAATAAATAAATTAATAACTTTCTAACAAAGGAACAGGCAGGATTTAGAGAAAGCAAATCCTGTATAAAACAATTAAATGCACTTTGTATTATTCTAGAGCAGTCATTAGAATATCAGTCTACACTTTATCTGATGTTTATAGATTACGAAAAATCTTTTGATAGCTTAATAAGAAGGAAAATCTGGAGCACTATAAAAATCAATGGAATACCAGAGAAAATAATAAACATAGTGAGAGCGATGTATTGACAACACATGTCAAGTTGAAAACAATGGTAATCTTTCCGAACCCTTTCAAATAAATACAGGTGTAACGTAGGGCTGTATATTTCTCCCATGTTGTTTATATTGGCCATGAATAGAGTTCTTAGAGAGGGAAATGAGGAATCCAGTGGAGTTTAACAGAAAAATTAGATCTTGGCTTTGCAGATGACATGTTCATTAGTTCAAAGATAGCAAGATATGGCCAGTAAAATGGAAAATCTATCTGATAATAAAAATTGATAAAAATTAATAAACAAAAATCTGATGTGTTGCACTTATATGACTTTCTCTACTCTTGTGCTAACCATTCTTACAAACTCTTATTACTATATCTTCTTTGTGTTAGTTGAGATAAACATATGTACAAATTATTTTATTGCTTATTTTCTTGTAGGTACAAGGGGAATATTAGGATACAGTAGGCTTTGAGGAATAGTCAAATATTTTAAAGCTTTGAGATCCCGTTCTCTTTACACACTTAACATACAAAAAATCTGATGTGTTGCACTCACATGACTTTCTCTATTCTTGTGCTAACCATTCTTACAAACTCTTACTCCTATATCTTCTTTGTGTTGGTTGAGATAAACATATGTACAAATTATCTTATTGCTTATTTCCTTGTAGGTACAAGGGGAGTATTAGAATACAGTAGGCTTTGAGCGATAGTCAAATCTTTTAAAGCTTTGAGATTCTGTTCTCTTTTTACACTTAACATATAAAAAATTGAATGATGTTCCATTTCACGAAAGTTTTAAGTTTTCTGAAACTCACACACATAACAAGGAGTACCTCCGAAATGGTTCATCCTAGAAGACAATTATTTTGACATAAATTGTGTATTTTAGCGAGACCTACATTTTGTGTATCGTAAGATTTTGTCTATCTCTTACGGTTTACGAGTTATTCAAAAGTCATCCAGAGTAAACATGACTACATAGGCTATAGCCAGAAAATTCAAAATATACATTTCATTTGTCATACAAATGTCTTAAACATATGACATTTTAATCAAAACATTAGAGCCATTTTCAAGAAAATCAAAATTTTCGAAAAATTTCCACGTAAAGGTAGTTTAGGGTGGGGCTATTTTCTTCAAAATCTTTGTGTCGCATCCTTGAAAGACATTAAACTTAAATACCAACTTTGGTTTTTAACCTATTTTTCATTTTTGTATTGTGCTGTCCACACGCGCACACCCACTCCCACCCCCACACACAAACACACACAGACCTTTTTCTAAAAATACTTTTTTTTGGATTCAGGGGGTCTCAAATTATATTTCCGGTGAAATCTTGACATCAAATTTTTTGGTGGAATACAATACTTCCCCCACTACTGCTTCTTCTTCTTCCTCTGTTTACCCTCCCCTTATGTAGGACTTACACCCCCTAGGACTTACAAGCCAGTGCCTTGGGTCAGATGCCTGTCGGGGAGCACAGGAACCTCTGGACCGGACAGTGAAGATCTGGAAACAGGTGGTCAGCCAAGCACCAAGTATGAGAGTGAGGAAGAGGATGATATGAAATACAGGTGAAATGGATTATTGGAAAGGTGATAATGGAGCAATTGGTGGAATGAGTGGCGGAGGAAACCAGAGTACCCGGAAAAAACCCGCCCTAACGCCGCTTTGTCCACCACAAATACCACATGCGGGTCCCTGGGATCGCGCTAACCACTCGGCTAGAGTGCCACCTCCCCTACTTACCAGTAGAGAAAGTAAAAGACAAAAGAAATGAGAATAAATAACAAACAGATAGAAAGTTTCACCTCAGATAAGGAAAAGTTAGAAAAATTAGACCAGTTTGGTTATCTAGGTGGCATTATATCCAATAAAGCTGGTACAGATGAAGATGTAAAAAATAGAATAAATAAAGCAAAAGGAGCATTTGCACAACTAAGAGCAATGTGTTCCACCTGAGTTGCTTGCCAGTGAGTAGCTGCATACTCACCACCTTGTGTAAGTATGGCTTTCCTATGGAGTAAGGTGTCGTCACAGCACAAAGACTTGCAATGGAAAATGATTGGAGTTATGATCCCTAGGGGGCCAGAAGGAGAGAAAGGCCAAGAGAAACTTGGAAGAGATCAGTGGAAGAAGAGGCAAGTAGTATGGGAAAGAGTTGGAATGAAATAAAAGCACTTGCTATGAATAGAGTGAGGTGGACAAGTTTTGTATCAGCCCTCTGTTCCCTAGAGGAATAAAAAGGCATTGATGATGATAACACAGTAAATATTACAATACTTAAAATTTGGTGTCAAATATGTGAAGGACGTATCCTGCACTCAAATACTTTTGCTGCATCCATGGGCGTCGCGAACGGGGGGCAAGGGGGGGCCGCGGCCCCCCCCTTGGAAGTTGGTGGACTTAATGTGCAATCAATTACCGACCATTAAACTATTATTTTAATTAAGAACAGTTGTTATTTAGCACAAATCAATATGGATATCTGCAACAAATATAAATTTTGACAATAAAATAATGAATAAATAATATCTAATTGCAAACTTCCAACATGTGGCCCCCCTCTGGAAAAAAGTCTGCCGACGTTCATGGCTGCATCTAAAAACTTAAATTTTCCAAGTTCTGTTCAGAATGTTAAACAGTTTAAGTTCATATGTAAGGCAACTGAAATAGAGTTTTTATTTACAATCATTCTTTAACTACTATGGTTCTCAGCATTCCATTCTATATTAGACATAATAGACCACTTAAGTTTGCTCAGAGGCCTCTTTATCAGACTTGGGGGTCCTTTATGTGCCATAAGCCTATAATACAGGATTGATACGTAACAGGTTGAAAATATGAAGAGGTTTGATAGTTTCTAAAAGCCCTATGATACTCTATAAATTTCAGAGCATTTCAGCACAAAAACAACAGGTCAATAGCTATGTATTTGCATATAAAAATTTATGATTCATTAATTTTGTAAAGTTATATGTTAGTCTAAACTCTCTGTTGGGGTTTGAAGTGTAACTTCAACAGTTGATCCAAGGATTTAGGCCTGTATATATGTAGTACGTTGAAATTAGGGATATAGGGTAATTTTCAGAGATTATTCAACAACTACAATTACTGTATTGACAAAGTGCTTAGGATTTACATGCATACCTGAGATCTCTATTGAATTCCTGTACAGGATTATAGAACACATTTTTTGTAGTCGCCAGAAAAATTGAAGCTTTGCCTTCTGTAAGTACTTGTGGGGAATCTTTGATGGTTTGTATTTCTGAGGCATCTTTTGTTTCACTAATTACTGTATCGGTATCGCTGCTGCTCCTTTTATCCTTTTCTTGGTCCATTTTCACTGAAAATATACAGGACAATGTTGAAATGGCAGACTTTTAACTAGCATGTTATATAAATTTTATGACTGATAATTTATTTATATAAATTCCTTACCCCTTTGGATATGACTCCCGAAATCTCGCTTGAGCAACCTGTTTTTAGGTCTCTCGCGGTACCCCACTTGTGTACACAAAACACTGAAGAAAAAAAAGCTGTTATTTATGATTACCTTTTACAGCAGAATCACATATAAACGCATAAGCTGCGTTTAAACACACTGCATCCATTTTTTGCGTTATAATAAACAGTTTCTTGCTTAAATGCAACATGTGTGCATACAAAAACGTAAATGTTAACCTCAAAATTTGATGATATGAAGCACCTACTATATATGCTATATTTAAACTGTTCCTGAAGAGTTATATCAGCAATTTGCTGCTCCGAGTATGTATAGGTTTTGAATACCTGTTATTGTTTGTTTTCTCTCTAAATTTTTATTTCCAACATTTTTTCTCTACGTAAAGCGTGCCAAACACGGATATTGTTTAGTAAAGCTTACGCGATGAGTTGGTCAGAATTTCGGCTAAGTCCCACTCGGCAGTGTGTACGAATGGTCACGAAAGTTGCCGAAGTTGCTGTGTTAATGCAACGCTGCCAACAGCAGAATGTCCCTAGGAGTTTGTTGCCAATAGTAAGTTTGAATGTTTTTGCGGGAGTCGGCATTATGCTATTGACCTTCGTAGAAGGAAGTAGTGCAATGGCTAGCTTTATGAGTATATTGGATTTGGCGCCTCTGTTGTTAAATGAAGAGGCATGCATGCAATTCCTATACGACGAGGGCCTGTTGAGGATATTATTATTTTTCTTATATTATTATTATTATGAGCCGAAATGGATTTATTATTATTTTTAATCCATTATTATTATCCATTATTATTATAAAGAATTGGCCATTATGGATTATTATACGATACGCTGGCTCGTTTTTTTTTATTATATTATAATATTAAAGTCCCACTCGGCAGTGGGATATTATTATATTATTTTATTTATTTATTGTTATATAAAAATAATTAATTAATAATATAATAAAATAATATAATAATATCCCACTATTATATTATTAGAATCTGGCTGGCAAGGCTGGCAAGTGGAAAGTGAGCGTTTCTAAACATGAGCCCAGTAATTCCTCTTCACTGTGGGGCATTTCACTTCTGCAGAGTATTCTTCAGGTCTTATTACACATTATAGTTTACCCAAGGAAGTTACACAGGAAAGAAATTGACAACATGTTTTTATTTAAATAACATACGTTTTACATGACACTAATCTGTATTGGATTTTATCAATAGTAGTTACTTATATAATACAGTTGTAATGTAATTCACAAAGAGTTCTACTGGTATTGAAATATTGAAATCAGTACAGAATTCAATACTTACCTGTACTTAAGGTGCTTTTGAGATCCCCTTCTTTAAGCAATGCCCCTCCTCGCATTGCCTTGTGGCAGCCAACCAGATTCTATTCTTTATTCTGCCCCCTCTGTAATTTCTTCTCTTCCATCTTCTCACAACTTTTATAAATGTGGACAGAACCGGTATTAAGGTTCATGTATATGGTTGAGGCAGTGTATTATCACATTTTCCGTGTTCCCAAAGCTCCTCATCAATCTCCTTTTAAGTTTTCTTGTGTTATCAGCAGGTCAGTCTCTTTTCTAGTTTCTTCCAAAGCCAGTTTTGAGTTCATGTCCTTGATTGCTGCATTGTTGTCCACATTCCAGCAGTCTGCATCAGGTTGAGGATGGGAGAAAAGGTGCTCACCAAATATTTCCCATTTTTAAAACATGTAAGTGATGGTAGTATCAGTAAATTGAACCACTTGTACTGCCTGGTAGTCGCTACTCTATATACATTATCTGGCAATGCAGTGTAATTAATTTATTTGGTGAGATATATATATATTTTCTATATATGCATTCAAGTTTGACGGGTATTAATTATAGCATTTCTTACTTTATAATATCACTCTGCTCCTCTCTGATATTTATGCATGCTGTTATCAATATATAAATTAATTGGGCCTGGTTAAAAAGGTGTATCCTATTTCAAGATAAATCCTTCTGTAATTCTTTTGACTCTAAAACCACTCCTTTTATCTCTCCCCAGTTGGCACTACAGACACCTCAAAACAATAACATTTCACATAACTTTGTCACAGATGTCTCCTCTTCACTACACATTACTTCCCTAACCAATGGAAATCTTCATGTATTGTTACTGGTGTTTGTGTTTCATAATAGTGTATAGATGTAGAATAAATTTAAGACATTATTTATAATGTTGATAGAATTTGTCTTAGAACATATTACTCATGGTTATAAGTAATACTTTATTACAAAAGCACTTAGTAAAAGAATGAAATTTGCATTTATGAAAATAATTAATCAGACTGCTGTAACTGATTACACTGAATATTGCAATAGTTACAGCTTGAAGCACTTACCTCCCTTCAAATGAGTTATATTATCCTCTTCTTTAAGCAATGCCCCACCACGCATTGCTCAGTGGTGGTCAACCAAATTCTAATATTTATTCCACCTCCTCATAGACTTTTCTTATCCGTGCTGCTCCGACAAATCCCTTAGTCACTCCTACAGTGCATTAAATTCTTCATAATTAAATTCATTTAGTCAGATTCATATGCTCTCAGTGCATGTCAAGTTCCCTGAGAACTTCGTTAAACCAATATTCTAAAACTACTCAATGATGATCAAAACACTTCCATTAGTAACTGTGTGGCATCTACATTTTAAGTCAGATTCTTTGATCTTCAATCCTTTAATGCTTAGATTCCTAAGTTATTCTTTGATGTTGCAGCAGATCAGATTCACCACTATGTGCAAGCAAATACATTACTCCAGTAAATGTAGACACTGCACAGTTCTCAACACATTCTGTTTCAGTTACAATTCTTTCTGCAACAGACTAAAACTTCAAACATTCAGTGACTCACTTCACAAATGCTGTATTAGTCACTTCATCACATTAGTTAAGAAGTCTTCACGACACCACAGCACGCATCGAGTCCTTTTCTCTTAATGGATCAATGCTTTATTGTTGACTAATAAGAGAAATGCATAAAGTTTTCATACTCATATAATTATAACCCACTTCTCACTCTTTAATTTAATCTTTCGGATTTCCATTTCACCTACTACTTAATAGTTTAAATCTGGACATCTCCAAATATTTTTAAAGACTTTGGATCTATGAGACCCATTTCTCTTCCTATAGCATACAGCAAAACCTAATATGCTTGATTTGGGACCATTTGTGAACATAGTCATAATTGGAAAGTACCTTAACAAAAGGACACTGAAAAGGAAGACCGTTGCTTGAAAATTCAAAAGATTACTAAAAAGATTAAATAACAACATCAGATGACGTATTCTCTTTACTGAGTAAAAAAACAGCACATATCCGGGAAGTCACCATCCAAATTGTTGTTTAGGTAACATTAGCTAGTAAGCGCAACTAAGGTAGTAGCATCATTCCCTCTATACTGGGTGAGAGGCAACAGACGCTGAATACACTTGGCATTGAAACTATGGTCAAAGACATCAAAATCTTGTAAGGTGTAAGGAAACACAAATAATCAATTGCCAAATACTGACTATGTACATAGTAGATAACGCTAGTAGTTGGCGTTGAAAAAGCTTGCATAACTCAATTAACCGAGTCAACAAAATTAATTACTAATCCTCACCCACTGTATACTGAGCAGACACACCACAGATGAATGTGGTAACTGGCAGTGAAAGAATTGTCCAAACTGGTAAGTGAAGCTATACTGTAATCATTCACTGTGGAGTATTATGCACACAGAGGAATATTGTGGCAATTGTATCTAAAGAATTTACTAACTAACTTAACCTACTAAGTAAAACTATAGACTAATCATCATCTGGTGTGTACTGAGTAGGCACAGAGCAGATGAAAGTGATAACTGTATCCAAAGGTTATCTAAACTAACTTAACCTACTAAGTCAAACTATAGTGTATTCACCATCCACTATACACTGAGTAGGCACACAGCTGATGAATGTGATAGCTATATCCCAAGGACATCCAAACTAACTTAACTTAGTAATTGAAACTATAGTGTACTCACCATCCACCATGTGGTGAGTGGGCACGCAGCAGAGGATTGCAATAATCGCTTTTCAAAGTGTGCTCTAAAGAAATTTAATCTAGTCAGTGAAACTATAGGGTAAAAATAGTTAACGGTATACTAAGTAGGCACACAGCAGATGAATGTGATAATTGTATCCAGAGTTTCTCTAAACTAACTTAACCAATTAAGTCAAACTATAGTGTAATCACCAAGCACTGTATACTGAGTACGCACACAGCAGGTGAATGTGATAATTGTATCCAAAGTTTCTCTAAACTAACTTAACCAATTAAGATAAACTACAGTGTAATCACCAACCGCTGTATACTGAGTAGGCACACAGCAGTTGAATGTGATAATTGTATCCAAATATTCTCTAAACTCACTTAACCAATTAAGTAAAACTGTAGTGTAATCACCATCCACTGTACACTGAGTAAGCACACAGCAGTTGAATATGATAAATTTATCCAAAGGTTATCCATACTAACTTAACCTATTAAATCAAACTATAGTGTATTCTCCATCTGGTGTATATTGAGTAGGAACACAGCAGATAAATGTGATAATTGTATCCAAGAGTGTCCAAAATAACTTAACCTACTAAGTGGAACTATAGTGTAATCACAACCACTGTATCCTGAATAGGCACCAGCAGATGAATATGGTAATGGTATCCAAAGTTTAGCTAAACTTAACCAATTAAGTCAAACTATAGTATATTAACCATCTACTGTATACTAAGGAGGCACAGCAGATTAATGTGATAATAGTATCCATAGCAGTCCAACGTAGCTTAACCTAAAGAGAAAACCATAGTATAATCACCATTCCCCGTATGCTGAGTGGGCACACAGCAGATGAATATGATGAATTTTCCCTAAGGGTGTACAAACTACCTTAATTTAATAAGTAAACCTATAGTGTAATCACCAACTGATTAGTGAGTAGGCACACAGCAGGTGAATGTGATAATTGTATCTAAAGTTTGTCTAAACTAACTTAACCAATTAAGCCACATTACAGAATAATCACCAACCGCTGTATACTGAGTAGGCCCAATGTAGATGAATGTTATAATTGTATCCAAACTTTCTCTAAACTGACATAACCAACTAAGCCCAACTATAGTGTATTCACCAACCACTGTATACTGAGTAGGCACACAGCAGATGTATGTGATAATTGTATCCAAACTTTCTCTAAACTGACTTAACCAACTAAGCCAAACTATAGTGTATTCACCAACCACTGTATACTGAGTAGGCACACAGCAGATGAATGTGATAATTGTATCCAAAGGTTATCCAAACTAACTTAGCCAATTGTGTGAAACTATTGTGTAATCACCAACCACTGTATACTGAGTAGGCACACAGCAGATGAATGTGATAATTCCATCCAAAGATTCTCTAAACTCACTTAACCAATTACGTCAAACTATAGTGTAATCACCAACCACTGTATACTGAGTAGGCACACAGCAGATGAATGTGATAATTGTATCCAAAGTTTCTCTAAACTCACTTAACCAATTAAGTCAAACTAATGGTATCCAAAGTTTAGCTAGACTTAACCAACTAAGTCAAACTATAGTATATTAACCATCTACTGTATACTAAGGAGGCACACAGCAGATTAATGTGATAATTGTATCCATCGCGGTCCAACGTAGCTTAACCAAAAGAGAAAACTAGAATATAATCACCATTCACCGTATTCTGAGTGGGCACACAGCAGATGAATGTGGTGATTCTTCCCAAAGGGTGTACAAACTAACTTAATTTAATAAGTAAAGCTATAGTGTCATCACCAAATGATTAGTGAGTAGACAGGCAGCAGGTGAACGTGTTAATTGTATCTAAAGTTTCTCTAAACTAACTTAACCAATTAAGTCAAACTACAGTATAATCACCAACCGCTGTATACTGAGGAGGCATACAGCAGATGACTATGGTAATGGTATCCAAAGTTTAGCTAAACTTAACCAACTAGGTCAAACTGTAGTATGTTAACCATCTACTGTATACTAAGGAGGCAGAGCATATTAATGTGATAATTGTATCCATAGGTGTCCAACATAGCTTAACCTAAAGAGAAAACTACAGTATAATCACCATTCACCGTATGCCGAGTGGGCACACAGCAGATGAATGTGATGATTATTCCCTAAGTGTGTACAAACTAACTTAATTTATTAAGTAAAACTATAGTCTCATCACCAACTGATTAGAGAGTACGCTGGCAGCAGATGAATGTGATAATATTATTCAAAGGTTATCCAAACTAACTTAACCTAGTAAGTAAAGCTGTAGTATAATCACCATCCATTGTATACTGAGTAGGCACACAGCAGATAAATGTGATAATTGTATCCAAGAGTGTCCAAACTAACTGAACCTACTAAGTGAAACTGTAGTGTAATCACCATCCACTGTATACTGAGTAGGCACACAGAAGATGAATGTGATAATTGTATCCAAAGGTTATCCAAACTAAGTTAACCTAGTATGTGAAACTGTAGTATAATCACCATCCACTGAATACTGAGTAGGCACACAGCAGGTGAATGTGGTAATGTTATCCAAAGGTTATCCAAACTAATTTAACCTACTTAGTGAAAAAAAGTGTAATCACCATCCACTGTATACTGAGTAGGCACACAGCAGATTAATGTGATAATTGTATCCAAAGGTTATCCAAAATATCTTAACCAATTATGTGAAACTATTGTGTAATCACCAACCACTGTATACTGAGTAGGCACACAGCAGATGAATGTGATAATTGTATCCAAACTTTCTCTAAACTGACTTAACCAACTAAGCCAAACTATAGTGTATTCACCAACCACTGTATACTGAGTAGACACACAGCAGATGAATGTGATAATTGTATCCAAAGGTTATCCAAACTATCTTAACCAATTATGTGGAACTATTGTGTAATCACCAACCACAGTATACTGAGTACGCACACAGCAGATGAATGTGATAATTGTATCCAAAGGTTATCCAAACTAACTTAGCCAATTATGTGAAACTATTGTGTAATCACCAACCACTGTATACTGAGTAGGCACACAGCAGATGAATGTGATAATTCTATCCAAAGATTCTCTAAACTCACTTAACCAATTAAGTCAAACTATAGTGTAATCACCAACCACTATATACTGAGTAGGCACACAGCAGATGAATGTGATAACTGTATCCAAACTTTCTCTAAACTAACTTAACCTACCAAGTCAAACTATAGTGTAATCACCATCCACCATACACTGAGTAGGCACACAGCAGATGAAAGTGATAACTGTATCCAAAGGTTATCCAATCTAACTTAACCTACTAAGTCAAACCATAGTGCATTCACCATCTGCCATATACCGAGTAGGCCCACAGCAGATGAATGTGATAATTGTATCCAAAGTTTCTCTAAATTCGCTTAACCAATTAAGCCAAACTATAGTGTAATCACCAACCACTGTATACTGAGTAGGCACACAACAGATGAATGTGATAATTGTATCCAAAGGTTATCCAAACTAACTTAACCAACTAAGCCAAACTATAGTGTAATCACCAACCACTGTATACTTAGTAGGCACACAGCAGATGAATGTGATCATTGTATCCAAAGGTTATCCAAACTAACTTAACCAATTATGTGAAACTATTGTGTAATCACCAACCACTGTATACTGAGTAGGCACACAGCAGATGAATGTGATAATTGTATCCAAAGGTTATCCAAACTAACTTAACCAACTATGTGAAACTATAGTGTAATCACCAAACACTGTATACTGAGTAGGCACACAGCAGATGAATGTGATAATTGTATCCAAAGGTTATCCAAACTAACTTAACCAACTAAGCTAAACTATAGTGCATAGTGTAGTGAGTAGGCACACAGCAGATGAATGTGATAATTGTATCCAAAGCTTATCCAAACTATCTTAACCAATTATGTGGAACTATTGTGTAATCACCAACCACTGTATACTGAGTAGGCACACAGCAGATGAATGTGATAATTGTATCCAAAGGTTATCCAAACTTACTTCGCCAATTATGTGAAACTATTGTGTAATCACCAACCACTGTATACTGAGTAGGCACACAGCAGGTGAATGTGATAATTCTATCCAAAGATTCGCTAAACTCACTTAACCAATTAAGTCAAGCTATAGTGTAATCACCAAGGACTGTATACTGAGTAGGCACACAGCAGATGAATGTGATAATTGTATCCAAAGTTTCTCTAAACTCACTTAACCAATTAAGCCAAACTAATGGTATCCAAAGTTTAGCTAGACTTAACCAACTAAGACAATCTATAGTATATTAACCATCTACTGTATACTAAGGAGGCGCACAGCAGATTAATGTGATAATTGTATCCATAGCGGTCCAACGTAGCTTAACCTAAAGAGAAAACTATAGTATAATCACCATTCACCGTATACTGAGTGGGCACACAGCAGATGATTGTGGTGATTCTTCCCTAAGGGTGTACAAACTAACTTAATTTAATAAGTAAAGCTATAGTGTCATCACCAAATGATTAGTGAGTAGGCAGGCAGCAGGTGAACGTGATAATTGTATCTAAAGTTTCTCTAAACTAACTTAACCAATTAAGTCAAACTACAGTATAGTCACCAACCGCTGTATACTGAGGAGGCATACAGCAGATGACTATGGTAATGGTATCCAAAGTTTAGCTAAACTTAAACAACTAGGTCAAACTGTAGTATATTAACCATCTACTGTATACTAAGGAGGCACAGCATATTAATGTGGTAATTGTATCCATAGGTGTCCAACGTAGCTTAACCTAAAGAGAAAACTACAGTATAATCACCATTTACCGTATGCCGAGTGGGCACACAGCAGACGAATGTGATGATTATTCCCTAAGTGTGTACAAACTAACTTAATTTATTAACTAAAACTATAGTGTCATCACCAACTGATTAGAGAGTAGGCAGGCAGCAGATGAATGTGATAATATTATTCAAAAGTTATCCAAACTAACGTAACCTAGTAAGTAAAGCTGGAGTATAATCACCATCTATTGTGTTCTGAAAAGGCACACAGCAGATAAATGTGATAATTGTATCCAAGAGTGTCCAAACTAACTGAACCAACTAAGTGAAACTGTAGAGTAGTCACCATCCACTGTATACTGAGTAGGCACACAGCAGATGAATGTGATAATTGTATCCAAAGGTTATCCAAACTAAGTTAATCTAGTATGTGAAACTGTAGTATAATCACCATCCACTGAATACTGAGTAGGCACACAGCAGATAAATGTGATAATTGTATCCAAAGGTTATCCAAACTAACTTAACCAACTAAGCCAAACTGTAGTGCAATCACCAACCACTGTATACTGAGTAGGCACACAGCAGATGAATGTGATAATTGAATCCAAAGATTTCGCCTGCGGTGCAGTAGTAGTAAAAGCGGGCGTTAAACACTACAACAACAGTATCCAAAGATTCTCTAAACTCACTTTACCAATTATGCGAAACTATTGTGTAATCACCAACCACCGTATACTGAGTAGGCACACAGCTGATGAATGTGATAATTGTATCCAAAGGTTATCCAAACTAACTTAACCAATTATGTGAAACTATTGTGTAATCACCAACCACTGTATACTGAGTAGGCACACAGCAGATCAATGTGATAATTGTATCCAAAGGTTATCCAAACTAACTTAACCAATTATGTGAAACTATAATGTAATCACCAACCACTGTATACTGAGTAGGCACACAGCAGATGAATGTGATAATTGTATCCAAACTTTCTCTAAACTGACTTAACCAACTAAGCCAAACTATAGTGTATTCACCAACCACTGTATACCGAGTAGGCACACAGCAGATGAATGTGATAATTGTATCCCAAGATTCTCTAAACTCACTTAACCAATTATGTGAAACTATTGTGTAATCACCAACCACTGTATACTGAGTAGGCACACAGCAGATGAATGTGATAATTGTATCCAAAGATTCTCTAAAGTCACTTAACCAATTATGTGGAACTATTGTATAATCACCAACCACTGTATACTGAGTAGGCACACAGCAGATGAATGTGATAATTGTATCCAAAGGTTATCCAAACTAACTTAACCAATTATGTGAAACTATAGTGTAATCACCAACCACTGTATACTGAGTAGGCACACAGCAGATGAATGCGATAATTGTATCCAAACTTTCTCTAAACTGACTTAACCAACTAAGCCAAACTATAGTGTATTCACCAAACAATGTATACTGAGTAGGCACGCAGCAGATGAATGTGATAATTGTATCCAAACTTTCTCTAAACTGACTTAACCAACTAAGCCAAACTATAGTGTAATCACCAAGCACTGTATACTGAGTAGGCACACAGCAGATGAATGTGATAATTGTATCCAAAGGTTATCCAAATTATCTTAACAAATTATGTGGAACTATTGTGTAATCACCAACCACTGTATACTGAGTAGGCACACAGCAGGTGAATGTGATAATTGTACCCAAAGGTTATTGAAACTAATCTAACCTACTAAGTGAAACTATAGTGTAATCACCAACCACTGTATATTGAGTAGGCACACAGCAGATGAATGTGATAATTCTATCCAAAGATTCGCTTAACTCACTTAACCAATTAAGTCAAACTATAGTGTAATCACCAACCACTGTATACTGAGTAGGCACATGGCAGATGAATGTGATAATTGTATACATAGCGGTCCAACGTAGCTTAACCTAAAGAGAAAACTATAATATAATTACCATTCACCGTATGCTGAGTGGGCACACAGCAGATGAATGTGGTGATTCTTCCCTAAGGGTGTACAAACTAACTTAATTTAAGAAGTAAAGCTATAGTGTCATCACCAAATGATTAGTGAGTAGACAGGCAGCAGGTGAACGTGATAATTGTATCTAAAGTTTCTCTAAACTAACTTAACCAATTAAGTCAAACTACAGTATAATCACCAACCGCTGTATACTGAGGAGGCATACAGCAGATGACTATGGTAATAGTATCCAAAGTTTAGCTAAACTTAACCAACTAGGTCAAACTGTAGTATATTAACCATCTACTGTATACTAAGGAGGCACAGCATATTAATGTGGTAATTGTATCTATAGGTGTCCAACGTAGCTTAACCTAAAGAGAAAACTACAGTATAATCACCATTCACCGTATGCCGAGTGGGCACACAGCAGATGAATGTGATGATTATTCCCTAAGTGTGTACAAACTAACTTAATTTATTAAGTAAAACTATAGTGTCATCACCAACTGATTAGAGAGTACGCTGGCAGCAGATGAATGTGATAATATTATTCAAAAGTTATCCAAACTAACTTAACCTAGTAAGTAAAGCTGGAGTATAATCACCATCCATTGTATACTGAAAAGGCACACAGCAGATAAATGTGATAATTGTATCCAAGAGTGTCCAAACTAACTGAACCAACTAAGTGAAACTGTAGAGTAGTCACCATCCACTGTATACTGAGTAGGCACACAGCAGATGAATGTGATAATTGTATCCAAAGGTTATCCAAACTAAGTTAATCTAGTATGTGAAACTGTAGTATAATCACCATGCTCTGAATACTGAGTAGGCACACAGCAGATATATGTGATAATTGTATCCAAAGGTTATCCAAACTAACCTAACCAGTTATGTGAAACTATTGTGTAATCACCAACCACTGTATACTGAGTAGGCACACAGCAGATTAATGTGATAATTGTATCCAAAGGTTATCCAAACTAACTTAACCAACTAAGCCAAACTGTAGAGCAATCACCAACCACTGTATACTGAGTAGGCACACAGTAGATGAATGTGATAATTGTATCCAAAGATTTCTCCTGCGGTGCAGTAGTAGTAAAAGCGGGCGTTAAACACTACAACATCAGTATCCAAAGATTCTCTAAACTCACTTTACCAATTATGCGAAACTATTGTGTAATCACCAACCACTGTATACTGTGTAGGCACACAGCAGATGAATGTGATAATTGTATCAAAAGGTTATCCAAACTAACTTAACCAATTATGTGAAACTATTGTGTAATCACCAACCACTGTATACCAAGTAGGCACACAGCAGATGAATGTGATAATTGTATCCAAAGGTTATCCAAACTAACTTAACCAATTATGTGAAACTATAATGTAATCACCAACCACTGTATACTGAGCAGGCACACAGCAGATGAATGTGATAACTGTTTCCAAAGATTCGCTATACTCACTTCACCAATTATGTGAAACTATTGTGTAATCACCAACCACTGTATACTGAGTAGGCACACAGCAGATGAATGTGATAATTGTATCCAAAGAGTCTCTAAAGTCACTTAACCAATTATGTGGAAATATTGTGTAATCACCAACCACTGTATACTGAGTAGGCACACAGCAGATGAATGTGATAATTGTATCCAAAGGTTTTCCAAACTAACTTAACCAGTTATGTGAAACTATAGTGTAATCACCAACCACTGTATACTGAGTAGGCACACAGCAGATGAATGTGATAATTGTATCCAAACTTTCTCTAAACTGACTTAACCAACTAAGCCAAACTATAGTGTATTCACCAACCACTGTATACTGAGTACGCACACAGCAGATGAATGTGATAATTGTATCGTAACTTTCTCTAAACTGACTTAACCAACTAAGCCAAACTATAGTGTAATCACCAAGCACTGTATACTGAATAGGCACACAGCAGATGAATGTGATAATTCTATCCAAAGGTTATCCAAATTATCTTAACCAATTATGTGGAACTATTGTGTAATCACCAACCACTGTATACTGAGTAGGCACACGGCAGATGAATGTGATAATTGTATCCGAAGGTTATTGAAACTAATCTAACCTACTAAGTGAAACTATTGTGTCATCACCAACCACTGTATACTGAGTGGGCACACAGCAGATGAATGTGGTGATTCTTCCCTAAGGGTGTACAAACTAACTTAATTTAATAAGTAAAGCTATAGTGTCATCACCAAATGATTAGTGAGTAGACAGGCAGCAGGTGAACGTGATAATTGTATCTAAAGTTTCTCTAAACTAACTTAACCAATTAAGTCAAACTACAGTATAATCACCAACCGCTGTATACTGAGGAGGCATACAGCAGATGACTATGGTAATGGTATCCAAAGTTCAGCTAATTTTAACCAACTAGGTCAAACTGTAGTATATTAACCATCTACTGTATACTAAGGAGGCACAGCATATTAATGTGGTAATTGTATCCATAGGTGTCCAACGTAGCTTAACCTAAAGAGAAAACTACAGTATAATCACCATTCACCGTATGCCGAGTGGGCACACAGCAGATGAATGTGATGCTTTTTACCTAAGTGTGTACAAACTAACTTAATTAATAAGTAAAATTATAGTGTCATCACCAACTGATTAGAGAGTAGGCAGGCAGCAGATGAATGTGATAATATTATTCAAAGGTTATCCAAACTAACTTAACCTAGTAAGTAAAGCTGTAGTATAATCACCATCCATTGTATACTGAGTAGGCACACAGCAGATACATGTGATAATTGTATCCAAGAGTGTCCAAACTAACTGAACCTACTAAGTGAAACTGTAGTGTAATCACCATCCACTGTATACTGAGTAGGCACACAGCAGATGAATGTGATAATTGTATCCAAAGGTTATCCTAAGTTAACCTAGTATGTGAAACTGTAGTATAATCACCATCCACTGAATACTGAGTAGGCACACAGCAGGTGAATGTGGTAATGTTATCCAAAGGTTATCCAAACTAATTTAACCTACATAGTGAAAAAAAGTGTAATCACCCTCCACTGTGTACTGAGTAGGCACACACCAGATGAATGTGATAATTGTATCCAAAGGTTATTGAAACTAATATAGCCTACTAAGTGAAACTATAGTGTAATCACCAACCACTGTATACTGAGTAGGCACACAGCAGATAAATGTGATAATTGTATCCAAGGGTTATCCATACTAACTTAACGTAGTATGTGAAACTGTAGTATAATCACCATCCACTGTATACTGAGTAGGCACACAGCAGGTGAATGTGATAATGTTATTCAAAGGTTATCCAAACTAATTTAACCTACTTAGTGAAAAAAAGTGTAATCACCACCCACTGCATACTGAGTAGGCACACAGCAGATGAATGTGATAATTGCATCCAAAGGTTATTGAAACTAATATAGCCTACTTAGTGAAACTATAGTGTAATCACCAACCACTGTATACTGAGTAGGCACACAGCAGATAAATGTGATAATTGTATCCAAAGGTTATTGAAACTAATTTAACCTACTAAGTGAAACTGTAGTATAATCACCATCCACTGTATACTGAGTAGGCACTCAGCAGGTGAATGTGATAATGTTATCCAAAAGTTATCCAAACTCATTTATTGTACTTAGTGTAAGTAAAGTGTAATCACCATCCACTGTATACTGAGTAGGCACACAGCAGATGAATGTGATAATTGCATCCAAAGGTTATTGAAACTAATCTAACCTAATAAGTGAAACTATAGTGTAATCACCAACCACTGTATACTGAGTAGGTATACAGCAGATGAATATGATAATTGTATGCAAAGTTTATACAAACTGACTTAACCAATTAGGTCAAACTATAGTGTAATATACCATCCTCCGTATACTGAGCAAGCACACTGCAGATGAAGGTGATTGTTGCCATCCAAAGTAACTTAACCTGGAATGTGATATTGAACGTAATATCACCAGCTGTACACTGAGTAGGTTCAGTGCAAATGATGGTTGTAGTATGCAGCCAAAGCAATTTAACCTAGTTAGTGGATCTTGACTGTAATCATGAATTGCTACGTACTGAGTAGATCACAAGATAGAAATATGAATGCTGTTTAGCATAGCAACTGATACCAAATAGCAAATTTCACTTTGAGCTTGTACAATAACACATTACAGTGTTAGTGTTAATGAAATATGAGCATGTGTCGTACTCGTCCGAACCAGGAATGAAAGAAATAGAACACAGGAATTCACAAAAGTAGCAATCAAAAAGAAAGGTTGAGTTCACTTTATCTGCAGTAAAGTATGAAGCATTTCCTATAATAATCAACAATAAAGCATTGATTGATCCAATTTTTCAAGTTTCCTCTGATAGAACTCTTCACAACGCATTACACACCACATCCATATATCACAGTAATTCCTCTTCACTGTGGGGCATTTCACTTCCGCAGAGTATTCTTCAGGTCTTATTACACATTATAGTTTACCCAAGGAAGGTACACAGGAAAGAAATTGACAACTTGTTTTTATTTAAATAACATACGTTTTACATGACACCAATCTGTATTGGATTTTATCAATAGTAGTTACTTATATAATACAGGTGCAATGTAATTCACAAACAGTTTTACTGGTTGCACTGAATATTGAAATCAGTACAGAATTCAATACTTACCTGTATTTGAATTTGGTTTAAGGGCGCTCACTTACCTGTACTTAAGGTGCTTTTGAGATCCCCTTCTTTAAGCAATGCCCCTCCTCGCATTGCCTTGTGGCAGCCAACCAGATTCTAGTCTTTATTCTGCCCCCTCTGTAATTTCTTCGCTTCCATCTTCTCACAACTTTTTTAAATTTCGACAGAACCGGTATTAAGGTTCATGAATATGGTTGAGGCAGTGTATTATCACATTTTCCGTGTTCCCATAGCTCCTCATCAATCTCCTTTTAAGTTTTCTTGTGTTATCAGCAGGTCAATATCTTTTCTAGTTTCTTCCAAAGGTAGTTTTGAGATCATGTTCTTGATTGCTGCATGGTCGTCCACATCCCAGCAGTCTGCATCAGGTTGAGGATGGGAGAAAATGAGCTCACCAAATATTTCCCATTTTTAAAACATGTAAGTGATGGTAGTATCAGTAAATTGAACCACTTGTACTGCCTGGTAGTCGCTACTCTATATACATTATCTGGCAATGCAGTGTAATTAATTTATTTGGTGAGATATATATATATATTTTCTATATATGCATTCTAGTTTGACGGGTATTAATTATAGCATTTCTTACTTTATAATATCACTCTGCTTCTCTCTGATATTTATGCATGCTGTTATCGATATATGAATTAATTGGGCCTATTTAAAGATAAATCCTTCCGTAGTTCTTTTGACTCTAAAACCACTCCTTTTGTCTCTCCTCAGTTGGCACTACAGACACCTCAAAATAATAACACTTCACATAACTTTGTCACAGATGTCTCCTCTTCACTACACATCACTTCTCTAACCTATGGAAATCTTCATGTATTGTTACTGGTGTTTGTGTTTCATAATAGTGTATAGATGTGGAATAAATTTAAGACATTATTGATAATGTTGATAGAATTTATCTTAGAACATATTACTCATGGTTGTACATAAGTAATACCTCATTACAAAAGCACTTAGTAAAAGAATGAAATTTGCATTTATGAAAATAATTAATCAGACTGCTGTAACTGATTACACTGAGTATGCAATAGTTACAGCTTGAAGCACTTACCTCCCTTCAAATGAGTTATATTATCCTCTTCTTTAAGCAATGCCCCACCACGCATTGCTCAGTGGTGGTCAACCAAATTCTAATACTTATTCCACCTCCTCAGAGACTTTTGTTATCCGTGCTGCTCCGACAAATCCCTTAGTCACTCCTACAGTGCATTAAATTCTTCATAATTAAATTCATTTAGTCAGATTGATATGCTCTCAGTACATGTCAAGTTCCCTGAGAACTTAGTTAAACCAATATTGTAAAACTCCTCAATGAAGATCAAAACACTTCCATTAGTAACTGTGCGGCATCTACATTTCAAGTCAGATTCTTTGATCTTCAGTCCTTTAATGTTTAGATTCCTAAGTTATTCTTTGATGTCGCAGCAGATCAGATTCACCACTATGTGCAAGCAAATACATTACTCCAGTAAATGTAGACCCTGCACAGTTCTCAACATATTCTGTTTCAGTTACAATTCCTTCTGCAACAGACTAAAACTCCATACATTCAGTGACTCACTTCACAAATGCTGCAGATTAGTCACTTCATCACACAAGTTAAGTAGTCTTCACGACACCACAGCGTGCATCGGGTCCTTTTCTCTTAATGGATCAATGCTTTATTGTTGACTAATAAGAGAAATACATAAAGTTTTCATACTCATATAATTATAACCCAATTCTCACTCTTTAATTTAATCTTTCGGATTTCCATTTCACCTACTACTTAATAGTTGAAATCTGGACATCTCCAAATATTTTTAAAGACTTTGGATCTAAAAGACCCTTTTCTCTTCCTGTAGCATACAGCAAAACCTAATATGCTTGATTTGGGACCATTTGTGAACATAGTCATAATTGAAAAGTACCTTAACAAAAGGACACTGAAAAGGAAGACTGTTGCTTGAAAATTCAAAACATTACTAAAAAGATTAAATAACAACATCGGATGACGTATTCTCTATACTGAGTAAAAAAACAGCACATGTCCGGGCAGTCACCAACCAAATTGTTGTTTAGGTAACATTAGCTACTAAGAGCAACTAAGGTAGTAGCATCACTCCCTCTATACTGGGTGAAAGGCAACAGACGCTGAATGCACTTGGCATTCAATCTAGGGTCAAAGACATCATAATCTTGTAAAGTGTAAGAAAACACAAATAATCAATTGCCAAATACTGACTATGTACATAGTAGATAATGCTAGTAGTTGGCGTTCAAAACGCTCGCATAACCCAAATAACCGAGTCAACAAAATTAATGACTAATCCTCACCCACTGTATACTGAGTAGACACACCACAGATGAATGTGTTTACTATCAGTGAAAGAATTGTCCAAACTGGTAAGTGAAGCTATACTGTAATCATTCACTGTAGAGTATTATGCACACAGAACAATATTGTGGCAATTGTATCTGAAGAATTGTACTAACTAACATAACCTACTAAGTAAACCTATAGACTAATCACCATCTGCTGTGTACTAAGTAGGCACAGAGCAGATGCAAGTGATAACTGTATCCAAAGGTTATCTAAACTAACTTAACCTACTAAGCAAAACTATAGTGTAATCACCATCCACCATACACTGAGTAGGCACACAGCAGATGAAAGTGATAACTGTATCCAAAGGTTATCCAAACTAACTTAACCTACTAAGTCAAACCATAGAGCATTCACCATCTGCTGTATACCGAGTAGGCCCACAGCAGATGAAAGTGATAATTGTATCATAAGTTTCTCTAAACTCACTTAACCAATTAAGCCAAGCTATAGTGTAATCACCAACCACTGTATACTGAGTAGGCACAAAGCAGATGAATGTGATAATTGTATCCAAAGGTTATCCAAACTAACTTAACCAATTATGTGGAACTATTGTGTAATCACCAACCACTGTATACTGAATAGGCACACAGTAGATGAATGTGATAATTGTATCCAAAGGTTATTCAAACTAACTTAACCAACTAAGCCAAACTCTACTGTAATCACCAACCACTGTATACTGAGTAGGCACACAGCAGATGAATGTGATAATTGTATCCAAAGATTTCGCCTGCGGTGCCGTAGTAGTAAAAGCGGGCGTTAAACACTACAACAACAGTATCCAAAGATTCTCTAAACACACTTTACCAATTATGTGAAACTATTGTGTAATCACCAACCACTGTATACTGAGTAGGCACACAGCAGGTGAACGTGATAATTGTATCTAAAGTTTCTCTAAACTAACTTAACCAATTAAGTCAAACTGCAGTATAATCACCAACCACTGTTTACTGAGTAGGCACACACCAGATGAATGTGATAATTGTATCCAAAGTTTCTCTAAACTAACTTAACCAATTAAGCCAAACTATAGTGTAATCACAAACCCCTGTTTACTGAGTAGGCACACAGCAGATGAATCTGATAATTGCATTAAGAGTTTCTCTAAACTCACTTAACCAATTAAGTCAAAGTATAGTGTAATCACCAACCACTGTTTACTGAGTAGGCACACAGCAGATGAATGCGGTAATTGTATTAAGAGTTTCTCTAGACTCACTTAACCCATTAAGTCAAACTATAGTGTAATCGCCAACCACTGTATACTGAGTAGGCACACAGCAGATGAATGTGATAATTGTATTATGAGTTTCTCTAAACTCACTTAACCCATTAAGTCAAACTATAGTCTAATCACCAACCACTGTATACTGAGTAGGCACACAGCAGATGAATGTGATAATTGAATGAAGAGTTTCTCTAAACTCACTTAACCAATTAAGTCAAACTATAGTGTAATCACCAACCACTGTATACTGAGTAGGCACTCAGCAGATAAATGTGATAACTCTATCCAAAGTTTCTCTAAATTATTTTAACCAATTAAGTCAAACTACAGCGTAATCACCAACCACTGTATACTGAGTAGGCACACACCAGGTGAATGTGATAATTGTATCCAAATTTCCTTTAAACTCACTTAACCAATTAAGTAAAATTATAGTTTAATCACCAACCTTTATACAGAGCAGGCACTCAGCAGGTGAAAGTGATAATTATATCCAAATTTCCTCTAAACTAGCTTAACCAATTAAGTCAACCTATAGCGTAATCACCAACCGCTGTATACTGAGTAGGCACTCAGCAGATAAATGTGATAACTGTATCCAGAGTTTCTCTAAACTCACTTAACCAATTAAGCCAAACTGTAGTGTATTCACCATCCACTGTATACTGAGTAGGCACACAGCAGATGAATGTGATAATTGTATCCAAAGGTTATCCAAACTAACTTAACCGATTATGTGAAACTATTGTGTAATCACCAACCACTGTATAGTGAGTAGGCAGACAGCATATAAATGTGATAATTGTATCCAAAGATTCTCTAAACTCACTTAACCAATTATGTGAAACTATTGTGTAATCACCAACCACTGTATACTGAGTAGGCACACAGCAGATGAATGTGATAATTGTATCCAAAGGTTATCCAAACTAACTTAACCGATTATGTGAAACTATTGTGTAATCTCCAACCACTGTATACTGAGTAGGCACACAGCAGATGAATGTGATAATTGTATACAAAGGTTATCCAAACTAACTTAACCAACTAAGCCAAACTGTAGTGTAATCACTAACCACTGTATACTGAGTAGGGACACAGCAGATGAATGTGATAATTGTATCCAAAGATTCTCTAAACTCACTTAACCAATTTTGTGAAACTATTGTGTAATCACCAACCACTGTATACTGAGTAGGCACACAGCAGCTGAATGTGATAATTGTATCCAAAGGTTATCCAAACTAACTTAACCAATTATGTGAAATTATTGTGTAATCACCAACCACTGTATACTGAGTAGGCACACAGCACATGAATGTGATAATTGTATCCAAAGATTCTCTAAACTCACCTAACCAATTATGTGAAACTATTGTGTAATCAAAAACCACTGTATACTGAGTGGGCACACAGCAGATGAATGTGATAATTGTATCCAAACTGTCTCTAAACTGACTTAACCAACTAAGCCAAACTATAGTGTATTCACCAACCACTGTATACTGAGTACGCACACAGCAGATGAATCTGATAATTGTATCCAAAGGTTATCCAAACTTACTTAACCAATTATGTGAAACTATTGTGTAATCACCAACCACTGTATACTGAGTAGGCACACAGCAGATGAATGTGATAATTGTATCCAAACTTTGTCTTAACTGACTTTACCAACTAAGCCAAACTATAGTGTATTCACCAACCACTGTATACTGAGTAGGCACACAGCAGATGAATGTGATAATTGTATCCAAAGGTTATCCAAACTATCTTAACCAATTATGTGGAAATATTGTGTAATCACCAACCACTGTATACTGAGTAGGCACACAGCAGATGAATGTGATAATTGTATCCAAAGGTTATCCAAACTAACTTAGCCAATTATGTGAAACTATTGTGTAATCACCAACCACTGTATACTGAGTAGGCACACAGCAGATGAATGTGATAATTGTATCCAAAGATTCTCTAAACTCACTTAACCAATTAAGTCAAACTAATGGTTCCAAAGTTTAGCTAGACTTAACCAACTAAGTCAAACTATAGTATATTAACCATCTACTGTATACTAAGGAGGCACACAGCAGATTAATGTGATAATTGTATCCATAGCTGTCACAGGTAGCTTAACCTAAAGGGAAAATTATAATATAATCACCATTCACCTTATGCTGAGTGGGCACACAGCAGATGAATGTGGTGATTATTCCCTAAGTGTGTACAAACTAACTTAATTTAATAAGTAAAGCTATAGTGTCATCACCAAATGATTAGTGAGTAAACAGGCAGCAGGTGAATGTGATAATTGTATCGAAAGTTTCTCTAAACTAACTTAACCAATTAAGTCAAACTACAGTATAATCACCAACCGCTGTATACTGAGGAGGCATAAAGCAGATGACTATGGTAATGGTATCCAAAGTTTAGCTAAACTTAACCAACTAGGTCAAACTGTAGTATGTTAACCATCTACTGTATACTAAGGAGGCGCAGCATATTAATGTGATAATAGTATCCATAGGTGTCCAACATAGCTTAACCTAAAGAGAAAACTACAGTATAATCACCATTCACCGTATGACGAGTGGGCACACAGCAGATGAATGTGATGATTATTCCCTAAGTGTGTACCAACTAACTTAATTTATTAAGTAAAACTATAGTGTCATCACCAACTGATTAGAGAGTACGCAGGCAGCAGATGAATGTGATAATATTATTCAAAGGTTATCCAAACTAACTTAACCTAGTAAGTAAAGCTGTAGTATTATCACCATCCATTGTATACTGAGTAGGCACACAGCAGATAAATGTGATAATTGTATCCAAGAGTGTCCAAACTAACTGAACCTACTAAGTGAAACTGTAGTGTAATCACCATCCACTGTATACTGAGTATGCACACAGCAGATGAATGTGATAATTGTATCCAAAGGTTATCCTAACTAAGTTAACCTAGTATGTGAAACTGTAGTATAATCACCATCCACTGAATAGTGAGTAGGCACAGAGCAGGTGAATGTGGTAATGTTATCCAAAGGTTATCCAAACTAATTTAACCTACTTAGTGAAAAAAAGTGTAATCACCATCCACTGTATACTCAGTAGGCACACACCAGATGAATGTGACAATTGTATTCAAAGGTTATTGAAACCAATATAGCCTACTAAGTGAAACTATAGTGTAATCACCAACCACTGTATACTGAGTAGGCACACAGCAGATAAATGTGATAATTGTATCCAAAGGTTATTGAAACTAATTTAACCTACTAAGTGAAACTGTAGTATAATCACCATCCACTGTATACTGAGTATGCACACAGCAGGTGAATGTGATAATGTTATCCAAAAGTTATCCAAACTCATTTAACGTACTTAGTGAAAGAAAAGTGTAATCACCATCCACTGTATACTAAGTAGGCACACAGCTGATGAATGTGATAATTGTATCCAAAGGTTATTGAAACTAATCTAACCTACTAAGTGAAACTATAGTGTAATCACCAATGACTGTATACTGAGTAGGCACACAGCAGATGAATATGATAATTGTATGCAAAGTTTATCCAAACTGACTTAACCAATTAAGTCAAACTATAGTGTAATATACCATCCTCTGTATACTGAGTAAGCACACTGCAGATGAAGGTGATTGTTGACATCCAAAGTAACTTAACTTGGAATGTGAAATTGAACGTAATATCACCAGCTGTACACTGAGTAGGTTCAGTGCAGATGATGTTGTAGTATGCAGCCAAAGCAGCTTAACCTAGTTAGTGGATCTTGAGTGTAATCATGAGCTGTTACGTACTGAGTAGATCACAAGATAGAAATAGGAATGCTGTTTAGCATAGCAACTGATACCAAATAGCAAATTTCACTTTGAGCTTGTACAATAGCACATTACAGTGTTAGTGTTAATGAAATATGAGCATGTGTCGTACTCATCCGAACCAGGGATGAAAGAAATAGAACACAGGAATTCACAAAAGTAGCAATCAAAAAGAAAGGTTGAGTTCACTTTATCTGCAGTAAAGTATGAAGCATTTCCTATAATAATCAACAATAAAGCATTGATTGATCCAATTTTTCAAGTTTCCTCTGATAGAACTCTTCACAACGCATTACACACCACATCCCTATATCACAGTAATTCCTATTCACTGTGGGGCATTTAACTTCTGCAGAGTATTCTTCAGGTCTTCATACACATTATAGTTTACCCAAGGAAGGTACACAGGAAAGAAATTGACAACTTGTTTTTATTTAAATAACATACGTTTTACATGACACTAATCTGTATTGGATTTTATCAATAGTAGTTACTTATATAATACAGGTGCAATGTAATTCACAAACAGTTTTACTGGTTGCACTGAATATTGAAATCAGTACAGAATTCAATACTTACCTGTACTTAAGGTGCTTTTGAGATCCCCTTCTTTAAGCAATGCCCCTCCTCGCATTGCCTTGTGGCAGCCAACCAGATTCTATTCCTTATTCTGCCCCCTCTGTAATTTCTTCGCTTCCATCTTCTCACAACTTTTTTAAATTTCGACAGAACCGGTATTAAGGTTCATGAATATGGTTGAGGCAGTGTATTATCACATTTTCCGTGTTCCCAAAGCTCTTCATCAATCTCCTTTTAAGTTTTCTTGTGTTATCAGCAGGTCAATATCTTTTCTAGTTTCTTCCAAAGGTAGTTTTTAGATCTAGTTCTTGATTGCTGCATGGTCGTCCACATTCCAGCAGTCTGCATCAGGTTGAGGATGGGAGAAAATGAGCTCACCAAATATTTCCCATTTTTAAAACATGTAAGTGATGGTAGTATCAGTAAATTGAACCACTTGTACTGCCTGGTAGTCGCTACTCTATATACATTATCTGGCAATGCAGTGTAATTAATTTATTTGGTGAGATATATATTTTCTATATATGCATTCCAGTTTGACGGGTATTAATTATAGCATTTCTTACTTTATAATATCACTCTGCTTCTCTCTGATATTTATGCATGCTCTTATCGATATATAAATTAATTGGGCCTATTTCAAGACAAATCCTTCCGTAATTCTTTTGACTCTAAAACCACTCCTTTTATCTCTCCTCAGTTGGCACTACAGACACCTCAAAACAATAACACTTCACATAACTTTGTCACAGATGTCTCCTCTTCACTACATATCACTTCACTAACCTATGGAAATCTTCATGAATTGTTACTCGTGTTTGTGTTTCATAATAGTGTATAGATGTAGAATAAATATAAGACATTATTTATAATGTTGATAGAATTCGTCTTAGAACATATTACTCATGGTTATAAGTAATACTTTATTACAAAAGCACTTAGTAAAAGAATGAAATTTGCATTTATGAAAATAATTAATCAGACTGCTGTAACTGATTACACTGAATATTGCAATAGTTACAGCTTGAAGCACTTACCTCCCTTCAAATGAGTTATATTATCCTCTTCTTTAAGCAATGCCCCCCCACGCATTGCTCAGTGGTGGTCAACCAAATTCTAATACTTATTCCACCTCCTCAGAAACTTTTGTTATCCCTGCTGCTCCGACAAATCCCTTAGTCACTCCTACAGTGCATTAAATTCTTCATAATTAAATTCATTTAGTCAGATTCATATGCTCTCAGTGCATGTCAAGTTCCCTGAGAACTTAGTTAAACCAATATTCTAAAACTCCTCAATGATGATCAAAACACTTCCATTAGTAACTGTGCGGCATCTACATTTTAAGTCAGATTCTTTGATCTTCAGTCCTTTAATGCTTAGATTCCTAAGTTATTCTTTGATGTTGCAGCAGGTCAGATTCACCACTATGTGCAAGCAAATACATTACTCCAGTAAATGTAGACCCTGCACAGTTCTCAACACATTCTGTTTCAGTTACAATTCCTTCTGCAACAGACTAAACCTAGAAACATTCGGTGACTCACTTCACAAATGCTGCAGATTAGTCACTTCATCACACTAGTTAACATGTCTTCATGACACCACAGCGTGCTTCGAGTCCTTTTCTCTTAATGGATCAATGCTTTATTGTTGACTAATAACAGAAATACATAAAGTTCTCATACTCATATAATTATAACCCACATCTCACTCTTTAATTTAATCTTTCGGATTTCCATTTCACCTACTACTTAACAGTTGAAATCTGGACATCTCGAAATATTTTTAAAGACTTTGGATCTATGAGACCCATTTCTCTTCCTACAGCATACAGCAAAACCTAATATGCTTGATTAGGGACCATTTGTGAACATAGTCATAATTGCAAAGTACCTTAACAAAAGGACACTGAAGAGGAAGACCGTTGCTTGAAAATTCAATAGATTACTAAAAAGATTAAATAACAACATCGGATGACATATTCTCTACACTGAGTAAAAAAAAGCACATGTCCGGGCAGTCACCATCCAAATTGTTGTATAGGTAACATTAGCTAGTAAGCGCAACTAAGGTAGTAGCATCATTCCCTCTATACTGGGTGAAAGGCAACAGACACTGAATGCACTTGGCATTGAATCTATGGTCAGAGACATCATAATCTTGTAAGGTGTAAGAAAACACAAATAATCAATTGCCAAATACTGACTATGTACATAGTAGATAACGCTAGTAGGTGGCGTTGAAAAAGCTGGCATAACCCAATTAACCGAGTCAACAAAATTAATGACTAATCCTCAGCCACTGTATACTGAATGAACACACCACAGATGAATGTGGTAACTGGCAGTGAAAGAATTGTCCAAACTGGTAAGTGAAGCTATAATGTAATCATCCACTGTAGAGTATTATGCACACAGAAGAATATTCTGGCAATTGTATCTAAAGAATTGTGCTAACTTAACCTACTAAGTAAAACTATAGACTAATCACCATCTGCTGTGTACTGAGTAGGCACACAGCAGATGAAAGTGATAACTGTATCCAAAGGTGATGTAAACTAACTTAACCTACTAAGTCAAACTATAGTGTAATCACCATCCACTGTACACTGAGTAGGCACACAGCAGATTAAGGTGATAACCGTATACAAAGGTTATCCAAACTAACTTAACCTACTAAGTCAAGCTATAGTGTATTCACCATCTGCTGTATACCGAGTAGGCACACAGCAGATGAATGCTATAATTGTATCCAAACTTTCTCTAAACTGACTTAACCAACTAAGACAAACTATAGTGTAATCATAAACCACTGTATACTGAGTATGCACACAGCAGATGAATGTGATAATTCTATCCAAAGGTTATCAAAACTAACTTAACCAATTCTGTGAAACTATTGTGTAATCACCAACCACTGTATACTGAGTAGGCACACAGCAGATGAATGTGATAATTGTATCCAAAGGTTATCCAAACTAACTTAACCAACTAAGCCAAACTATAGTGTAATCACCTACCACTGTATACTGAGTACGCACACAGCAGATGAATGTGATAATTGTATCTAAACTTTCTCGGAACTGATTTAAACAACTGAGCCAAACTATAGTGTAATCACCAGCCACCTTATACTGAGCAGGCACACAGCAGATGAATGTGATAATTGTATCCAAAGGTTATCCAAACTTACTTAACCAATTATGTCAAACTATTGTGTAATCACCAACCACTGTATACTGAGTAGGCACACAGCAGATGAATGTGATAATTTTATCCAAAGGTTATCCAAACTAACTTAACCAATTATGTGAAACTATTGTGTAATCACCAACCACTGTATACTGAGTAGGCACGCAGCAGATAAAAGTGATAGTTGTATCCAAAGATTCTCTAACCTAACTTAACCAATTATGTCAAACTATGGCATAATCACCAACCACTGTATACTGAGTAGGCACACAGCAGATGAATGTGATAGTTGTATCCAAAGATTCTCTAAACTCACTTAACCAATTGAGTCAAACTATAGTGTAATCACCAACCACTGTATACTGAGTAGACACACAGCAGAAGAATGTGATAGTTGTAACCAAAGTCTCACTAAACTAACTTAACCAATGAAGTCATCCTATGATGTAATCACCATCCACTGTATACTGAGTAGGCACACAGAAAATGAATGTGATTATTGTATCCCAAGTTTCTCTAAATTCACTTACCAATTAAGTGAAACTATAGTGTAATCACCATCCACCATGTAGTGAGTAGGTACGCAGCAGAGGATTGCGATAATTGCTTTTCAAAGTGTGCTCTAAAGAAACTTAATCTACTAAGTGAAACTATAGGGTAAAAATTGTTAACGGCATACTGAGTAGGCACACAGCAGATGAATGCGATAATTGTATCCAGAGTTTCTCTAAACTGACTTAACCAACTAAGCCAAACTATAGTGTATTCACCAACAACTGTATACTGAGTAGGCACACAGCAGATGAATGTGATAATTGTATCCAAAGGTTATCCAAACTAACCTAACCAACTAAGCCAAACTATAGCTTATTCACCAACCACTGTATACCGAGTAGGCAAACAGCAAATGAATGTGATAATTGTATCCAAACTTTCTCTAAACTGACTTAACCAACTAAGCCAAACTATAGTGTATTCACCAACAACTGTATACTGAGTAGGCACACAGCAGATGAATGTGATAATTGTATCCAAAGGTTATCCAAACTAACTTAACCAACTAAGCGACTCTATAGTGTAATCACCCCACTGTATACCGAGTAGGCACACAGCAAATGAATGTGATAATTGTATCCAAACTTTCTCTAAACTGACTTAACCAACTAAGCCAAACTATAGTGTAATCACCAAGCACTGTATACTGAGTAGGCACACAGCAGATGAATGTGATAATTGTATCCAAAGGTTATCGAAACTAACTTAACCAATTATGTGAAACTATAGTGTAATCACCATCCACTTTATACTGAGTAGGCACACAGCAGATGAATGTGATAATTGTATCCAAAGGTTATCCAAACTAACTTAACCAATTATAAGAAACTATAGTGTATTCACCAACCACTGTATACTGAGTAGGCACACAGCAGATGAATGTGATAATTGTATCCAAAGGTTATCCAAAGTAACTTAACCAATTATGTGAAACTATAGTGTAATCACCATCCACTGTATACTGAGTAGGCACAAAGCAGATGAATGTGATAATTGTATCCAAAGGTTATCCAAACTAACTGAACCAATTATGTGAAACTATAGTGTAATCACCATCCACTGTATACTGAGTAGGCACACAGCAGATGAATGTGATAATTGTATCCAAAGGTTATCCAAACTAACTTAACCAATTATGTGAAACTATAGTGTAATCACCATCCACTGTATACTGAGTAGGCACAAAGCAGATGAATGTGATAATTGTATCCAAAGCTTATCCAAACTAACTTAACGAATTATGTGAAACTATAGTGTAATCACCATCCACTGTATACTGAGTAGGCACACAGCAGATGAATGTGATAATTGTATCCAAAGTTTATCCAAACTAACTTAACCAATTATGTGAAACTATAGTGTATTCACCAACCACTGTATACTAAGTAGGCACACAGCTGATGAATGTGATAATTGTATCCAAAGGTTATTGAAACTAATCTAACCTACTAAGTGAAACTATAGTGTAATCACCAACCACTGTATACTGAGTAGGCATACAGCAGATCAATATGATAATTGTATGCAAAGTTTATCCAAACTGACTTAACCAATTATGTCAAACTATAGTGTAATATACCATCCTCTGTATACTGAGTAAGCACACTGCAGATGAAGGTGATTGTTGTCATCCAATGTAACTTAACCTGGAATGTGAAATTGAACGTAATATCACCAGCTATACACTGAGTAGGTTCAGTGCAGATGATGGTTGTAGTATGCAGCCAAAGCAGCTAAACCTAGTTAGTGGATCTTGAGTGTAATCATGAGCTGCTACGTAATGAGTAGATCACAAGATAGAAATAGGAATGCCGTTTAGCATAGCAACTGATACCAAATAGCAAATTTCACTTTGAGCTTGTACAATAACACATTACAGTGTTAGTGTTAATGAAATATGAGCATGTGTCGTACTCATCCGAACCAGGGATGAAAGAAATAGAACACAGGAATTCACAAAAGTAGCAATCAAAAAGAAAGGTTGAGTTCACTTTATCTGCTGTAAAGTATGAATCATTTCCTATAATAATCAACAATAAAGCATTGATTGATCCAATTTTTCAAGTTTCCTCTGATTGAACTCTTCACAACGCATTACACATCACATCCCTATATCACAGTAATTCCTCTTCATTGTGGGGCATTTCACTTCCGCAGAGTATTCTGCAGTTCTTATTACACATTATAGTTTACCCAAGGAAGGTACACAGGAAAGAAATTGACAACATGTTTTTATTTAAATAACATACGTTTTACATGACACTAATCTGTATTGGATTTTATCAATAGTAGTTACTTATATAATACAGGTGCAATATAATTCACAAACAGTTCTACTGGTGACACTGAATATTGAAATCAGTACCGAATTCATACTTACCTGTACTTAAGGTGCTTTTGAGATCCCCTTCTTTAAGCAATGCCCCTCCTTGCATTGCCTTGTGGCAGTCAACAAGATTCTATTCTTTATTCTGCCCCCTCTGTAATTTCTTCTCTTCCATCTTCTCACAACTTTTTTAAATGTGGACAGAACCGGTATTAAGGTTCATGTATATGGTTGAGGCACTGTATTATCACATTTTCCATGTTCCCAAAGCTCCTCATCAATCTCCTTTTAAGTTTTCTAGTGTTATCAGCAGGTCAATATCTTTTCTAGTTTCTTCCAAAGGTAGTTTCGACTTCATATTCTTGATTGCTGCATTGTCGTCCACATTCCAGCAGTCTGCATCAGGTTGAGGATGGGAGAAAATGAGCTCACCAAATATTTCCCATTTTTAAAACATGTAAGTGATGGTAGTATCAGTAAATTGAACCACTTGTACTGCCTGGTAGTGGGTACTCTATATAAATTATCTGGCAATGCAGTGTAATTAATTTATTTGGTGAGATATATATTTTCTATATATGCATTCCAGTTTGACGGGTATTAATTATAGCATTTCTTACTTTATAATATCACTCTGCTTCTCTCTGATATTTATGCATGCTCTTATCGATATATAAATTAATTGGGCCTATTTCAAGACAAATCCTTCCGTAATTCTTTTGACTCTAAAACCACTCCTTTTATCTCTCCTCAGTTGGCACTACAGACACCTCAAAACAATAACACTTCACATAACTTTGTCACAGATGTCTCCTCTTCACTACATATCACTTCACTAACCTATGGAAATCTTCATGAATTGTTACTCGTGTTTGTGTTTCATAATAGTGTATAGATGTAGAATAAATATAAGACATTATTTATAATGTAGATAGAATTTGTCTTAGAACATATTACTCATGGTTATAAGTAATACTTTATTACAAAAGCACTTAGTAAAAGAATGAAATTTGCATTTATGAAAATAATTAATCAGACTGCTGTAACTGATTACACTGAATATTGCAATAGTTACAGCTTGAAGCACTTACCTCCCTTCAAATGAGTTATATTATCCTCTTCTTTAAGCAATGCCCCACCACGCATTGCTCAGTGGTGGTCAACCAAATTCTAATACTTATTCCACCTCCTCAGAGACTTTTCTTATCCGTGCTGCTCCGACAAATCCCTAAGTCACTCCTACAGTGCATTAAATTCTTCATAATTAAATTCATTTAGTCAGATTCATATGCTCTCAGTGCATGTCAAGTTCCCTGAGAACTTCGTTAAACCAATATTGTAAAACTCCTCAATGATGATCAAAACACTTCCTTTAGTAGCTGTGCGGAATCTACATTTTAAGTCAGATTCTTTGATCTTCACTCCTTTAATGCTTAGATTCCTAAGTTATTCCTTGATGTTGCAGCAGATCAGATTCACCACTATGTGCAAGCAAATACATTACTCCAGTAAATGTAGACCCTGCACAGTTCTCAACACATTCTGTTTCAGTTACAATTCCTTCTGCAACAGACTAAACCTATAAACATTCGGTGACTCACTTCACAAATGCTGCAGATTAGTCACTTCATCACACTAGTTAACATGTCTTCACGACACCACAGCGTGCTTCGAGTCCTTTTCTCTTAATGGATCAATGCTTTATTGTTGACTAATAACAGAAATACATAAAGTTTTCATACTGTGACATGGCTTCTCCATGTCATTAAGACTCTTTGATTTTCAAGAGGTTGCTATGGAGACAGTTTGAGTTGTTGAAGATTAAGAGACAGAAACTAGTATGGTGTGAGAGTTTGGAAAGATTAAGAGACAGAAACTAGTAGTGTGGCTGTACTTGAAGCTTGAGAAAATAAAAAGATTTGGTAAATTTGTTACATTTGGTGTCAGGAAGTGGGATATTCGGAAACCAGGATGATGGCAATGATGAAAGAATTATTTGCCAAAATGGAAACGAGAAACGACAACCTCGCTGCCGAGCTGAAAGAGATGAAGACGGAGCTATCGGCGAAAATTGACGGGCAACTGGCTGGCGTGACGGAAGGCGTGGAAGAACTCGGCGAAAAGGTGGAAGACCTCTGCCAGCACGTGGACGTCGTGGAGGACGACGGGGAACGTCTTGGCGCCCTGGTAGTAAGAGTTGACGAGAGCGTCAAAGTACTGGATGCCAGGGGCAGACGGAATAGCGCGGAGCCGGGGAGGGAGCACCTAGTGGCCGAGGCGACAGTTGCGCCCGTTTCGGATGATATGAGGGAAAACGTGGAACAACTCGGCGAACGGATTGGCGTGACGGAAGACGTGGAACAACTCGGCGAACGGATTGGCGTGACGGAAGACGTAGAACAACTCGGCGAACGGATTGGCGTGACGGAAGACGTGGAACAACTCGGCGAAAAGGTGGAAGACCTCTGCCAGCACGTGGACGTCGTGGAGGACGACGGGGAACGTCTTGGCGCCCTGGTAGTAAGAGTTGACGAGAGCGTCAAAGTACTGGATGCCAGGGGCAGACGGAATAGCGCGGAGCCGGGGAGGGAGCACCTAGTGGCCGAGGCGACAGTTGCGCCCGTTTCGGACGATCAGCAGGGAAGCGCACAAGCAAACGAGCAACACGCGAGAACCGACTTGGCGTGTGACATGGGGGGACCGTCGGGGCCATCCAATCACCTGACGCATAGTGCCGTGAACGGAAGAATGGTGGACATCATCGTGGACGGCAGGATACAGGAGAGGCCGTGCCGAGCACGAGTGAACACGAGTGCAGCAGTGGACGCGACTCGCGCGGATGTGGTAGGGTTTGTTGCCGGACCCATCGGAAGCAAGGTGGCTGCGAAGGTGCGCCAGAGAGGTCGGCGGACATGGTACCCAGTGAGCCGTTTCAAAGTGCGCAGGATGGCCCGTCAACACACCAGGAAGAAGGGCAACTGGACGAGGGACCGTCAAGACCGGCGGTACTGTTGCAGAATTTCGAAGCAGGATGGCATACATCGTCCTACCTGGACCAAGGGACACTATCCAACAGCGATACCTAGGATCGTGCCCCCTGGAGAGCGAGGTCCTACTGGCCCTCAAGGTTTACAAGGATTCCCTGGCCCTCAGGGTCTGGTAGGCTTGCCTGGAATGAAGGGTGAACGTGGATTCCCAGGAATGAAAGGTGAACAGGGCAATCCAGGACCTCCAGGACAAGCTGGTGCACCAGGACCTGAAGGACCTAAGGGTGACTCAGGCTCTCAAGGACAACATGGAGCTCCAGGACAACCTGGTCCACAGGGCCCTCCAGGAGACAGAGGACTTCCAGGATTACCCGGCCCAACAGGACCTGCTGGCCTCAGAGGTCAGAGAGGTGCACAAGGTGAGACAGGTCCACCAGGGAAGCCAGGCAGTGAAGGACCTCCAGGACCACAAGGTATTGCAGGACCTCTAGGACCACCGGGACCAATTGGAGAACAGGGACCAGAGGGAGCACCAGGTAAAGCAGGAACACCTGGTATTGCAGGAAGACCAGGAGATAAGGGACCTGTAGGACCTTCAGGACCTCCGGGAACTCCAGGGGCACCAGGTCTTCCAGGGCCACCTGGTCCAAATGGACCTCCAGGACCAGCAGGAGAACGGGGTCTTCGAGGAGAAACTGGACCACAGGGTGTAGAAGGGCCACAGGGAGCTAGAGGAAAGCCAGGACCTCCAGGGCCAGAGGGAGGTAAGGGTGATAGAGGAGAAGAAGGTCCAAAGGGTGCAAAAGGACACCGTGGTCTCATTGGTCTACAAGGGTTACCTGGACCTCAGGGACCTCCAGGAGACAAAGGCATGACTGGACCTCCAGGATTGTCGGGAAAAGATGGTGAACCTGGAACTAAAGGTATGCCTGGAAGAGATGGAAACCCAGGACCTCAAGGTATACCAGGACCACCAGGCCCTCGTGGACCACCAGGAGAAGAGGTTCGATGGGTTAATCCACCGGGGCGCAAGGGAGATGCCGCAGTGATAGTGCTGGTCGGGACGACCAGCTCTGAGGAGGGAGCAGTGTGACATGGCTTCTCCATGTCATTAAGACTCTTTGATTTTCAAGAGGTTGCTATGGAGACAGTTTGAGTTGTTGAAGATTAAGAGACAGAAACTAGTATGGTGTGAGAGTTTGGAAAGATTAAGAGACAGAAACTAGTAGTGTGGCTGTACTTGAAGCTTGAGAAAATAAAAAGATTTGGTAAATTTGTTACAATACTCATATAATTATAACCCACTTCTCACTCTTTAATTTAATCTTTCGGATTTCCATTTCACCTACTACTTAACAGTTGAAATCTGGACATCTCGAAATATTTTTAAAGACTTTGGATCTATGAGACCCATTTCTCTTCCTATAGCATACAGCAAAACCTAATATGCTTGATTAGGGAACGTTTGTGAACATAGTCATAATTGGAAAGTACCTTAACAAAAGGACACTGAAGAGGAAGACCGTTGCTTGAAAATTCAATAGATTACTAAAAAGATTAAATAACATCGGATGACATATTCTCTACACTGAGTAAAAAAACAGCACATGTCTGGGCAGTCACCATCCAAATTGTTGTATAGGTAACATTAGCTAGTAAGCGCAACTAAGGTAGTAGCATCATTCCCTCTATACTGGGTGAAAGGCAACAGACACTGAATGCACTTGGCATTGAATCTATGGTCAGAGACATCATAATCTTGTAAGGTGTAAGAAAACACAAATAATCAATTGCCAAATACTGACTATGTACATAGTAGATAACGCTAGTAGGTGGCGTTGAAAAAGCTGGCATAACCCAATTAACCGAGTCAACAAAAATAATGACTAATCCTCAGCCACTATATACTGACTGAACACACCACAGATGAATGTGGTAACTGGCAGTGAAAGAATTGTCCAAACTGGTAAGTGAAGCTATAATGTAATCATCCACTGTAGAGTATTATGCACACAGAAGAATATTGTGGCAATTGTATCTAAAGAATTGTACTAACTAACTTAACCTACTAAGTAAAACTATAGACTAATCACCATTTGCTGTGTACTGAGTAGGCACACAGCAGATGAAAGTGATAACTGTATCCAAAGGTTATGTAAACTAACTTAACCTACTAAGTCAAACTATAGTGTAATCACCATCCACTGTACACTGAGTAGGCACACAGCAGATGAAGGTGATAACCGTCTCCAAAGGTTATCCAAACTAACTTAACCTACTAAGTCAAGCTATAGTGTATTCACCATCTGCTGTATACCGAGTAGGCACACAGCAGATGAATGTTATAATTGTATCCAAAGGTTATCAAAACTAACTTAACCAATTCTGTGAAACTATTGTGTAATCACCAACCACTGTATACTGAGTAGGCACACAGCAGATGAATGTGATAATTGTATCCAAAGGTTATCCAAACTAACTTAACCAACTAAGCCAAACTATAGTGTAATCGCCTACCACTGTATACTGAGTACGCACACAGCAGATGAATGTGATAATTGTATCCAAACTTTCTCTACACTGACTTAACCAACTAAGCCAAACTATAGTGTAATCACCAACCACTATATACTGAGTAGTTTACACAGCAGATGAATGTGATAATTGTATCCAAAGGTTATCCAAACTAACTTAACCAACTAAGACAAACTATATTGTAATCACCAACCACTGTATACTGAGTAGCCACACAGCAGATGAATGTGATAATTGTATCTAAACTTTCTCGGAACTGATTTAACCAACTGAGCCAAACTATAGTGTAATCACCAACCACCGTATACTGAGCAGGCACACAGCAGATGAATGTGATAATTGTATCCAAAGGTTATCCAAACTTACTTAACCAATTATGTGAAACTATTGTGTAATCACCAACCACTGTATACTGAGTAGGCACGCAGCAGATAAATGTGATAGTTGTATCCAAAGATTCTCTAACCTAACTTAACCAATTATGTCAAACTATAGCATAATCACCAACCACTGTATACTGAGTAGGCACACAGCAGATGAATGTGATAGTTGTATCCAAAGATTCTCTAAACTCACTTACCCAATTGAGTCAAACTATAGTGTAATCACCAACCACTGTATACTGAGTAGGCACACAGCAGATGAATGTGATAGTTGTAACCAAAGTCTCACTAAACTAACTTAACCAATGAAGTCATCCTATGATGTAATCACCATCCACTGTATACTGAGTAGGCACACAGAAAATGAATGTGATTATTGTATCCCAAGTTTCTCTAAATTCACTTACCAATTAAGTGAAACTATAGTGTAATCACCATCCACCATGTAGTGAGTAGGTACGCAGCAGAGGATTGCGATAATTGCTTTTCAAAGTGTGCTCTAAAGAAATTTAATCTAGTAAGTGAAACTATAGGGTAAAAATTGTTAACGGTATACTGAGTAGGCACACAGCAGATGAATGCGATAATTGTATGCAGAGTTTCTCTAAACTGACTTAACCAACTAAGCCAAACTATAGTGTATTCACCAACAACTGTATACTGAGTAGGCACACAGCAGATGAATGTGATAATTGTATCCAAAGGTTATCCAAACTAACTTAACCAACTAAGCCAAACTATAGTGTAATCACCAACCACTGTATACCGAGTAGGCACACAGCAAATGAATGTGATAATTGTATCCAAACTTTCTCTAAACTGACTTGACCAACTAAGCCAAAGTATAGTGTATTCACCAACAACTGTATACTGAGTAGGCACACAGCAGATGAATGTGATAATTGTATCCAAAGGTTATCCAAACTAACTTAACCAACTAAGTCAAACAATAGTGTAATCACCAACCACTGTATACTGAGTAGGCACATAGCAGATGAATGTGATAATTGTATCCAAAGGTTATCCAAACTAACTTAACCAATTATGTGAAACTATTGTGTAATCACCAACCACTGTATACTCAGCAGGCACACAGCAGATGAATGTGATAATTGTATTCAAAGGTTATCCAAACTAACTTAACCAATTATGTGAAACTATTGTCTAATCACCAACCACTGTATACTCAGCAGGCAAGAGCAGATGAATGTGATAATTGTATCCAAAGATTCTATAAACTCACTTAACCAATTAAGTCAAACTATAGTGTAATCACCAACCACTGTATACTGAGTAGGCAACGGCAGACGAATGTGATAATTCTATCCAAAGGTTACCCAAACTAACTTAACAATTATGTAAAACTATTGTGTAATCACCAACCACTGTATACTGAGTAGACACACAGCAGATGAATGTAATAATTGTATCCAAAGGTTATCCAAACTATCTTAACCAATTATGTGAAACTATTGTGTAATCACCCACCACTGTATACTCAGTAGGCACACAGCAGATGAATGTGATAATTGTATCCAAAAATTCTCTAAACTCACTTAACCAACTAAGTCAAACTATAGTGTAATCAGCATCTACTGCATACTGAGTATGCACGCAGCAGATGAATGTGATAACTGTATCCAAAGTTTCTCTAAACTCACTTAACCAATTAAGTCAAACTGTAGTGTAATCATCATCCACTGTATACTGAGTAGGCACACAGCAGATGAATGTGATAGTTGTATCCGAAGTTTGTCTAACCTAACTTAATCAATTAAGTCAAACTATTCTGTAATCACCAACCACTGTATACTGAGTAGGCACACAGCAGATGAATGTGATAATTGTATCCAAAGATTCTCTAAACTCACTTAACTAATTAAGTCAAACTGTAGTGTAATCACCATCCACTGTATACTGAGTAGAGCACACAGCAGATGAATGTGATAGTTGTATCCAAAGTTTGTCTAACCTAACTTAACCAATTATGTCAAACTATAGCGTAATCACCAACCACTGCACACTGAGTAGGCACATGGCAGATGATTGTGGTAATTTTTATTTCTAGGGTTGTCCAAACTGATTGAACCTAGTAGGTGAAACTATAGTGTAATCACCATTGACTTAATATTCAGTAGGCACACAGCAGAGGATGGTGGTAATTGTTATCCAAAGAGTTGTCCATACTATCTTAATGTAGATAGTTTAAGTTTTGTGTAATCACCATCCACTGTGTACTGAGGGCACACAGCAGGTGATTGTGGTATTTGTTATCTAAAGAATTCTCCAAATTAACCTAATGTAGCAAGTGAAGGTAAAGTGGCACCTTAATTCTACTGTACACTGAGTAGGCACGCAGCAGATGATTGTGGTAATTGTTATCTAAAGAGTTGTCCAAACTAACTTAACCTATGTTCTTCAAAATCTGCGTGTCGCATCCTTGAAAGACATTAAACTTAAATACCAACTTTGGTTTTTAAGGGACTTTTCATTTTTGAGTTATGCTGTCCACAGACTGACACACACACACACACACACATACACACACACACACACACACACCCACACCCACACCCATGGACCTTTTTCAAAAAATGTTTTTTTTTTTTGGATTCAGGGGGTCTCTAAACATATATTTCCGGTGAAATCTTGACATCAAATTTTTGGGGTGGAATACAATACTTCCTCAGTAGAGAAAGTAAAAGTTAGAGCAATCTGAACAAAACTAAGCTTTCAAAAATATAACATTTTAAGAATTATTTACAAGTCATCTATTTATACGAACATTTATTATTAAGAAACATTTCTAATTTTGTTGTACATTGGTTGCCAGTTGTTCAATGTCATTTGGCAATTACTGAACATAATTACACCTTGAAAATGTACACCATTTTATCAGATATTTTTTTACTGAAAGCTGTTCTAAAATAATCTATATTACGTCTTGTACAGTTATGATGGGTATTGTTTGCTTTATTTTCATTTTGTACTGCAAATATTACTGGCTTTATTCACATATAGTGAATATAGCGTCAATATGTTGTTCTTGATGGATACATCTACATATCTAAAGATCTGATGTGTTGCATTCACACGACTTTCTGTACTCTTGTACTAACCATTCTTACAAACTCTTATTCCTACATCTTCTTCGTGTTAGTCGAGATAAACATTTTCAGAAATTACGTTGTTGTTTATTTCCTTGTAGGTGCAAGGGGAATATTAGAATACAGTAAGCTTTGAGCAATAGTCAAATCTTTTAAAGCTTTCAAATTTCATTCTCTTTGCACGGCTAATATATAAAAATGAATAACAATGTTTCATTTTACGAAAGTTTAAGCTTTCCAAAGCCCACATAAATAACAATGAATATCTCTGAAATGGTTCACTCTACAAACAAATTTATGTGCACATAAATAGTGTGTTTTAGCAAGATCTAACTTTTTTGTGTAGTAAGATTTGGTCTGTCTTAGAGTTTACGAGCTATTCAAAAGTCATCCAGAGTAAACAGGACTACATAGGCTATAGGCAGAAAATTCAAGGAATACATTTAGATTGTCATAAAATATCTTAAATACATGGCATTTTAATTAAGATCATTAGAGCGATTTTGAAAAAAATCAACATTTTAGAAAAATTTTCTTTGTAAAGGGTAGCTCAGGGTGGAGGAATTTTCTTCAAAATCTTCCTGTCGCATCCTTAAAAGATGTTAAACTTAAACACCAACTTCGGTTTTTAACTGACTTTTTATTTTTGAGTTATCTGTTCACAGACTGACAGTCACAGAGACACATACACACAGACCTTTTTCTAAAAATGCTTTTCTTGGATTCAGGAGGTCTCAAAACATATATTTCCAGTGAAATCTTGACGTTGAATTCTTAGGTGGAATACAATACTTCCTTTACTTACTATACGTAGTAGAGTAGATAAAAATGCTTTAAAGAGAAAGTCATGTGAATACAATCCATGAAGTGTTTATGAAATTGGTGGGTATTTTGTTGTTTGGTTGCAAAACTTTCCATTAATTAATTTTAATCTTGTAGCACATAATTTTTGAGGTTGTAAGAAAAGTTTTTAAAAGTACTTTCATTTGAATTTACAGCGGTTATTTTTACAACTTTTGGAATTTGGAGCCAGTTATCTTTCTGGTTCAAAGCTGATACCAGACAAGATACCTGGTCACATCAAAAGTTGTTGAGACTATAACTAACTGATCACTTTCATACATCTTCGGCCGATGTGATGAGCCTGAAAGAGATCACATTTACTCTGCACACATTATTGTCTAGGTGCAATGGTTGGCATGCATGGGAATTATTAAAAACATCTGAGTTGTGGCTACAGTTAAAGGTCCAATTGGAGCTGAGGTACATCGGTAGACTGCGTCACATTACCCCCCATCCCACGCTGCTGAGAGACGTGAGACAGTAAACTACTTACAGGCTACCCAACCTGAAAGAGAATACAACCTAACGGGGAGGGCGGAGGACCAACTACCAGGGTCATGTGAAGGAGTCTACGTACCTCAGCCTTGCTTTATGTGCCTGGGCCACCGTCCACCCGCCTTACTGCCCCCAGGTGGGGTCAACCTGGTTGACAGCAGGCAAAGTTTGTGCCATGGAAGCCACAAAGCTCTTTCCGAGATATACGTCACTAAATACGTATAATAAGATATTGAACCAATAACCTCACATTAGCCAGTTCAAGATGTTATACAGACCTTTCGACGTCTTCAGAGTTGGACCCACCTGCAAAAAGATAAAAACAAAGCGTAAATTCAGAGCAGTAAATATGCAAAAGTAAAGCAAAATAAAGTGAAGCAACGTAAATTGGAACTCTGTTTTATAAGAATCCTTGAGGACTCATCCAATTCTATGTATCGAGAATCATTATGTGGAATGCAATAACACAAAATACTGCAGTGCACAGCAAAAATACATATATTCAGTTTAGACAAAGAATAAGTTAAGGAATATATAAGGGTGGATTGGAAAGTAACACACAATTTTTTCTACCTTGGTATTGTGGGTGGAAGGTTGTTATTTCATCAAGTTACAGTTAGAAGTTTTCACTGAAGATGCTATTTGTTTTTCATGTGTTGCTCTAGCGAGAGAAGCATAAACTATGCAACAAAAATGTTACTCTTATCAACTTGCAAAGAGCAGCAAAGTGAGGCCATGATAACCTTTGTGATTCACCACATTCCAAATGGCCGGTAACAGCTGCAACTCCACAGAATATCAGTCATTGAGGCAGCAATTTTGAAAGTTACTACAGGCACACACACCATACAGTCCAGATCTAGCACTGTCAGACTTTCATCTGTTGGTCTAATGAAGATATTCCTGGCCAATCAATACTTTGCTACAGTTGTAGAGCTGAAATCAGCGGTCTGCAGATGGCTAAACTCTAACCAAATCGACTTCTTTGAGCAGGGTGTTTTGAAACTGGTATCACGAAGGGAGAAATATGTTGAGAAAGTTGGCAACTATATAGAAAATTAAGTATTTAAAAGATGTCAGTTCATTTGTATGTTATTTGTTTTTGTGTTTTTATGTATTGAACTTCTAAAATTTGTCATATGGAAGTGGCGACCCCTTGCCCAGTGGGAAACCACTGCAAACAGCCTCACAAGTTTAATTTAAAAGGTGAGTTAATTAATAACACTGAACAACACTTACAACATATTTTTCCGGGACGCGTTTCGAAGGTTAACTTTCCTCCATTATCAACCGGACAATAACTGGGTTTCCATGGTGTTTCATGGTGCAGATGGTGATGCTTTTTCTGGTGTTTCTTCTGGTGGCGGTTCAATGAACTTACTGAAAATATCTCTCTGAGGAATGTCGAAATTAAATACTCGGTTTCTATTTTTTAAAATAAAGATTTGTTCCCATGTGGACAGTTCTTGTTTTCCGGTTATGTGTTTGAGAAGTTTTGGTTCTAGCTTTATGTCATGATTTTTTGTCCAAAAGTGAAATGCAACCGCTGATTTTTCTAATTGTTTACTCTTAATGTTTCTAACGTGTTCCTTGGATCTAATTTCCAAATTTCTTTTGGTTTTTCCTATATATATTTCATTACAATCACTGCATTCAATTTGGTATATGCCAGATTTTTTGTTAGGTGGAATAGCATCTTTGATGTTTGAAAGTAGTAGGTTTTTTATGGAGTAATGGTTTACTGCTGCTAGCTCAATGTTGTATTTCTTGAACACCTTTTTAAATTTATCAAAGGCCCATGGATGATATTTGAATTTTTTTAATATCATTTTTGTTTTTGCTGCTGTGAGAGTTATAGTTTCTTTTAATAACTTTTTCTTTTCTGCTTGTTTTACCTTTTTATCTACTAATTCTTTGGGAAAGCCATTTTTTGTGCTATTTCAATTATTTTGTAATATTCTGTTTTATATTCTTCTGCTGAAAGAGGGATGTTCACCAATCTACGTGTTAAACTTGAGACAGAATATTAGAAGACCCCAAAAAGAAAATCATCCATGTAAATGTTTGTTAAAAGTGTAATTCGTTTTTTGGTGTTGGTATGAGATAGTTGAATGACGAAAGCATACTGATAGGGTTAATTGTGACGAACAACTAAGTTTGCACAAAGACGTCATAAATCTTTCCATATTTGATTTTAATATATGTGTATGAATATTAGAATTGTTTATGTTCCATAATAAAAGTAGGAGACAATAATTGGGATCGCTTCCCTAACGAGAAAGAACTATTTGCGCGGATGAATACCGCAGAGGAAGATGAAAAAGGCGGTGTGTCGTGTCAAAAGGACGCCAAGAAACAGTTCACTAGCGTGGGTATCTCCGAGGTAGATGGACGTAGTTTTATGTGTACGAGTCATGAAACAGTAAAAGTGAATTTACTAAGTGCTTAGAGACCTTTAATTAAATTTTGGTGATGTTAGGGAAGTTGATCCGCTAACATAAGACTTTCTACTGTGATGTGATTTAAAAATTGTGAACAAGAAGGTGCAAATAAAATGTGTGACTAAAGTTAAACCCAAGTGTATATTCATTCCATCCGTTACCACGACCTTGTAGATAGAAAACGAGTCTCATAGCACAGCTCATTTCAGTAAAGTAATAGCAAAAACCGCATCAAAATGGCTTGCCCAACGTGGAACTCGAATTTAGGATGGAATGCAAATTACGGGAATTGAACTCACGATAAACATCAAGTGACGCCATATCATCGCACCAAAAGGAAAGAAGACGCCATAAGACCATCGTTTGATATCAACGATACATCAGAACACCGATGCACGGATAATCAACGCGGGAAAACACTGGAGATCATCTAGCGAAGCCAACTGCCCAGGAGACGTACATAACTGGACGAATCAACGAAAAAAAAAGTAGGATCAAAAATTTTTATTTTCACATCCAGTTTATTTTCATTTTTATGTTACTGAGAAGCGCCAAAGTAGTGGGACTTTTAACCCTAAGTGAATTGAATAAAGAAACTAAAATGTCGCGAAAAGAGATAGAAACAGAAGTGGGGGAAGGGGCAGATAGGCCTAGTTATCAGGTAGAACCAGAAAGTGAGGAACAGCTAGCGATAGGGAAAGACCAAAGGTTATTAATGATCATGTTTGAAAGACTAGAACAAAGTTTAGGTCAGAGTATAGAACAAAAACTAGAACAAAATAAAAAAGAAATAGGTCAGAGTATAGGCCAGAAAATGGAACAAAATAACGCAGAATTAAAACAGGACATAGAACAAAGTTTAGGTCAGAGTATAGGTCAGAAACTGGAACAGAATAAGGAAGAGATAGGTCAGAAAATGGAGGAAGTGAGAAAGGACTTAGAACAGAAAATGGAATTAGGAAGACAGAACTTAGAACAGAAAATAGAATTAGGAAGACAGGAGTGTAAAGAAAATATGAAAGTAATGGAAACTAATTTAAAATTAGTACATAAAAACTTAAATGAGACAAAGGAAGCCTTAGAAGCTAGGATAGAAATCATAGGAGATAGGATGGGAAAAATAGAATCAGAAATGAGAGAAAATAAGATTGTATTAGAAGGAGAAATTGCTAGATGTAGAGATGAAATAACAGAATGTAATACAAATGTAGACTGTAAGATTACAAATGTAAAAGCAGAAATAACTGAGGAATTAAGGAAAAAGATTGAGGTAGTAAAGAAAGACATTATTAATGAAACTGTAGAACAAATTGTAATTCCTAAAATTAAGACGATGACTGATGTGGTGCATTTGCAACAGGATGCTATAAATGATATGAAACAGTCACTTAGAAATAAAGAATGATTTAAAATCAATTTGTGAAGAAATGAAAAAAGGGAAAGAAAGTTTGGCTAATGTAAATGATGTTGTGAATGCACTACAAAGGCAAGATGATTTAGATGTAAGTAATGTACAAGATGAGAGTTATTTGAATAATGTACAAAATGTTGACTCACCATACAGAGAAAGAGGTTCACAACCAAACAATGACACAACACACAACACATGTTACACCAACAGCATATTATCACACCACCTACATTTGACGAGGAGAAGGGAGATGATCCAAAACTCTTTGTTAAAGAGATGGAAGAGTATTTTAAAGTGAAAAGGATACCAAATGAGCTTAGGATGATGATAGTTAAGAAAAGCTTAAAAAACAAGGCATTAGAATGGCTCAGGTTAACACTAGCTGGTCATGAGTCGTATAGTTCATTCAGAAATTTATTCCTATCAAGGTATTGGGGCCCAGCTAAGCAAAACCAAACTAGGGTAGAGCTAGCAACAGGTAGATATGATCCAACCAAAGGGTTATCGCTAGTCGATTATTTTATGAAAGTAGCCAACAAAGGAAAGCTATTAGACCCTAACTTGTCAGAAGCAGAGCTAATTACCAGCATAACAAGACATTTCCCAGACACGGTGAGAACAGGGTTAATTGTTGCGAGGCCAGTAGATTTTGCAGATATGATAGAATTGCTGACAGCCTTCGAAACACAAAATGGTCAGCCTAATGAGCATAGACATAGGAACGGTCAGCCAAACTCACCCATCTTAAACCGGAGCACGGCTACAAACAACCAGAACGAGGGAGAAGATAGAAATACTAGGAGCACCCATGAAACAGGGAGAGGGGCACACCATTTCCCACAACCACACAATCATGGCGAGAGGATGGAGAACACAAGACAGCGGTACCACGACACAATACCAAGGGGTGAATCGAGATACAGAACATATACATATGATCGTGGAAGACCAGGAGACCGTACCCATCAAGTGAATCACATACGATTCTGTAGGGAATACTTCAACAACCAAAGACCGTCATACAACAGGGGTTCATGCCAAAGGGGCAGAGACCAATGGTACACTGGCGACATAAGACAGCAGGAAGTAGATGAAAATGTGCCAAATAGGGCAGATGCTGCACAAAATACAGAAACAGCACCCACCACCAACACTCAGGGAAATTACAACAACTAAGTTCGTCCCAACTGACTGGATGACCAACAGCACAAACCATAAGCAACTTACAATTGACATCGACACCGTGATGGCTACACGAATGGAAAGATGGAGCTATTGTACACTGGACCACTGGTCATAACAAAACAGCTGGGTGACCACACGTATGAGCTACAGAATACAAATGGCAAGTTGGTAGGAAGATACCATAAAAATAAATTAAAACCATACAAAGAAAGGACCAAATAGTCTTTGCCAACAGATATGTAAGGCAGGAATAGTAGAGATGATGGAAAATAACAATTTTTAATGGGTTACTTATAGAAAATTATGTTCAGATTAGAAATTACAACAAGAAAGAAAACCAACATAGTCATTGGCTATATCGACCACAAAGAGCATTGTCAACAAAGACAAATGAGGACACTGATTGTCATTAAAGAAATGAATTATAGCGACGGAAGATAATGTGTTTTTGACATAAGGATGTCAGGGACAAAAATAAAGAGGAATCCATTGTGATGACAAAGATAAAATATTTTGACACAAAGATGTCGAGGGTGAATTGAGAAGAAAAATAATACAATTGCAGAATAATTATAAGTATAGAAGCTTTCTCTTCTAGAGATAAGAGACAAAGAGGTGACACTTAGTGAAGTAAGGAAAACCATAATCAGAAAAGCAATGCCCATGAATTAAGATGGATATAGCCAATGCTAAGCTCGAAGAAATATTGAACCAAACAATAATGAATAAGAACCCAATTAAAAAATGGTACCATTAGTAACATCAGAGTTTAAGAACCGACTCAATGACCTGCCTATACATAATAAGCTTACAAGACAAAGAAGGCAAAGAACTGAATAAAATATTGCCATAAATATGATCATAATCATTAGCTCAAAATTTGTATCCTGTTTTTCTCTCCTCATAACAAGGAACATAAGTCAAAAGCCACATAATAAACCATGATACACTTAAATTATATTTGTGTCAATGTCAAATGTACAATAACTGAGTATGTGTTGTATAAGAACTGAATATGTGTTGTACAATAACTGAATATGTATTGTATAATAACTGGATATGTTGTATAATAACTGAATATGTGTTGTATAATAACTGAACATATGTGGTCCAATAACTGAATATGTATTGTATAATAACTGGATATGTTGTATAATAACTTAATGTGTTGTATAATAACTGAATATGTATTGTATAATAACTGAATATGTGATGTATAATAACTGAACATATATTGTGTAGTAATTGAATATGTGAAATTTATAAAGACATGCTGTGTCATGCCAAAACAAAAGACAAAGACAAACAGCGAAGAAGACTGTAAAGAAAAAAAAAAGAATATTGTACAAAGTGATTGCATCAGAGGAGTAAGGAGAAGGATTGTATTGTGTTTCAAGATTGTAAATATAGGTGACAACTTGAAAAACAAAACAAGGGGCATATGAGACAGAATATTAGAAGACCCCAAAAAGAAAATCGTCCATATAAATGTTTGTTAAAAGTGTAATTCGTTTTTTGGTGTTGGTATGAGATAGTTGAATGACGAAAGCATACTGATAGGGTTCATTGTGACGAACAACTAAGTTTGCACAAAGACGTCATAAATCTTTCCATATTTGATTTTAATATATGTGTATGAATATTAGAATTGTTTATGTTCCATAATAAAAGTAGGAGACAATAATTGGGATCGCTTCCCTAACGAGAAAGAACTATTTGCGCGGATGAATACCGCGGAGGAAGATGAAAAAGGCGGTGTGTCGTGTCAAAAGGATGCCAAGAAACAGTTCACTAGCGTGGGTATCTCTGAGGTAGATGGACGTATTTTTATGTGTACGCGTCATGAAACAGTAAAAGTGAATTTCCTAAGTGTTTAGAGACCTTTAATTAAATTTTGGCGACGTTAGGGAAGTTGATCCGCTAACATAAGACTTTCTACTGTGATGTGATTTAAAAATTGTGAACAAGAAGGTGCAAATAAAATGTGTGACCAAAGTTAAACCCAAGTGTATATTCATTCCATCCGTTACCACGACCTTGTAGATAGAAAACGAGTCTCATAGCACAGCTCATTTCAGTAAAGTTGTTGTTGTTGTTGTTTCCCTTGGTGATAAAACAGCGACGTGAAGCATTGGGCTAATCCACCTTAAGTAAAGTCGGATTCAAAAGAAAAATGTGAGCCTTGGATCTGAGGTAAACCCTGACACCACAATAGTGGTAGAACAAGGAAGTGGAAGAAGACCTTTAAAAAACGTTATTCTGTGTCACTTGTTGATCAACTGTTATAATGAGCAAGCCTAGTACAAATTATCTGAAATTTTATTTAAGTGATGGAATTTGGCAGGGACTGGCAGCTAGTACAGTTTATCCAAGTTCAAATTAACAGGGGTCACTGTATAGCTAACAAGGTTAAAGTTTGCCATGTGTTTACATCACTAGTACAACTTATTCAACTTTTATGTTGTTCTTATCTTAGCTGTTTCTTTACATAACCTGAATATATCTTCAGCAAGCATTAGTTCCATCACTTTTTAATCCTGGAAGTTAATGACAGTATTGTTGGAATCCACTAAGAGTGAAAACTGAGTTGACTGGTGACCCTTAACACTCAATTTTTAAATTTCCTGGAACATGTTTCAGAGTCTATTTACCTCCATTATCAACCAGACATCAACTGATCTTAGTGGCGAAGCTGATCTATCTGTAGACTGCTCTGGTGGTGGTTCCAGGAACTTGTACAATGTCTTTAGTTTCGACATTGCCCAAAGTGATCCATTGAAGATATTCCTATAATCAGCACCTGTGTGGAGATGCCACTCCCATTGTGGCGGATAGGGGAAAGCTCACCAGATATGGTGGGTACTGGGAAAATAAAATACCCAGGGCGGAACAAAGGTGAAGACCACAATGGCAGCCTTCGGTGGAGATATAGTATATCAGTATGGCGAGAGTGGCGGAAGTGGCAACCTGTCACTCAAGGCAAATTTGAGGGAAACCGCTGCTTTGCAGTGAAGAGGGATCTTCAAAGGCTAAGGGAGACAACCCCAACAGAAAAACAGCATGCTTGGAGGCTTAAGGTGGCAGTCCCAGCACCAAGCTCGGGTGCTGTGGGCCAATAGCTCGCACACCTTAAATTAAACTATTAAAGAAACATCAACAAGGAAAAACCAGACTAATTTAAAGTTGACGACTTTTGGCCTGAGAAGGTTAATGAAAATTGGGTTTTGGAAGGTAAGATCTCTGCAGGAAAGTGGAAGACTAAGGCAGGCGGTGGCATGCATGAAGAGTTAAGCCAATGAGAGAGAAGCATTGGAGTGGAACCCGCAGGGAAGGAGGAACAAGGAAGATCCTGACAAACATGGCGAAGATCTGTCCATATGGAAGCAATGGAAGAAGGCAAGACCTGGAGTGAGGTGAAGAGGATGACTGTCAGCAGGACCTGATGGCGATGCTTTGTTGATGCCCTGTGTTCCACGAGGGACAACAGGAATTGATACTATAATCACCACCAGAGCAGTCTACACATAGGGAAGAATTCAAACAATCCAAATGATGTTATGACTGCTGTCTTAGGAACATTATCTGGTTCAACTGGAATGTGATGATAGGCTCTCACTAAGTCAATTTTAAAAATGATCCGTTTTTCATCTAGTTGACTATTAAAATCTAGCAAATTAGATATAAGTCATGAGGTGAGACATGAGCGATTCCCATAATTGCACAGTGGCACTTCTCGCCTGGAAGGCTGATGGGGAAAGTTGCACAATCATGTACACGCAGAAGTCATAACGTTTCTGTCTACGAAGGAGTGAAGTTCGCTACATCAGCTTTAGTCATATTGCTAATGACATTATATATATAACAATTAGCTTTATAACAAACAAAGCGTTGGCCATGTGCCAACAATTACTTTCATGTGAACTGCAATTGTTTCAACTGTGCGCTGTTGTAGTGTTTATTCATTCACGGCAAACTGACACGCCTATCCCCTCTCCCTCTCAGCCATTGCAGTGAAGGAGGGAAAGCAGCTCCCCCTATGCACAAGAATTGTTCAGGTCTTACCTCATGGCTATACAGGGTATGTGTCTGATTTAGTGATGTGAAGGGCAGAGTAATCTTCACAAGGTCTCCAGGCAGCATCCTTTTTGGGAACTAAATAGAGAGGGCTTGCCCAACAATTTTGAGAAGTTTGACATATTTCTAAGTTAACCATTTCCTGGAACTCAGCCTTAGCTACCTTTAATTTATCAGGTGTACCTTTGTTGTAACCAAATGTGTTTCAGTGATAATGGTGTGCCTGACTATAGTAGATGGAATGTTCAGATGAATGTTCTCTTGCCACTAGTTAGGAAAGTTCTTGCAGATGTCAGCTTACTTCTGATTTGAAGGCATAACATGAACAAATCCAATGCCTCAGACTTCAGTGGATGTTGCTGCTGACATTGTTGCGTCAATAAGCCATCTGTTCTGTAGGTCTACCAGGTGATTATAGGATGAAGAAAAACCACGCTGATGATAGGTGAGAGCAAGTCTGCTGCCAAAAAATTCAGGAGAAATTACAGTGAAATTAAGGTGAAGTCTTAATAGATGTTCTCCAAAGGCCTTAATGCATGTACCATAAGCTCCACAAAGTTTCCGTTCAGACTTGTGATGATCAGTGTTCTATGGAGGAGTTACAGGTATATCAGCACCTATATACATTAAATATTTGCATCTGCTGGATTGTCATTAAAGAATAGACAGCAGGAAATACGGCATCCAACCAGGGTTGCCAATGTTTAAAAGTAAAATTATCATACCAGCCATTCAAAATTATAGAATCGGATTCAAAATTATCGTACATCATAAACCAAATGCAACAACAATAAATGTATCAGCATAACACTTATGATAATGTAGTACTGATGTTTATGGTAACCCACTGTTAAAAGAGTAACACCATTGCCAATAGGCAAGGCCGCTGATATGATGCCTGCAGTTAAAGGTGGGATATAAATGGAACACTAGAGAAAAAAATATTACCTTTATAAACATGACAAGATATAATATCCAACTTTAAAATGTATTTGTTTTAAAAATTGCTCAGACATTTTGTTACCAGTGGTGATCACAAAGTACCCCTCTCCCCCCCCCATTGATAGTACAACTTCTATAATAAGACTGGGTGTTGTTAGGGTTAATCTGGTGTGAATAAACATTCTGAGGTTGGCACTATTATCGTAAGCACAACTAGAAGTATGAGTTGAGCTTTAGGTATTCCTGAGTACCTCGAATTATTTACTGGTGTACTGACTTGCTGCATTCCTGCCAGGGACCATGAGCTGGCGAACAAACAGTATGCAGCTTAGCAAGATGTGGCAAACCTCTACTGGATTTTGTGTTGAACAGCTCCTCCTGAAAGGCACATTAAATTTTGTGTCAGCCATTGGAATACGCATTGATGACAATCTGAGTCAGAAACCACATATTAATGAATTAATTAAAAGACTCGGTCAAATCTGCTTCCAAATTAACACTCAATGAGTAAAAATACACTTAGAGTCATGTATTTCTCAAAATTTCACTAATTCCACACAGAATATCACTGTGGGAAAATAGTAGCAAAGCAATTAAATTCAAGTTACAAAAAGAGGTGATTAGACTTATGTTCAGTTTACACTTTTTTGTTACGTGCAACAAGTTAAATACTTTGCCATTACCTTATATATATATATACAGGATGTCCCAAAATTAAACGGAAAAACTTTGGGAGCTGGTAGATAACATTATTTTAAACACCTTTTGTCGTGGTGTTTCGTTAAGTGTTAGACAAGTTAATATCATAGATTACTACCTCCCACCCAGTTTAAGTATTTACGGCAAAATCAACAATGCAAATTAATATTGCATTTATCTTAGTAAGACACACAATCTTAATCCAAGAAACAAACACAGAACACAATAACAAAACACAAACATTTCATTGTTTACAGTTAATCACAGCTTTACTATTGAAAATTAGGCTGACAAACTTTTAAACCAGAGAAATGGTTGGTGTCTTTGTGAGCATATGGCAGAATACGATGCACTCTTTGTGTTAATCACAATGGGCGTGCATTCCAACATTTACTTTGAACAGTAAAGCTGTGATTAATTGTAAACAATGAGATGTTTGTGTTTTGTTTTTGTGTTCTGTGTTTGCTTCTTGGATTAAGATTGTGTGCCTTACTAAGATAAATGCAGCACTAATTTGCATTGTTGATTTTGCAGTAAATACTTAAGCTGGGTGGGAAGCAGTAGGCAATGACATTAACATGTCTAGCGCTTAAACAAAGCACAGAAGCAAAAAACTTTATTGAACAAAAAGTGTTTAAAATAATGTTTTCTATCAGCTCCCAAGGTTTGTCAGTCTAATTTTGGGATACCTATATTTATATGAAACAATTGTACAAATGCAAACACACAAAAAATCTTACCATAAATTCTGAGATTCATTGTCATAATACAAGAGAAAAATCAGAATTAAATATAACCCCACACACAATAAAAAATTATTTTAAAATAGTTTTTATTAAGAGGCATATGTTATAACAAATCACCTGTTGAAATAAAACTTATTCATTGTTTCAAGAAATATCTCAAAGTTCTTCATTGAAAAATGCTATTATTCAACTGATGAGTTTTGCATTAGTAAGTTAATCTACTGTATTTTTGACAACTTATAAGTTTAATGTACATATACAGTATAATTTTAAGTAATTATGTTAAAAAATTATTTGTTCTTCCACACTAGCCATGTGTAGGTCAAGGTTGCGAAGGGGTAGTGTGACACTGAAAAATTCTGAGCTTAGAGCAAATGGACAGACTGGAAGATCCTTGGTTCAAATCCTGGTTATGGTACTGAATTTTTACTTTCTCTACTGGTAAGTATTGTATTCCACTCAAAAATTTGATGTCAAGATTTCACAGGAGATATATGTTTTGAGACCCCCAGAATCCAAAATAAGCATTTTTAGAAAAAGGTGTGTGTGTGTGTGTGTGTGTGTGTGTTTGTGTGTGCGTGCGTGCGTGCGTGCGTGCGTGCGTGCGTGCGTGCGTGCGTGCGTGTGTGTGTGTGTGTGTATCTGTGTGTCTGCCTGTCAGTCTGTGGACAGCATAACTCAAAAACGAAAAGTCAGTTAAAAACCAAAGTTGGCAGTTTGTCTTTTAAGGATGAGACACAAAGATTTTGAAGAAAATAGCCCCACCCTAAACTACCCTTTCAATGGAAAATTTTGATTTTCTTGAAAATGACTCTAACAATTTAGATAAAATGCCATATGTTTAAGATATTTGTATGACAAAATGTATATTTCGAATTTTCTGGCTATAGCCTATATAGTCGTGTGTACTCTGGATGACTTTTGAATAACTCATAAACCATAAGAGATAGACCAAATCTTACTATACAAAAAATGTAGATCTTGCTAAAATACACAATTTATGTCTAAATAAATTTTTTTTGCAGAGTGAACCATTTCAGAGATATTCCTTTTATTTGTGTCAGTGTCGGAAAACTTAGATTTCTGTGAAATGGAACATTGTTATTCATTCTTTTATATGTTAAGCATGCAGAGGGAACAGGATCTCAGAGCTTTAAAAGATTTGACTATCGCTCAAAGCCTACTGTATTCTAATATTCCCCTTGTACCTACAAGGAAATGAGCAATAAGATAATTTCTGCAAATGTTGATCTCAACTAACATGAAGAAGATATAGGAATAAGAGTTTGTAAGAATGGTTAGTACAAGAGTAGAGAAAGTCATGTATGTAAGTGCAACACATCAGATTTTTTAATCTTGCCCTGCCCTTTTACAATTATGTTTGACTGTTACAATATTATACTTTGACCTTTTATAATACTGGATGAATCCACAACATACATATGTTCTATTGGATGAATAAATTGAACTGAATTTAATGAATTGAATTGAACTGAACTGAATTTAATGAAAGCTGAGCTTAACTACAAAATTTGGTATTTAACCAACATTTTGTCTATACACTTTACCTTGAGTAGATATTTTAGTGTCAAATTGAAGAACTGTTATTTTCTTCCTTGCAACTACACAGCCAGTTTTGGAATAGTTCCACCGTGAGAACTGTTCCAAAATGGCATTCACATTGTTCCTTTCCTACCTCTTTATTGTATTGCACTTGAACTCACATACCTCGGGTTGACAGGTGGACCACAGTCCTGGAAATAATGGAGAATGCTGTTAAACTCCAGTGTAATTACAACATGAAATTTTTATCATAAATTGTAAAATATTTGTAGTAAAAAATGTCTTGTAACTTAACAAGAACTGTAAAATCATTTTTATATATACCCTATTATATAAGCGATTAATGATAGGGAAATTTTTGTGACTCATCAAATATTTTTTGCAATGTTCAAATAATTGTGTGGTACTATTCCTGAAAACAAAAGTGATCGGCTCAGTGGATCTTTCGAACAGAACCTAAGCCTATCACAGTCAGACAAATTTGCAGTGCCACTGGTTTCTCTCACTCTGTTTCTTCTCTCTACCTCACTCACTCTCTTTATCTTTTCTCTCTCTCTCTCTTCCTTTCTTTCTCTCTTTTCACTTTATTTTCTTCTTTCTCCCTTCCTCTCTTTCTTACTCTTTCTTCCTCTCTTCTTCCCTTCCTCTCTCCCTTTCTGTCTGAAAGAGACATATTGCTACTATAACATTAGAAGATATATGTAGCATTACTGCAACTGGTACACAAATGTCTGTTTACCGTAATTTTTTGAAAAAGTTGGAAAAAACGCCCAAAGGAAAAATAATTTTGCATCGTGACAATGCATCCTCACATACAGGAAAACTAATAACTGAGTATGTGGATGTCCTAAATGTCAGCACCATGAACCCTCCACCACACATTCCTGATATAGCACCTTGTGATTTGATTTTGTTTCGAAAAAAATTATATAAAATACTTGGAATCACTTCTTCATCTTCAGATGAAGCAGTAGGACATTATAAAAATCTGGTTTCCAAAATGTGTCAGGAGGAGTGGTATCATTGATTTAACGACTGGTTTTGTCCAATGCAAAAGTTTATTGATGTTAAAGAAGTATATTTTGAAAAGGAATAGAACACTTTAAGAAATAGGTGCCACAGGAAGGCAACTATGCAACTAACATCAGCTCTCCAACAACACAATGACCATGTGTATGCTCAAAGAACAACCAGAGGTTCAAAATCACAAAGGCAACATTCCACCAAAAACTGAATATAAATACAAAGAGATGGAAGGCCACTATGCAATTAACTTCACCTATCCAGCAGTACCAAAATCACTCAAAAACTACCAGCAGTTTCAGAACCCGAAGTCCACATTTTATAAATAGATGGTACAGGAAGGCAATTACACAACTAACGTCAGCTACTCAGCATCACACTGAATACGTGTACACTCAAAGAAATGCCAGAAGTTACACAACAGCAAAGTTCACATTTCTAAAACACTAAATAGCAGCAACAATAGTTGATACAGGAAGGCGACTACGCGACTAAGATAAGCTAAGTAAGTTCCTCAAGCAGGTGCCAACTACACAACTTATATGGCATACGCTGGCTCCAGTGAAATAAGATACCTATAGTAACAAAGAGGTTAAAGCTAAACTTCAAAAATAAAACAAATAAAATAAAAGTCATTACTTTTGTGATGCTAATATTGCTAGTGTAATTTTAATGACTGCCAGTTGGTTGTTCCGAGTTGCGTTACAGTGCTACATTAAATGATTAAAACGATAAGGACTAAAAATTGCATTTTTGTTCACATTTTTACCTTCTCTACTACGTATAGTAAGTAGAGGAAGTATTGTATCCCACCCAAAAATTCGATTTCGAGATTTCACCAAAAATATGTGTTTTGAGGCTCCTTGAATAAAAAATAGCGCTTTTACAAAAAGGTCCGCGCGCGCATAAATCAAAAACGAAAACTACTCCTTTTTTTTAACCGTGTTTTTTTTTTTTGGGGGGGGGGGCATGGGGAGAAAATACTTATTTAAACTTGAAAAGAAAAATGTTAATTAAATAATCTTTTTTATCGTAGTTGTTAGAGTCATTTCCGTGACTATACCTTTAATATCCTGGCTTTTTTGTTGAAATTGGCCCA